>CM022752.1:11867666-12197666 GCA_012411365.1 Ameiurus melas
GGTGAAAGAGTGCCTTCGAAGTGCGCCCCGAAATAAATCTTCAAGTAACGCTTAACCGACGCAAGACATTGGCTTCCACGGACACACACTAACCAGCTATTTTTATAGGGTGCCATTTCTTTTGTCCTAAGAGAATGGCTAGTCTTATTTGTCTTCATTTCTGGATGTAATGACAGATTTTCCCAAAATGTTCATTCGATTCATGTGTGTGAATTATTGAAATAAATAAAGCTGTTTTCAGCTTGTCAACCCAATCTGTAAATAAGATTGCAATAACTCATCTGCAGCTATACGGTTTATCAATTGAGGTTTACATTATTGAGTCTCCATATACATAAATTTGCACAAACTCAAGAAAGTTTTCCCAAACTAACTGGATTTCTAAGAATACAATATTTCTTGTGTAAATGCTCCTCCAGACGATTTATGAATAAATTAATTTGTATCCAGTTTGATAAATGAGGCCCAACGTAAAGTATGTAACACGGATCCCTAAGGCTATGTTCAAAATAGCGTACTAACACTAAACTCCATCAAATCACAATGAAGTTTCATCAGAATATAGCAGGTAACTGAAATTTTTACTTCGCTAAATTGTCTAAATACAAGAAAACGCTCATGCTAACACACGACTATAAACCTATATCAACAAAACGTGCAGAGCGTACTGTATTCATGTTATTGTCTATTAGCAGTCAATTATTAACAAAGTAATACTCTTAATATGAGTATTCTTTTCTCTGTTTCTTAACTGGCTCTGGAGGTTTACTTGACACAAAACAGGAAATTAGCGGTTTATGCTAGCTGTGTTAGATAGGCTATTACTGTATTTACATTTCCCTCCCGTTTCATCATTAGAGATTATGTTTTTTTGAATTTGTTAAAGCCTTTCTCCAATGCTTCCTTTCCTTCCTTTTAGCTTCATCTCCAGATGGGTACACATTATTTAAGTCACAATAACTGTACTGTAACAATAAAACATAAAAATCAAACCGTCTGAGGTCATTTCTGAACGAACCGCATCCACAACTGAATCTGATAGGCCGATAGTCACATGACTGTATAGTATAGTATAGTAAATACTAATTTTTGTATTCTCTAAGATTATTATACTACAGGCATACTACTCTGAAGAATAGGGTGTAGTATAGAGGATATTCCGGTTGAGTATTGAGTATACAGTGTAAAAGTACAAGCCATTTCGAGACTGATTCAATTCAACAGCAAAGGCAACAGATAATGACTAATGAGTTTAAAATATACAGAGAAGAAAGAACAAACAGTGACTAACTGGCAAACTATTCATATAAACTCTTATACAGCTCATGTTCATATAAGGAGATTTTCTTAGTTTTCCATTTTTGATGCAACTAATACAATAGTAATATTTATATGTACTGTAACATAAAGCCTGAGATCATATTCTATATGTAGTGGACACATAGCTAATGATATTTAAACTCTATATGTTACAACGATTTTGCTGTTTTAAGAACTACACTGAAAGAAGTTGTTTTAAGGTGAACAGGCTCTCCAAGAAAAGTAAAAAAAATATTTAAAAAAAAATCTCACAGCGTGTTAAGTTACTGCACCATCATTGGTATTGAGCAAGATACGGTGACTTGGATTATTTCAGATTTCAACAATAGGAGCCTGGTCTGAAATGAACCTCGGTTGTAGAAGAAAAGAAAATGTGTTATTTTTGACGTGTAAGTCGATTTAGTGAACTAGTTAAAGTTTAATTAAAATGCATGGAAGGAGTCTCCAGTGTCAGTGATTTGTAGCAGTCAAAGGACAATCCGTGCTGGGAAAGTTTTCAGGACAGAGAGCTTTGTGGTTCCTTAGTAACATGACAAGCTGCATTTTTTTTCTTCTAAAGAGGAAAAAAAAAGAGAGGCTGTTTATAGATGCTATAACATAAGTAAGTGATACCTGGTACTTATTTCCTGAGTTACTGTTGGAAAATTTGAAAAATTTTTTGAAAAAAATCAACTTCAGGGTGGTAGCAGTACCTCTGCATGGTGTCAAGCCACATCACACTACAGTGTTGTTGATTACTTTTGGATGAGACGTTAAAGCGAGGTCCTGACTCTCTGTGATCATTTAAAATTCCAGGACACTTATCATAAAGAGTAGGGATATAATCCCGGTGTCCTACAAAATTCCCCCATTGGCCCTTATCTATCAAGGCCCCTAATAATCCCCATCTCTGAATTGGCTACATCACTTTCTCCTCTCCACTAACAGATGGTGTGTGGTGGGCATTCAGGCACACTATGGCTGCCGTTGCATCATCCAGGTGGATGCTACACAGTGGTGGAGGTTGAGGAGTTTTTTTTTCCCTTACATAACACATGTCTGTTAAAACAGCCATGTTGCTAAGTTTACCAAAGGTCTACAAAAATGAACGTATTCTGATTTGAATTACGTTGATGTATCAGTAGCATTATATCATTTGAAAATTCTTTACTTGCAAAGAATTTTCCAATCTGGCAGCAACCAACACACTGTCGCAACACATCTTTAAACAAAAAAGAGGATGTATAAAGAGAATGAAAAAAAAGTGCACTGAGCAAGAATGAGTGAATCCCTTTAATGTCACTTGTTTCGAGTGATCGATGGAGAGCCTGGAAGAAGACAGAGTAAGAGAACAGAGCGGCCTTTCTCAGCATGTGTCTCTGGTTCTCACAGGCCTAACTGGGCTGTCATGTCCAATGCTCTCGGTTCATTAATCAGAGAAAGGGTGCAAGCTTGTGTCCTAATGTTTACCCAATGCTACAGTGATCTCTGCCCGCCGGCCACACACACACAGAAGGTTGACGGCCTGCTGTGAAATGGGCCTGACACTGTGTATGTGTGTATGTGTGATATTATAATGATGTGGTTGTGCACTGTACACAAGCTCTGAACTGAACGCCATCCCACTACCATTGCAATATTTCCACATTTCTGCATTGACTGTGGTCGCACATTCGCCTCACACCTCCAGCGTTGGGGGTTCGATTCCCGAGACAGCCCTGTGTGTGTGCAGAGTTTTCATGTCCTCTCCGTGCTGCGGGGGTTTCCTCTGGGTACTCCGTCTTCCTCCCCGGTCCAAAGACATGCATGGTAGGCTGACTGGCATGCCCAAAGTGTCTGTAGTGTATGAATTGGTGTGTGAACGTCTATGTGATTGTGCCCTGTGATGGATTGGCACCCTGTCCGGGGTGTACACTGCCTTGTGCCCGATGCTCCCAGGGATAGGCTCCAGGTTCCCCGAGATCCTGAAGGATAATTGGTACAGAAAATAGATGGAGGAATGCACTGACTGTATTGTATTATTTGCTGCTACTGTCCTTGTCACTATAAATTTCTTGTCACTATAATACACTTTACCTGGTTGCTACTACAATCATTGCTAGGTCCATATTTGGTATAAGCTAATCTACTAAAGACTAAGTAATAGCATGCTATGTTTACATTTACAGCATTTTTAAAATTGTATTGTTACTCTTTGAAACATATCTTTTGCACTACCTGTTATATCGGACACTTCCACTCTAAAACTGTGTACTGGTCCGTGCAACACTGACACTTACTGTGCCTATTGTCCTGTTTTAGTAGTACTGTACTGTCCTGTGTCATTAGCACACGTTTACACGTGCACTTCATGTAAAAACATGTAGGTCTTATTTAGTTCTGTGTCTCATGTGGTTAGTGTGTTGTTTTACATAGCACCGTGATCTTGGAGGAACGTTGTTTCGTTTCACAGTGTACTGTACCCGCTGTATATGGTTGAAATGCCCATATAGACACTTGACTTGACTTGACTTGATGTATGAGGGCCAGCTAGAGATAGAGGAAGATGACGCAAATATGCTTTCACAGGTCACTTTTTTGCTTTTCACACGCCTTGTTTATCTTGCATTTGAACCATGATCACACCATCTAAACCGAACCCAAGCATTACACATAAACCTAGCTGTGAACGCACCATTAGGCTTCCAGGGGTCTTGCAGTCAAAACAGTGTAACATTTCTGAGAGCCTCTTTCTGCATTTTCACCCAAAACAACCACGTGTCACTGAGCCCCCGGAAAGACATAACAGGAAACCATGCAGGCTAAAGAAAATGCTAGTCTCAGTGCTGGGCGCCTCGAGTTCCATAAGGATGTCTGGTTAGTGGAAAATTTGACTTTGAAATTGAATATAGTGAAATATGGTTGGTTGTGGTGACTCCAAATGCTTGTCTATGCACAGAAAAATTTGACATTTAGGCTTTATGACTGTTCAGTAATAATGCACCAGCTAGATAAGCATGTAGCAGTCCCAAATAATGGCTTTTCAACAAATGTTATTTGATTTTACATTTCCTCTTTACTCTTTACTACACTGAAAAAGTACTGGACTACTCAAGGAAAGTGTGGTACCAATTCACACACACACACACACACACACACACACACACACATACAACTCTTACTAAATTACCGAAGCATATTTTAATTATGGTTTATAAATCTTAACACAAATTCTAACACTGTAATAAGTACACATAATCTAAACATAATCGTTATTACTTAAGTGTCACTTAAGTCACTTAAATGGCTCTAACCAAAATATCATTACAATGAGTAAATGCACTTTCATCAGCCTTCATAGAGACTGACCTGGTAGAACTGACAACTTAACTGACTTACACACACACACACACACACACACACACACACACGCACCTGAATAAGAAACACTTAGAGGTTGACTCAAAACTTTTTCATAGTTCAAGACTTTCATAATACAAAAGCCTCAGGCCTTAAAGCCAAGGAAAAGCAAAAAGTATTGAAAACAACCTATCCGTAACTCTCAAAATGAGAGTTTTGTGAAGGCATATGCATATCAAATTTAAAAACCACGCCCCGTCTTGCAGTATGCAATCAATTTAAGTAAACATGACTTATTTTTCCCTTCTCACATTTTGTGAGCACTTGCAAAATAATATTGTAAATAAGAAAAATATATAGGTTGGGTTTTAAACTATACACTTTGGGTCTAACTTAAAGTATTTAAGTAATTCTAATAATTTGCTTTTTTGTGTAAAAAAACAAACAAACAAAAGAACAGCATTAAACTTATTACATATTATTATGTCGGGCAGGAATTGTCAGCCTTATATGAATGGAAGGAATTTTAGAATTAGGGGAAATTGAAGACGCTTTACAGTCTTACTCAGCAAGTCCGTCACTCTCCTCTTCGCCCTCTCTCTCTCACCCCTTTTTTTGTATCCCTTGATTACTCCTTTTTCCCTTCATGCCTGCATTCCTTACAGTTTTGTTCTCCTGCCAAGGAAACAAATCAAAAGCCTCTACTTCTCTCTCTCTCTCTCTCTCTCTCTCTCTCATTGCAGTTCAGTGTGGACCCTCTGGTGTGCGCACACTCCTCCGTGACCTGAGCGACTGATGATGTCATTTGCAGTTGACCCCAGAGCGAGTGTACTCGTGGCTGTCCTCGCGCATGCTATGGGTGGGAGAGGGCCAGTAAGACGAGCTCGCTTCCTTTTGTTTGCCGAGCTGTTCTCCCACCCTGGCTGCATAAAAGTGTTTTTTTTTCTCCTTTAATAGAGCATGTTTCATGGCAAATTAAAGTTTGATCTGTTAGCACTGCCCTCCAGCCTTGCCTTTTCCATTGATGTCAACTGATTCTGTGAGCTTCATTAAGACTCCTTTTACAATGCTCTTCTTGCTTTGACTCTGCTGTGAAATCTCAAGCAGACGGTCACAATGACTATGCAAGGGTGGACCAGCAGAAAAACATAGCCTTCTCAATGTGTGTGTGTGTGTGTGTGTGTGTGTGTGTAGTTGCTGTACTTCTTCAAAATGACAATGACTTTTCTTCTAAGTAGTCCAACGGTGGCAGATTAGGCAATCACTGTAAAAAAATAAAATAATAAAAAAAAAAAACTAATGTGCACACTTTGAATTTCTCTGCTATAAATATTCTATGGTTCCTGGTTTGATTCTAAGCTCTGTGTGAAGTTTGGCATGTTCCATAGGAGCCTGTGTCCATGTGGGATTCCTGCTTAGTCTCTGGTTTCCTCCAATCTCCCCCAACAGCATGCCATTGTGATGACCCTGACCAGCTTTGATGTGACGTACGTGAACTCTCTTAGGTGAACTCTGAGGGACTTTCATATGAAATGAAGAACCATAACAGATATCATTTATGAGGGATAAGTTTAATCTCATAGCTTTTCTTACTACTTCATTTGTATTTTTCTGCTATTAATTTTTGTGCAATTTCTGTCATTGATTTTGGGGGGGCTTGCCATTTTTTGAGTCTCAAGAAATGTGGGGTGTAGAAGAAGCAGACTTGTCATCTTAGTAATAACAGATCGTTTGAACAAACTGTTAGACGCTCACAGATTCTGTAGCCCACGTTGCATCATGGGTAGATTATCAAATCATACATCATTACTGAGAAAATCGTAAAACGTGAGTGAAAGATTACAACATGCGATTCAGTTTCCAAACCTATATGAAACATTTACGAGTCAAGGGAGATCCTTATCAACGTCTTATGTTCGGTTAGTGGTCACTTCCACGTACATTTAACCATCAACCATAACGGTTGGTGCCATCTCTTTCCCTCTCACTCCACCATAGTCTCCTATCATGTGAGATTTTCCACTGATACGATCCTATACACACACCACAGGGCCCTCGATAAGGCCCTTCTCCGAGTCTGCGTTCAGCCGGCGTGTCATGCTGACGAGGACAAGCCTTTATCGGTGCCGATGTTCATGCTGGAAACAGAGATCGCATCTTATTGATGGCAATCCTGCACTGCTCCAGTACCATCATCACACACTGGTTCTTATACACAAGTACATCCACACATGGTTAAGTCAATTGCAACCACATTTATTTGTTTACTTTTTTCTCTTGAGTAAATGTATGCACACAGACATGCAGAGTATATTTCACCTTGGAATGACAGATTAAAAGTTGAAAGAGATCAGCATACTGCAGAGAGAGAGAGAGAGAGAGAGAGAGAATGAGTGAGGAGTGATGTTGAGACACATCGTTCAGCTCATATTTTTTTGGAGATTGTCATTTCCGACTATTTTGCAGATGCATATCAAATTCTGCAATCTGCCTCAGGGAGATAAGGCCCACGAGATGCTGGAGTTGCAACATCCCACAGAGCAAGCAAGACAGTGCAGAGAGCTTCTCATAGCGATCTCGGAAGAGATACTGCTCTTCCAGCACCCTCAGCATCACTGATTACCATGCTAATCTTACAGAGACTGGCGTCTGCCAGGCTTCAACTCAAACAGACATAGGAACACAGCCCTATCACGTGCAAGAACCATAACCATGATTCTAGCTTAGGAAAAGAGAAGCTCAAGATGGAAGTATCCAATTTGTAAGGTGGCAGTCTTAAAACTCAAGGCTTCACAACAACTCCAATGTATTTACAGTCCAGTCTAGGACTTGAACTTCATGTCTGCTAGGGTTAGGCTTAAAGCGACCTAGGAACATGGACCTGTAACATGCAAGAACATTTCAACAAGGCTTCATCCATTCATCCATCCATCGATTTTCCATACTACCATCACCATGTGTATGAGATGGACACCTTATTGTGGGGGGCTAGAGTCTATCCCAGGGAACTTGGGGCACTGGCAAGGGACATCCTGGACAGGGTGCCAACCCATCGCAGAGCACATTCACACACATATTCACACACTACGGACAATTCGAAAATGCCAAAGCCCAGGTCTTAGGACTGGAAAAGGAAAATGGAGTACCTGGAGGAAACCCCTGAAGCACTCTGAAACCACTCTGCCCCCTCAAGGCCTCAAATCAGCTTCATACTTCCAGTCCAATGTAGAACTTGAACTTAATCTAAATCTCAGCTCTTCATATGAGCTCCCTATGTGCTATGATCAGTCTAGATCCAGAACTTGGAATCTGCTAGGCTTAAACAGGCCTAGGAACATGGCTGCATCGCGTGCATGAACAATAACTGTGCTATTGGCCACGAGAGAAGAGGCTTGTGAAGCTGAAACATGGCAGTAAAGTCTCAAATCCCATGGCTTTGTTGGAGCATCATACGCTCTCAGTCAATTCAAAATCTGGAACGTGGTTCAGGTTGGTTTGAATTTGAAGCCACAGGCTTAAAAACAAATGAACTGATAAACCAGTGACTGCAGAATCCATCATTCTTGTTGCTCCAGTGACCTTGCAAAAATGAATTATTCAACCTCTTTTCACCGATCCAGTAAATCAGTTGTGCTTGCCATGAATCTTCAAACACTGTCAGCTCTTATAGCAGAAAAGCATTGCATGGGTTATGTTTTCATGACAATGCAAAGAATTGACTCAAGATCTGGATGTTTAGATTCATAGGACCAAGATGGTGGTAGACGAGACACAACAAAAAGCAGAGGCATGTGTAAATAAGGTTGTTGTTGCCCTAAACTGAGCCAACGCTCGCTCTACATGAATAAGAGGCCAAAGTTTTATCAAATGAGGCCTAGCAACCTTGGTATGCTAGGCCTTCTGATCAAACCCAGAGCTTGACTTCTTATCCATGGGGGCTAGGGGGCAAACAGAGAAACTGCTTAAATCTGCCCTGAAATAAGACTTCACTTGTGCCTGGGACATTGTTGTGCAGTGCAGTGTCTCTCTCTTTTTCTCTCTCGCATCATTGAATAAGTGAAACACTGAGGCCTAGATTCTCTTCAGGTATCCAAAGTCCCAGAGGAGCCCCTGCTGCCCTCTGTCTGTTCGGATCCGGGCTACCACCAAGGCCTCACGGGGAAGATCTAGCAAAAGACACCAGGTCCTCTCCATCTCTCTCTCTATACCTCCACCACCCACATTCGGCTGTGGGCCAGTTTGGCCTGGCTTCACCCTCTCTGGTTACCTGCCTGTGAAAGCGAATGGGGTGCGGATGGGGATAGCCTGTCCAGACTGTGGCTCCCCTGAGCCTGCTCTGGCATTAGCACTTGCCCCTTTCGCTCTATCAATGGGAAGCTGGATGAATGCAACTGTTTGTGCACAGACAGCAGGGATGAATTTGTCTGCCTTAGAGAAGAACAGGAAGGCCTGAATACGTTGCCTCCTGGGAGGGTGCCGTGAATGGTGAGACCATCTCAGGTGGTATGGATTAATGCCGTAGGAGTTGCTGAATGTTAATTCCCTCAGGTGAGAGTGCTCTCAATCGTAGTCTCATCCTCACTGATATTGGTTCTCTCATTTGAATGCTGCCCCAACACTAACCGTTCTTGATTTGTTGATTCTCAAGATAATATCTAAGGAATATGTTTTCAAAAGAAATTCAAAGATCATCATAACTTTGATTATATTTATTGCTCACTCAAGTTATGCATTGAAAACTTGAGAATACTAAACTCTCTCAAATTTTCCATTTGAGATTAATGCTATAAAAACTGAGAGAGTAGGCTATAGCAAAGATAGTCTCAAAGCTAGGTCTACATTGCCCTAGCTCCAAGTTTACTGTCTAAAGCAGGATTAATAGGGAAATTTCAATTCTAAATTAACCACACTCTAAATTATAATTCCACATGATTAGCTATTATAACTGAGAAACACGAAAAAAGAAGACTTTACTATTGCCCCTGTTCTTGACCAGTCTCAAAGCTAGTAATACCTTGTGGCCAGCTTTAAGATTGCTCTCTAAAGCAGGATTAGTATTGATGTTCATTTATCTCTCTTTTTCTTGTTTTTGCTAGTTCTATCATATGATTAATTAGCACAACTTCAAACTCTCCCAAAACGTTACTAGTCTCAAAGCTCGTTCTAGTTATTATGGCTAGCTAAAAGATTCCTCTCTAAGGCAGGATAGTGTCAAAATGTGAACAAATGTGCACTTAAATTCTAAATTAACAGCATCCTAAATTATAATCTCAGATGATTTGCTACTACAACAGATAATCTTAGCTACAACAAAAGTGAACACTTTAATAACGTCCCTGGACTTGAATGGTTTCAAAGCTAGTTCTACAGTGTGGAGTTCGTTTTTTAATTAAAACCTTTAATATTTTTTGATCTGTTTTCGCTATTTCTCTCAGATGATTAGTTAGCACAACTGACAAAGTCAAACTAGCCAGAAAATTGGGCTAAGTCTACACTGTGGCAAGCTCTAATTTAGGTACAACAGTTGTGGTATATTTGATACACACCATTCCTGAAGATGGTTAATCATTCCATTTGGTAAGACATTATTTCAGAGTTGGTTCTTAGGGGTGGCTCCCAGCTAACCTTCAGATCAGTTCCAACTCTCTCAGGTGTAAGGTGGCTCAATGCTGCCTGCCTCAATTGAGAAAAGTGACCTATTTTCAGCTTGCATTGCAATCAGAAATGCCTTCATCATCCATTTAAACTACACTCAAGCCAGAACAACTACTATACAATATAGCACTGATAGACCTAATATTGCAACCATTTAAGCACAACGCACACTCAATGACGTTGTAGCAAGTGCAATGTACATACAGTGGCATCTAATTTCAGTAGTTTTACTCAATAGCAGTTGTTTATATGCAATTTGGGTAGACACCAAATTGGAATTCACCAAAGTGCAGTTACTTTCACAACACTGTAGGTCTTGCATCAATATGAAAAACCACAAGAAGCAATAAAAGTGGCTCATAACCACCAGCATTCATGTGAAACTCTCTCATACTATTCCTTTTCTCTTTTTCACTTCTCTGCTGTGATGCACAGGGTCAGTGTGCTGTCTAAAACCGACAATCCAGAGAAACATACACAGGTGTATGAACTATACGCACCATGTCTGTCCTACCAAGCATGACGATTAACTGCAAGTTTCACAGCAACTTTCCTTCATCAATGTGTAGCTCATTTGTAGACTTGTGACTTGGTTGGAAATAATAATGCAGTGGAAGTATTTCCTGCTCGTCATTTTCACTTCATGTTTTCTGTATTTGGTGGGGAGGGGAGGGGGGAGGGGTATAGACACTTTTGTGCTTTATTATGTTTAGAACCAGCTGTGGTGGTGGTATGAGTGAACTAGAAGGCAGAGGGTATCATGACTGGAAAGAGAAGTTTCAAAAAGGGGTTACAGGAAATAAAATGTTAAGGGTTTTTTCTTTTTCTTCATATCTGCACAGTTGATGCATCACTGTATAGCTACAGATGTTATATACTGTATATGTTTGACTTGCTCTGTAACGCGCTTGAATATAAAAGTAAAGTAAATTTTTATTAATGATGATTATTGATAGTATGGACCTAAACCTAACAAGCAGGTCTATTTGCATTTACTTTTCCTTTTCATTACTTTTAAGGAAGGAAAGTAACATTTGGTCTTGCGATGATGCATCATAATTAGCATGACTCCACGGAAACGTTCGGTTTAAGAAGAAGACCTTGAGTAACCACCTGAGACAGTTTGAATCGATTATTTTGGAGGATGACATGGCCATACACCATTATAGAATACAGTTTATTATGGCTGAATGTATATGGAATCATCTATAGATACACTGACACATTTCTATAGGCTATAAATCTATTCTCTGTTAAGTTGATGCACCTCAAAGTTTATGTTAGAAAATAATCACGTGGCAAAATACCTTTCTGTGTTATTAAGAGGTCACGCCGGACGCAAACGTGCGTGCATAGCTGTTATGGGTAAACAATCGTTGACGGAGTTGTTTATTTTACAAAAACAGCATGTCCCGAAATGTTTTATTCATCAGAAAGGACAACAATTTACCTAACACAAGTAATAATTGAAAAAATGACAGGTTGTACTATCGTTTACAGTTCATTTTAATGCTGTGGAACGTCTATGAAACAAGTTCCTCTTATCACTGATTTTATAGCTGCACTAGTTTCTCTTGAAGTTAGTAAGGCAAAAAATAACATGCAAGCTTGTCATGCTAGTAACAAACGGAAAATTATTTTGCCCTGAAGGCTTTCCTGTGTTAGAAAGTCGTTACAGTCTTACCTCTGCCTGTTGCAGTGCTGACCGTGGAGACTCCAGAAATGTCAAATAAAAAACTAATTAAATTTTTTTTACTTATTATTTGGTTAATTGGTGCAGGCACCATACACAGTAATTCCCTATTATTTCAAAGTTGTTACTATAGAAACTATAACAAAGTAGAACCAGTGCATTAATATAAACCTGCAATCTGTCTTGTAGCTGGAACTACTGTCAGAGATGTTGTTATAGAAAAATAATCAACAACTTCTGACCAAACAGTTTGGAGAATTTAATAGAAGTGTGGTGTAATATGTTTTCTCAAAGCTGCATAACACTCTCAGCCTTGGTCAATTGAAGGTCATTACAAGCTTGTGTAAATTAAGCACTCGGCAAAGAACAATATCCCGGTATTTACCGAGGTAAATTTCCAGCGCCCTTGAGCTCACGCAACTCACACTAAGTCTTCGTCATAGGCTTTACATTGGCTGCGCTTTGCTTCTCTGCTGTTGAAAACAATAGCCTTAAAGGTGGTCAGGAAACTGGGAGGGATAACAGTGAGGAGGGAAGTTAAGAGAAGTGTTGCTGGTTTTCTCATGGCCTTTCCACAGTGCCTCAGACAGGGGAAGGAAAATTCAAGATGGAGTAATTGCTTTCCTCTTCTACTTTAGTAAAGCACTTAGGGAAAGGATTGCGTCTTGCAGATGCAGCTGGTTGTATGAGTATGTGTATGTAGAGAGAGAGAGAGAGAGGGAGAGAGAGAGAGAGAGAGAGAGACATTCTGTACCTGTAGAATGTGATGTGTGACCTCCTACACAGTGTTCTCAAGCTATTGAGCAGTGTCGCTGTTACTCCTCCCCTTGGCTGGCGTTTCACTACCAAGGGACTGTGCTTCTATGAATTTCGGTGGCCCCTGAAAAGAGGAAGTTCAGCTAATAATACCCAGTTAATTCTGTAGAGATGTGTGTGTGTGTGTGTGTGTGTGTGTGTGTGTGTGTGTGTGTGTGTGTGTGTGTGTGTGTGTGTGTATGTATCCGTCTGCCTCATCTGAGCCAAGCTGCTAAGCCTCTCAAAGAGCCGAAAAAGAGCCAAGTGATGTCTGTAATAGGTCCAGCATTTATTCTCTCCCTCTCTCTTTTTCTCTATTTGTAATCTTTCTCATTAAACACAGCGCTGTTTCAAAATAAGTATTCGTTAATGTCGTTTAATCGCTTTAAACATTATCTTTTGTACAGAAAGTATCTAAACGAATGTTCATCATCAATGCTAGTGAGCCATATTTTTTTTACAGCAAAAAAAAAAAGACCCACAACATTTCTTTCCAACACGACATCAAAATGAGTGTGGCATGTCGACATTAAAGCTGAAGCGTTTGCACTTAAAAAAAAAAAAAAAAAAACCCAGGAGAGGAAGTGACACAGACCGTGCTGGAGTAAGGATATGCCTCCTTATTTTATTCTGTGGGGGAGATGGAAAGAGAAAGGGAGAGACAGAGGGAAGAGATAGACGGAAGAAAAAAAAAGGGAGGGCATGTTTCGTTAAAGCAGTTCTCCAAGGTCAGGAGTGTGACCCCGGGCGTTGGGAGAGACCCGCGGCTGAACCGCACTCTCTTCAGCTTTTATCTTTCATCTCGAGCTCCATAACTCGGCTCTGTGTGGGGACGGCCGGTGTACCTTTTGATTCTGTTAATTCAATTTAATACATAAACAAATACATGAGAGCGAGGAGGGAGAGTGAACACAGGGAGATGAAGGGAGATGCAGGAAGAGGGAGAGGGTGAAAAGAAGAGAGGTAAAGGCACAGGGGGACTGAGGGACGAGAAGAAAAAGAAGAACAAGAAGCGGCTTATCTCAATAATGGCTCTAATAAAGCTCTCACGGAGAAGAAGACAAGAGGCCACCATGCTGCTCCTAAAGCGGTGATCATAAAGTTTCCCTGCACTATATTACACAGCCATTAAAAGAGCAGTGCTGCATCTTATTAGTCATGATTTAGCCTCTTCATTAGGGAGGTAACATATTGTTACGGGTCAGGAATGCAACTGTGTTTGCTGTTTTTGTCCTGCTTCTTCACAAGATCAGGATAATCAAAGGAATCCAGAAAGCTCATAAAGACCTAGAAAAGCACACGAACATGCACGGAGGGCACCACACGAGAGCGTCACAGTGGCTCGTCTTCAGCGACGAATAAAGCGGCTCTTTCTCCCTCTGCCGTCTCTCTGACGCGAGCAGATCCTTTTATTATTTTGGGGAAGACAGCTCTTTCCCTTCGGAGGGGCCTCACTTGAGTCCGGTGGACATTTCTTGCTCTGGGAGCCCAGCCAAATGGAACCACACACACACACACACGCACGACAAACAGAAAAAGAAAAACTCTAACAAGCAAACATTAAGCAGGGAAATAGAAACTGTTACAGTAATGAAAGATTTTCATCCAGGCCTGCCAGCACAATTTTAGATTTTCATTCAGTTCGGTTATGGAAGAAGAGCTTGATTTCTGTCAGTTGGATTCTTTTCTGTGTAGGCATATGACATTTAGGCTTTTAGCGTTGTCAAGCTCCACTGAAGCAATGCATTGTTTCCTGAAACTGTCACAGATGTTAATTATCTTTATCTTCATACATGGCTGTCAAATAATGTTTCTTTTTTTCTTTCTGTGGCAAAGACAGCAGGTGATGGAAAATATCACAATTGGTGATGTAAACAAACCATACAATCTCATTTATTTATGTCTCATTGTAGTATTTATTGCTTAGCTAAACTTGCCAAAAACCTGATCATTTCCATACTGTATATATATATATATATATAAAAATCTCCTTAAATTTTGCTTATGACTCACAAATGTATTAAAAGTCTCACTTATTAGTTACGTCCTATTGCTTTCAGTATTGGTAAGGAGGATTGGCGCTAACATTGACTCATTGGTCAGAGAAGTTGCTAGCTAACTATACTAACTAGCTAAGCACACTTCAATGCATGTAGGGATGCCCCCAAGAACAAATTATTCAATTGAGCAACTGAGCTGTAAAGATTGGGAGGGCTTGCTGTTCTGGGATTTGAACTCAAATCCAAGTGTAGAGCCGTAAACACTGAGTCACAGCTGCTCTACATTTGTTTGTTTAGTTCTGGATTGAAATGTGTTGTAAAATAGTGAAATATTCAACATATTTGCTAACAATATTTTCATAGTCTTTGTTGTGAATTTAAACATCCTATTCCATTTTAAAGTGCACCTATCATGGTTTTTCAAATATTACCTTTCATGTAGTATGTTATATATGAAGCTGTTTGTGAATGTAAAAATATCTGCAAAGTTACAAAAATCAAAGCACACTACAAACAGAGTTATTGACTCCCAAAAGAAAGGACCGGTTCTGAACAGCTGAAACAAGCTGTTAGTAAATCCAGACTTTACTTCCTGTACTAACCTACATAGGTTTTGTATGTTTGTTATTATTTGTGCAGTGTCTTCCCTTTGAAATGTTGTACAGTCTGAAGTTACTATGTTCAGTGTTAAATAAATGGCTGTATCTATTCTTTTTTGATTCTACTATTTCACTTATATTACAAAACAAGAGACAGATAAACCATTACGGTTAACGGTTAATAACCCTGAATCACAGTCCTAGGTCATAATGTGACACTAAACCACATCAACAGCTCTGCATAACATTACTCAGGAATTGGATTCAGATTAAGGCAGGTATTCACAGAAAAGATCTCGGGTGAGATAGACTTCCATTACATGTTTTCCTGATAGCTCTACTGCAAACATCAGACACTAAACATGTCTTGGCTGATCAACTGGCACACATATTTGAGTTTGGGGGGAAAATAATTCCTTTAACCATTCGCACATTTGAGTTCGGGGGGTTTGGATAAGGAAGGAATTATACAGGGATAAAACAGGGAATGAAGTGTGAAGCATGTTACTCTGAAGTTGATTATTTTCCAATAACAGCACACCCAGTAGTGATTTATTCCTCTCATTCAAAAGAAATTTGCCATGGAAAGAAATTTCCATTTATAAAAGAGCATTGTAGTTTGTTTTTTTGTTTTTTTTAAGTCCGTTTGCATTTCCATTAATGTTGTGGAACATCTGTGAAATGGGTTTCTCTTATCACATATATTATAACAGCTACAAACAGTCATTCCCTTACTTTCACTTAAAGTTAATAAGACAAACAAAGCAGCTTGTCTTGCAAGCGAGAAAGCGCAATGTGCCCTGTACTGAAGACTGGCAGAAAATGTCAAATTACAGCTTTACCTTTTGACTGTATAGAAATCATCAGAACATCAGCAATTACACACCGTTCATGTGAAGCATCTACTATACAGTTTAAGTCTCTTTGTAAGTTGTTGCTATATAAACAAAAGCATATTAAGGCAAGAGCACTAATATAAACAGGTGAATTACAGGGTGTACCAAAATACATAGGGGAAAATAAAACTTTTTAGGAAAATGTCTTTCAAAATTTTTCATGCTTAGATTTTCATGCTTAGTTTATTTATATATATATATATATATATATATATATATATATATATATATATATATATATATATATATATATATATAAAATGGCTGTCACAAGCCATTCCTTTACCAGGAAACATGGCAAGCACATCACACACACAACACTGTTGCCAAACTTATTATGAAATTCACAAAGACTGAAAGTGGACATCCAAGAACAGGCGGGAAGAGAATGTCCACGAACATCCACTCACAAAAACACCTTTGACATGGTGCTGGCAAACACATTCCCCTATGTATAATGACTGTTGTTTTGAACTGTATTGTCAGAGCTGATTTTATAGAAAATTAATTAAGGGCTTCTGACCAATCAGAATTGAGGTATAAAAGTGAGTTTCCTAAGAATTATGTGAAATTGTAACACAGGAAGATCATATAATGTTTGTGTAAAAGTTATCACTCGCTCATGAAAATTGAAACATGATGCTTTAAACGGTGCACAGGTGCCTGGAATCCACAGGCAATACTCATGGTACATGTGTGTGTGGGTGTGTGTGGGTGTGTGTGAGAGAGAGAGAGAGAGAGAGAGAGATGGCAGAACTGGCCTGGCCTCACTTCTGTCCTCTTGGCCCCTCTGATTAGCCGCTGGCCCGGGCAGTACTTTGCTTGCTCCTCTGGGTTAAATGCTCTCCAAATGAAAGCTGGTCGAGGGCTGTTTCCTGCAGCCTCAGCTGCGAGCACATCTGGGAGAGAGAAGAGGGCCGAGCCGAACTGCCCCCCACGTGTTTGCTCACGGCTGGCCTGATTGCCTTTCCTTCCTCTGTCTCTCTCTTTCCCAATCTCTCTCTCTCTCTCTCTTTCTCTCTCATGCACTCTTCAGACTCGTTGTCCTTCCTCTCACTCCTCTCAGTGGTTTCACAGGAATATGCAAGAGAGAAAGAAGACTGGACAAGTTAAGAGGAGAATGCACACAATATTGTGTGTTTGTTTCTCAATGTGTATTCATAGTTCATGAGCAAGGGCGTGTACTAAATATTTGTGTGTGTATGTGTGTAAGAATTCTTAGCATACACTATGTTTAGTACTTTGGTCTGAGTCAGACTGAAAAACCCCAAGGCTGGTAAACTTCTCTCAGAAGTGTTCAGGATACACACTCCCACACTAACTTAAGTGGAATTCCCTCTGAATGCAACAAGTGTGTATCTGTACATGGGTGTTTATGTAGAGGTGAGAGGGTGTGTTCTCGCAGCTCTGTGATTAAGCTCTTCATTTGCATGAATGCTTGAATGCTTGAGTGAAAAGGAGTCTGAAACTGGTCTGAAACTGGCTAATTGGTAATGGTTTATAACACACGACTCATAAACGTTTTTCATGGGATTTGAAGATTTGCTCCAAAGTTGTCTCAAGTTTACAAAGGCGTAACAATTAACATGACTCAATTTGTATGACAAACTACAAAGGTTAAGGCTAAGGTTAAGGGGTGGTGTTAGCTATTGTACTTGTACTATTGGTGTTAGCTATTGTAACTGTATTGGTATGAAATTGATTAAAATCCAACCCTTGTTAGTTCATCACATTTGTATAGCTTTTTCATGACATTTGAAGATTTACGCCAAAACAGTTTTTGAATTCATAACAGTTCACACAACTCAGTTTGGATGAAAAGTTTACGGTTAGGGGTGGAGTTCGCATTGGTACCTTTTTTCTAAATATATTTCATTTTTTAAAGTAAAGGTTCTTCCATGATACTTTACTGCACCATAGGTTCTTGAGTTGAGCTATATGGTTCTTTGGAGATTAAGGAAGTTCTTTATGTTTCATTATAGGTTCTACAGTGTATGGGTTCTTCGATAACAGGTTCTTAACAGGTTAAAGTGAACCCTATAAAGTTCTTTGTTGGACTGGAAAAGGTTCTCCTGGCATCACTCTTAAGAACCTTATTTTGCTTCCTTAAAGCATTAAATATGTGTTTTTTTGTTTTGTTTTTTGGAGAACTTCTTGAAAGCACCAATAAATAGAAGGTTCCCTAAAGAATTAAAAGTAAAAGGTTCTTTGTGCAACTTAAAAGGGTTCTCCTATGACTTCAGGCAGAAAAACACATTTTGGTTCTAATTGGATCCTATATTTTTAAGAGTGCTGTATAAAATTTAATGAAATCCAAGCAAAATTATACTTGGTATTTTTCATGAGATTTGAAGATTTGTTAGAAAATGGTCTTAGATGGAATTTGCAAATTCTTAACAATTCATAGAAATTCACATAAGACAATTTGCATGAATAATTACTACTTTTAAGGGTAGGTTTAGGGGCATTAGTTTAATAAAGTTATATTGTATCAAATATAACCTATAGACACATGAAGGAGAAATTATTGGATGATAAGTATTAAAACTTTATTTCTTTATTTGTGTAATGGAAAATGATAGAAACGTACAGTTCAGCAATATCACCTTGGCTAAGATAAGTCAGTGTTCCTTTTTTTTTTTTGTTCCTTTTTTTTCCTTTCTTTTAATAATAACAATCAAATAATATTTATAACAATAAACATATGGTTTTGAGGAGAGCCCAAAAAAGAAATAAAGTGTGAAAATAAATTATCATAATAACAATTATAACAATACCGATAATAACAATCAAGCTTTATAAACATCTGTTTGCTGGCTAGTCATGTCCGTAGAGTGTGTTCAGAGGCAGGCGTGTCCATGGATCGTGTGTATCCCAGCATGTTAGGCATTTTGAAAGCAATCTTTCTTTTCTCCTAATTTTTTCTCTGTTTCAGAGTCCAAAAGCCACACACATATAGTACACATAAGACTGGTGCACGCACACAGTGACTCTGCTCTAACACACTTCCTGTCTTTCCAGGCAGTACCAAAGTGACTCAGTACAAAATAAAGGAACGCAAGAAGCGACAATTGTCCTCGCTCCTTTCACGCCATGTCCGTGATTTGGGGGACAGGAGGATTTATGAACAAGAAAAGTGTCCTCTTTTCACTTCTGGTTGTGTAAAAAAAAAAAAAAAAAAACAGAACAAAACAAAACAAAAACCTCATTGATGGAGGTCGAATAGGAAGGTTTGTTGATTTCTGGGATCCTCAGTGTGGCTCAGCCCAGACAGGCGAGCGGCCCGAGTGGTGAGGGTGGCTGAACGTTGGGTGAATGGGGGTCGGCGTGGGCAGCATGTGGCCCGAGTGGCTAAAGGGAGGCAGGTGGCCCATGTGGGGCATGTGGGCAGCCATGGCTCCAGCAGCGCTAGCGAAGGGCAACGTCTTGTCGTGCATGCACTTGGAGAGCTCATCGAAGCCCTCAGACGCCCGTTTGTTTCGCTTGGACTTGCTGGACATCTTGCGGTTGCGTGTCTGGATGCCTTCTTTCTTCATCGTCAGTGGTCTGTTGACCTACAGAAAGTGGGACAGAGGCAGACGGATGTTAGATTGGCGAAGGTATCCATTTCAATCTGTGCCTGCGGGACATTCAGCACATTTTTTCGTTCTAAAAATAACTAATAAGGTATGACTTTTATTAACATGGAAAAAAGAGAGTCCTTGTTTGAGAAATAAGATGCATTTAATTGCAGCCTTCTGAACAAGGTATTTTATTTAGCAGTTCTTCTGAACTGATGCCATTCTCAATTATAAAAGAATAAAATAAAAATGCCTCTGGGGCCAATGCTGTTCTCAGTTATAACAGTAACAATTGCTGTGTTGCATGTCATGATTTAGTTTTCAAGAGCAATTATAAATACAGTCAGCAAGACGGCCATCCCGAAAGAGGCCCAGCCGTTTTGTCGCGCTTGTCTGATTAGGCTGAAAATTATTTATTCATCGGATTAAAGCACCTAATAGAAGCCAAGCTTAACATAAAAAGGGGGCGAACTTTCAGACAGCACTGAATTGGTTTAACAGACGCCGTGTGTGTGAATGGCCATCCCATGCTCCGCTCCCTCCTGGGAATAACGCCTCCCATTGAAACAAAGCGGGATTAATCAAAAGCTAGAAACGGTCACCGGCTTCTGCCTGACAGGAAAAAGCCGTCTTTGAGTCCCCATAGTCTCCTTCCCGTCTCCTAAATCGATAGAAGCTGTCCGCCCCTCTGACCGCGTCAGCTTGGCCTTTCCATGGCTGCGTTTTAGATGCGGAGCCTCACGAACTGTGATTGTAACTCACTCGTTTTATGATAAGGTGGATGGGACAGGATATAACACAAGCCCTGATGAAATTTTTGGTAGCTGAAAATCTATAATGTTGGCAAACTTAAACATTTGTTTTTATTTAATTAACATTAACAGTCTTGGACAGGAAACTTGTGAACCCATATATATTAGCATCAAGTGGAAATCCATTTCGAAATGCCATATCATATTTAAAGTGCCAAAGAGGGGGAAAAAACTGGCTCTTGCCTTTGCTCTAGCGTTCTTTTCTGAACAAGTAGGCCTATGGTGATCTGTGGCCAAACTTTAACTAGCTAACTACATGTCAACTGGTCCGTCTCTTCGCTTTCCTGTTTAACGATGGCAAGAAGGGGCAAAACATAAGGTTTTACTTTCAGGACCTGGGGAAAGCAAGTAATGAATGCACGAAATAGCCAGCAACCACTTCCATTACAATACTCCTGTTAAAACCAGAACAACTTCCACATGTCATGAAAAAAGGCTTAAATTAACTCTCTTAGAAAAGTTTGACTTAATCCTGCCTTGAAATATCCAAACCAAAACCTATGGTCTTGAGTTGATTGTAAATATGAATTTGGAAGAATGCAGCATGGCATCTGCTGTGCATCCTTAAGTAAAGAGTATGTCAAAATAATGATGACTAGAGTCTGATGGCATACTGTTTTGAAATATTTCATCATGTGGTTTTGAACACAGGTCCCAAGTACAAGATTGTGTACTTATGTTGTGTTTGTTGAACCTGTGTTGACTACTTACATTGTGGAGTTTGTAGTAGAGGCCACAGGCGTTGCACACCGGGTCTCCGTTGCCATTGCGTCGCCACAGCGTGGTCGTAGTGGTCTGGCAGTTTGCACAGCAGGTTCCGGCTCGTCGCGCTGCCGACTGTGAGAACCACAGCAATGACCAAAGGGTTAGGACTGAGTTATATATCAGTTTTTAATCAGTATTGTTCTATTTGCTTGTGTAGTGTTGCTGTTGCAGAAAACTACAATGTATACATTAGCCCTCTAACCTGTAACTGATTTTCAACATGAACATATTTCTATAATAATAATAATAATAATAATAATAATAATAATAATAGTAGTAGTAGTAGTAGTAGTAGTAGTAGTAGTAGTAGTAGTAATAATGCACCCCAATCATTCACAGTGTTACAGAATAACGCAAGGCAAACCACAATCACAATACGCAGCAATAAATATGCCTACAATATGTTTTGCTTTAATGACATGTGAAGTGGGTGTAAAAATATGATGTGCTTTTCATTACTTCATGGTCTCTCTGGGAAGGCATGTATATACAATATATAGCAATATACATTATATATCTGGTTCAGTTATGAAATAAATATTGCTAGTCCTTGCTCTGGAGGAAGCCCTGACACATGATAAAGATCTTTTCGGAAAAGCTGGGGTGATGGATATTATGACTACTCCAGGGCAGGCAGAATTTCAAAATTATCCCAAAAACAGCATCAAAGCTAAACATATGAAATGGCTTATAGGGGAGTCGGGTTAATTAAATATATTATTCTGCGCATTTATGCAAGCTTAATTCAATTTTCCAATTTGCACCATCTTTGCGTCTGGCAAGATTTGCTGGCTCTGCGTTTCATGAAATGTCGCATTTCAGTAAATTTAAGCTACCAGATCCGTCATTAGTTTATCCCATTTCGACGCATTATTTCTCTTGATCCTGGGTGTAGCGCTGTGGGGGTGCCGCATGTCTGTTCGCATTGTGCCCATTACAGATCAATTTTTCACACATAATAAGAAACATTTAGAGGCGCACAATACAATCCCCCTGCAGCCGGGTACGCGCTGGCTGCGCACTTTCTGTTCCATTTACAATTTACGTGACTGTTCCTATTAACCCAACGCACAAAACGACTCTTTAGACACACATACACACACACACACACACACACAAACGCATGTGCTCATTCACATTTAAGAATGTATAGACAAAAATCAACAACAACAACACGCCATGCATTCCGACGCTTAGTGACAACCGGGCAGGACAAACAAGAGCGCGAGCGCGTAAATCCGGGGATTTTCCGCTCTTCGACCCGCACCGCGCGCTCCCGCGCGCCTCTGCTTAATCGCTTTCCACTGCCGAGCCTAGCGGGTCCGTACAGAATTCACTCGGGTTTGTTGAAGACGGAAACACCCGGGAGCCGTGGTTTCCTTATCGGGCCTGGCCACATATCCGGATAGGAAACAAATGGACGGCCTTTGAACGGGGAAGGGCTCTGAAAACACTGCGGCCTAAAAACGCAGAGCGCGAGCTGCTGTGTAGCCTGACACCATGGAAAAAAAGCTTATGGGCTTTTCATCTTTTTATTTGGAGAGCAAAGCACAAACTAATGTCCTAGAACAAAATCTCTGCGTCTAGTAATAATAATAATAATAATAATAATAATAATAATAATAATAATCATAATAATAATAATAACACACTCACAGTCTTGGAAAAATGTGCAGTGTACCTTTATAGCTTTGCCCAAAAGGTATTTACACTAGTTATGTACCCATGTACACACACGTAAATATTCTGAGTGTAGTAATAATAATAATAATAATAATAATAATAATAATAATAATAATAATAATAATAATAATAATAATTGTTTTTAATCTACGTATGTATACAACCCTAACCCTAAGTCATTCTTAATTTTAGACACAATTTACAGCGTAGACGATCATTCCCTCACATCAAAATCTCGCCTAATATACTTTCCATTCCTTGACATTAGAGAAACTCGGAGAGAATTCCCTCAGAGACGTGCATCTTCAGTTCTGACGGTCACTCAGGCAAGTGCAAATTCAATTATAACAGCCGCCTAATGGAATAAGACTGTCCCACTCAATTAAAACGGCGAGCAGAGTCGGCTGAGAAAGGAATGCGAGTAAACGAGTAAAGAGAGGTCACGAATAGATTTTTAAATACTCTCCCTCTCTCTCTCTCTCTCTCTCTCTCTCTCTCTCTCGTTCTTCTTTTTCTGGTGGGGGGTGGGGGTATGTAAACAGTTTAAGTAACTCCAAATGTCGCAAACATGTTAAATCCGTTCTGTGAATCACTTTAAAACTCCAAATCCGTTCCCTTGGGTTACTCATGCATTGAATTATTGTTATTATTTTTATTTTTATTTTAAAGACGATTGGTTATAATTTACATAAAGACTTATTATTTGCTCTTCCTTTTCATAAAAATAAGATTAATCATAAAATATGAACGTTTTTCCTCCCTAATATGTTCTGAATGTACTTTTAAAAAAGTAAAAAGCTAAATAATAATAATAATAATATTAATAATAATAATAATAATAATACATATTTATTTATTTTTTATATTTATAAATATTTAACCTTTAGCATTTTTTTCAATGACAATTTTATATAAATGTATATATTGTTTTAAAATCCATTCATAAACTGAGCTAGTGTAAAGAAAGAAAAAAGTGATGTAGTGAAGAATGAATTTGTGATTCATTTTAAAATCTTAACTTATTTAGGTAGATATTTATCTAGTATATAAAGTGTTTAATTATTTTGAAATATATTACAATGTGCAAAAATATATATAATTTCCCCAGAGAGTGTTACCTAGCCTATATTTGATTATATAAGAACCAAATATATTTGAAGAACATATCATCAGCAGTCAGAGGAACCGCAGATCTAATGAAGATCGGTCAGATTTCGGAAGCATGGACAGGTCAGTCTACTTAAGTCTACCTGTCCCCGTGCTGTGGTGTTAATTAAGCTGGGTTAGGCATCGTGGGCATTGGTATCAGTAACAGTATCAGAACTAGCAGTAATAATGATAGCAGCAACAATGGCAATAGTAGCAGTATTGTAATAGGCAGTGTAGGGGATCACCAGGGGGTGAGGGCGACAAACAATTCCAGGAAGATCATAGGGAAAATATAACTTTCCTGGAATTGTGTGTATTCTTTCTGCTCCAGACTCCTATTTAGCCCTCATGTGCAAGTGTGTTTGTGTGAGACTAGGCCGGGATTGTACTACTCACCAGTCTGCGTTTGGGCTTGATCAGGGGCCGGTTCTGTCCGTTCATCTTGTGGTAGAGGCCGCAGGCATTGCAGAGGTAGTGGCCTGTTCCATCTCTCCTCCACAGAGGGGTTGAGGTCGCACCACAGTTCACACACTCACGGCCCTCTGTGCAGAATTCAGATGGAGGGAAACCAAAGGGAATTTTATATAATTAAGAAGTTCACGTCGCATCGATATAGAAATTATCTGAGGCCACAAAAACGTGCGAGGGGTCCAAATAAAAACATACAGGAGTGCACAGCTCATAGAAGAGCAATCTGGTCAGGTATGCTGTCCAAGTTAATTAGCCGATATGTAATCTGACCGTTCCCATCGATAGTGCATTAAGCTGTTCCTCATGATATAAAATCTCTCTCAAAGAATGACGAGAACAATACACATCCGTGCTTGGCTGACCCCAGGTCTGTCGCTCAGCCCTGGTGAATCAGGAAGAATCAGAATGGACATAGACACCTACGTGTAAAATAATCCACTAAAGCATGGCAGAGAAGCAGCGAATGTCTAAAACCCAAGGAGCCCATTGAGAAATAGTATTACATAATTTATTGCTGAACATCTCTGTGTCTCTCAGCTTGCCATATACTCAACATTAGCATGTATATGGCTTGTAGCCTCAAACCCTAGCCACTGATGTAACTCTTTAATTATACACTTCTAACAGTTTGGGAGTTTCCATGCCCTAATTTGGCTTCATCAGCTTTACTGTTTACTGGAACCATTCTCATGTATATTTACTCAAACAAAAAAAAAAAATCTAAACCTGTTGGTGCTTTAATTCATTCCACCTCTCTTCACATGGCTGTCTCTCCCAGGAATCATGCCTCTATTATTCTCTTTCTAATGTGAGGGACAAGCTGTCCCACCCAGACCAGAGAAAGGAGTCTGCCCTGGACAATAGTCGTACTCCTTTTGAAGTGTATGTTTAGTAATTCGGTCATGTTGCTGCATTTTTCTGTGTCACCATTCCTGTTAAGCAGGCAAAGAGGGATCTGTGTGATTGAGCTAATCTATGGTTATGGTAGTGTTAGGACAAAATGGCCACAGGGTCGGTGGGTTGGGCCCTGTGCTGCAGGCCATCACAGAATAGAGGTCATTCAAAGACGATCAAACACAGAGTTTCATTATACTGACCCCTGAGATGATTTAGATTCCACAATGGTTGTGTTTTGCAAAGGTGTAGGATTGAACTCTGATTTTACACCATGTTGTGGTAAACAAGAAACAAATGCACGAGTGGGTACAAATTTTACAGTTATGACTAGATATATATACTCTGTCATATCAGAAATGTAGGTCTGCCAGAATTTTATTTTGGTGGTCCTCCTTTCTTTTTATAGCTAATATTGCATTCACATGCTTTAAGAAAAACTTGCCAAGAGGGAAGGATTTCATGGGATTGTCTGCGTTTGATGGAAATTACATATGCAGCTTTGTAATGACAACAGGCACCTGTCCAACTCACATTGTTCAGATCACCTTACCAGCACACTGTGCCAGAACACACATCTTAGCTTTTACTACAGGAAGTAAGCAGGGAAGAACATGCCATTTTACACGAACTGTTATTGGATCTGTACAAAACTATGTCATATCTAGAGCATGTATGAAATCTCACTGCATACACTGTTTGTTGGAATTATTAAGCAATGAATTATGCATGTTGTATTTGTAAGTGCAACTCTCACTCTGTCAAATGGTACTAAGGGTACTAAACTGTACCTTTCCTTAGAGCTGGGGTGGTGCATTTATCTTTTGGTACACTATATGCTTGTATGGAAAAAAAAATTCTAAAGGTACAAAAGGTGTATGCTTGAGGGTGGCACCGAGTGACAAGGAATGGTATAGTTTGGTACCCGTTTTTTCTAAGAGTGCACCCATGAAACCTGTAGTTATGGGTACATATAGTACACAAATGAGCATTGTACAGTGTAGGTAATAATAATAATAATAATAATAATAATAATAATAATAATAATAATAATAATAATAATAATAATAATAATAAGTAGAAGAAGAAGAAGAAGAAGAAGAAGAAGAAGAAACAATTAACACAATTAATAATTATTCAAATAGAAAGTTTTCTTACCGCCTATTTGTAGCTATGTAAAGCTCATTAGCTAAAAACATTAGAATATATAACCTTATGCTATTAAATATAACGTTTTTGAGCAACAGGCGCGAGATTCGTGAGCCTGGTCCCGGTTTGTTGGCTTTGGGGTCGCAAGGGAGGGGAGCAGGTCGTGATTTGTTCAGTCAAAGGTACACAGGATGTGGCAGGAGCCAGTGCGTCGTGACTCCAGCATGTTTTAAAAACGCAATGGAGTCCGGTCATGCAAAAACAAAACGAGAGGCTCAAAGCCGGTAGAAAAGCGCGCGCGTCCGCCAAGACTGGTTTAGGGCTGTATTCTATTTCATGACAATATCATCAGACTCGGTTTCAGATTCAATTTATTTTTAGGGAAACCCTAGTGTGGAATTAACACCTCTAGTTGGATTAACTCATAATGTTCATTCATGTCTGACTGGACAGAAAAAAATATGCGAGGTTTTGAGCATATTATTATTATTATTATCATTATTTCACATTATCCTGCTTTTATGCCTCATTTGTGCTTTATTTTCTTTTTGTCCAAGCAATTTGCAGTCTAAATACGTATATGTTAGGCCACTCTTTAAGGGTCTCTTTTAACTCAATGACGGGTTTTTTTTTTCTTTCTCTCTCTCTCTCTCTCTCTCTCTCTCTCTCTCTCTCTCTCCTTAGCAATGACTCATCTGGATGAGACCATCACTGTCAACAAGTGAAGTTTTTTTTTCTCAAGAAAGGCCTTGGAGGGGGGGAAACTAACCATGTCTCTTGATATTATCGAAACATGTCAAATATTAAGCATACATAAAGCCAAATCACAGAAACAAGTGTGAAGTGTGTAGGGTTCGGGTTATCATTTAATAACACATTTGGGGGTTTCATTTATATTTCACTGGCTATACATTTCGAGATTGAAAGACCGTCATTAAAATTGACACCTTGATTTTTTGTTTGTTTGTTTGTTTGGTTGGTTTTTTTTTATTGAGTTTTACAATCCCAGCACGAGGGTAGACCAAAAACAACTCTCGTGTAAAGTTTATACCAAAATACCAACACACACAAACCAAAAAAAAAACAACATTTTGAATTATACGCCTATAATGTTAAAGTATTCATTTGGTGCCATGTCATGGTTAGTAAAAGTTGATGCAACTCACCCGAGCTGGACCGTGCCTTGCTCTTGCATTTGGGCGCGAAGCTGGAGGAAGAGCCGCTGAGCAGGTTTGGGTGGAAGAGACCGGCTCCGTAGTCGTGCGCCGAGGGGAGAGAGTAGGCCGGGTACGTGGGAATCGGGTGGTGCGTGGACGTTGTTTGTGGCGCACTCATGGCCAGGCCGCCCCTGAGAGGGCTGCATCCCTCCATCTTCATACCGTCACCCACTTGGTACTTGATTGACTCCTTTTCGTCCATTCGCGTGACCGAGGAGGAGGATGGAGACGACGGTCCCGGGTCTGGCGACACGTCTTTCGGAGGCGTTGGAGGGAAGTTGTAGAGCGGGTGTGGGCTCGCGTGGCTCGACGGCGCTAGAGAGGCGGAACCTGGCGCCGTGGCCGAACCGCCGCTGCAAGCGTAACTGGCGCTGGTGGCGTGAAGCCCGGCTTTGCTGAACGGACTGACCGCCCAGGCGTTGTGGTGCGCCGCTGAGAGGGCCGCCTTGCTCCCGTCCAGCCACGAGAGGCCGGGACTGTGCAGGAGATGCGGCCGGCAGACCTGACTCCCAGTCAATCGAGCTGGAAACACAATTGATTTTTTTCCCACATTAATTCATAATCAGCACGTACTTTCAATCGTCATATATATATAATTATATTTTTTATTATTTTTTTGCGACAGCGCGCGCATTAGATTTGTATTCCTGCCCCGTTTCCTACCTGTTGATTCGGTTCCCGAATAACACAAACTCGACATCTTCTTCAAACTGTATCTAAGGCTATAAGATATAGTCCTATTCCAATGTTCACATCAAGGGTTTTATCCTTGATGTGTACAGTCCAGTCAAAAGGAAAGCCAACGCCTTAAAGTTTTCCCCTTGGAAATTTTTACACAGCAGGCTAATAAATAAATAAATAAAAATACCTTTTTCATAAAAACCCCGATGTGCCGACTTCTGCTCCTCACACAAGTTACAGTAGGTAAGTGAACAAAAGACTGTTGTCAGTGAATTTTTTTCTTTTCGTTTTTATATTTTGTATCCGGGAAATGCCTGCCTCTCTCTCTCTCTCTCTCTCTCTCTCTCTCTCTCTCTCTCTCTCTCTCTCTCTCTCTCTCTCGCCCAACAGCCAAGAGAAGAAGTGACACGAACTTCCCTTTCCTCCCTATGTCAGTTTCTGAACATTTTTTCCCCTTTTTGTTTTAATCTTCGGGCCACGTTTCATCGGGATGGCAGTTCAGCATTATGAATTGCAATACTGAACAGCGAGCTATCATCATTTCTATTTCTATACAAAGCTAACAGCATTATAACGAATAACCGTATGCACATAGTGAGTGCACAACATTTTTCAAATTTTTTGGATTGCACCTGATCACAGACCAAAAAGCATGCACATAACTCTTCACCAGGGTTAGGTTTGTTTAAACATTCCCTCTAGTCCTGTCTTGTTAAACAGTCGATGAAAAACAAAGATTAGGCCACTATAATCTCATGCAATTTTTTTTTTTTTTTTTTTTTTTTTTGGGGGGGGGGGGGGTCAGCAAAATACATTGATATGAAAACTATTATGATACAAAAATAGTAGAGAGATAAATCCAATATATTTAACAGCCATACAACAAGCACAGGCTAATATCAAAACACACACATAAAGGGTTAGGGCCTAGACAAAATGTTATTTCTCAATCAGTTGTGATAAAAACTTACCGTGCGCTTGGCTGTAGGACACTCTTGCCCTTGAGTTAGAGTAATACGGATTGCCTTGCGAGTCCAAGTGATTTAGAAACACGTCCACTTCGTCCGGGGGCAAAAGCGGCGCCATAGGCTCCATGTAGTTGTGTGTGAGGCCGTGATGATGTGAGTCCGGGTGCTGGCCGTTGAGCACCGCGTGATGATGCGCCATCCACCGAGACTGATCTGCCGCCACTTCCATACCTGAAGCCTCCGTGCAGACTTGTCAGAAAATAAAATTCTAAATTTCCTGTTTTTTTTGTTTTAGTTTGTTTGTTTTAATTAGCTATATAAAAATATTTTTATCTGCACTATTACGGCAGCTTTCTAAAAGCCGAGATCATCTATAGCTCCCAAAAGTATTTGTTGTTAGTCTACTGCGAAACAAAAAAAAAATGGCCCAAATAGTGGTTGAAAAGCGTCCTTTTCACTTTGTGCACAGTGGTTGTCTTTTGGATGATGAAAATGATATGTTTAGAGTCCTCAGACACTCAGATACACCTGCAAAAACAAAAACATACAGGTAGGGCACATGAGTCTATATATGCATATAGCCAATTTTGCACATCATTCAGACAATGCAAACATGTAGATGTATTTATTAAACATGCTGAGCCTTAAAATTCATATTCCGATTCATACCCTTTTCACTTGAAGGAGAATAAAAACTAGATCGGCCAAAGAGGTACTTACTGCACACGGCTGCATTTCACTCCTCTTCCTTCACTGCCGTTGTTTATTTTTTTCGAACTTGTGTTAGTCCGTTTGAAAATAAAGTTAATCCCCGAGCTGCATCTTGACATTTGTGCCGCGGTTAGGTGCTGTTGTGTTGTTCGGTTGTTAAACGCGCTAACTAAGTGTCGTATCTCCGTCCTGCGCGCTGCTTGTGTATCTTTTAATGAATCGCGCTCGCGCTCTGTCGGACCTGGCGCCAGCAAATTCCATATCACGCGAGTGTGGGCGGAGTCACGAGCTGGTAGCGACCTCCCGCCAGCCAATGGCAGAGCGAGGTGGTTGTGATAGGCTCACAGTGGCCTATGGAGCGCTGAGAGAAGCATTAATCACCGGCCGATGTATTGAGATCTACCTTTTCTTATGGCTTCATGCTTTGCATTTATAATGCTTTTATTTTTTTATTTAAATAAACACAACAGCTACAAAGAAATGCACACGAAATGCTGTGGGATTTTTATTTATTTTTTTTGCTTTCATGTCTAAAAAGATGAAATTAAATTTGTCTTTCATGATCTTTTTTTAAGCATAATAGTTTGTCATTTCAAAACACCAAATGTATTATCATATAGCCTATGTTTTTGAAAACCCATCATAAATGTTTCATACTAATTTAAAAAAAAATGTAGCATCAATAAAACATCAAGTCTTTGTTGCAATAAAAAGGACTACATTGACTACAGTATATGCTATCCCATAAAGCATATATTAAAATAAAAACATATATTAAAACATATATTAAAAAGCGAGAGACATGACTGCAATCGTGCCGTCTTTAAGACGCGTTGAAAGCACAAATGTTGATTTTTCACGTACAGCCGTAACGCAAACAAACACCAGTCCTAACACCCCGGGCTTTAATTTGGGGAGGAGCGCTTTATGGCCTCTAAAGTGGCGCCATTGTTTCGAGCGTCTAATTGTTTTTAATTAGTAGTCGCAGCATTCCTCTTGCGCAAACATTCTTTTTTCGCAGGCGATCTCGAGCGATCAAACGTTGTTTTGCATCTTAATAGTCGGCCCCCTTTCCCCCTCTGCCTGGCTGGTGCCGACAGGTCGCATGGGCTTGTCCGAAACAAGAGCCAATTGGTGGCCATTAGAGAGGCTTCGTTAATTCGCGCTGGCGGTGAAACGCGCAGGCTGGACCACCACAGGAATTAAGACACAGCGTCGCCAATTAGCTTGATAAGACATTAGATAAACGTTGGAGCCAGGTCAGCTAAAAAACCGGTATGCATAATATATAATAAGCTATTATACGGCTTTCACCGTGAAATATAATTTGAATAATTTGGGGAAAGAACACGAACATAACTGTCTTTCCAACATGTAGGAAAAACACAATAAAATGGAGTGCCAATAAATTTGTTAAAAGTGGACTCTCAGTGGTGCATTTATTTCGTGTACTGTGTGTATTTGACACAACTGCCATACCGAAAATATCGCTGTAACAGTACATTTTGCTCTATTCTTTGAAGCAATAACCATACTTCCTCTTCTTCTTCTTCTTCTTCTTCTTCTTCTTCTTCTTCTTATTATTATTATTATTATTATTATTATTATTATTACTACTACTACTACTACTACTACTACTACTACTACTACTACTACTCTTGAGCTAGAGCTGACCTGCTCTCAGATAACTCCAGCCCAGCCCAGTTTCGTTTGCTTTTGTTTTGTTACGAGTCGCCCTTGATCTTCAGTTTCGCACCTTCTGTACCTCTGCGGTCTATGTCATCGTGTACTAACACTTTGCGATTATTAATTATTCATTAAACTCCTCTGAATCAAAGGGAGCACTGTAAACGCTTTCTACAGCCTGCGTTCCGGCTGGTCAGCTTGTTTGGTCGAATTTTTAGTAATGTTTTGAGCATATAAATAGGGTAGTATTTAATTAGGATGTAAATAATCTCAGGTGAATGTAGTTAACATAGTCCTGATAGAAAAAAACAAAATAAACATGAACAATTTTTAAGCGTTTAATCTTGATTAACCGAAGTGTCGAGCTTTATTAAATCAGAGCGAGGCATTTGTCATGAATTCATGATGTACTTGAATGTTTCTAATTTTTCTTTCACAAACGGTGGCATTTACACTGCCTCGAAAGTGTAAGAGGTCACAGGTTGTCTGAACAAAAAGATGATTGACAGACAATAACTGGAACTGGCAGCAACCGACCTGCAGTCCCCATTTGACGTCACTAAATCGAAGGAAGAGTCTGTCTGGGCGCACTCAAGGGACTTATAGGACTTTATAAGGGGGGGAGTTGACTTCAATGACTATTCTATTATAGCAGCTATATATTTTGATTAAACCCCATCAATGAGTGCATCCACGATGTTTTAGTTAGCCTTAAGAGCTCTCCAGTCCACATTCAAATTGAATTATGTTGCTCATATATACACACACACACACACACACACACACACACATACACATATCTACATCTATATGAACATTTATGCATGTGTACACGTGTGTGATAATTTGTGTGTGTTTTAATATCTAGCTCCAACAGACTCCAGCAAACCACTCTCTATTTGATGCCTACATCCCTTTGTTTTCATGGCGCCTGGCCAGATGTGCAACACCCCTGAACTGTCACTGCCTAAAACTAATAAATAGTGTATTGTTTAATAAGGTGCATGGGCTCACATGGCATTAGGACAATATGTGCAGCCAGAGGCTTCCAGCGACAACACCACTGACATCAGGGAATAAATTCTGGTCATTTTTTACTGGTGGAATATTTTTTTAATTATGTTTAGGCTAAACAGCAAACGCCAAAATTGATCGTGGTGACATTGAATCTAAGGCATGCTAGTTAAAATGGACATTAACGTTTGGTAATTAACGATTTATTAAAGATTAATAAATGCTTTATAAAGGGTATGCAACACTAATTATGTTGAATTGTCGCCCTAACTCGACTCGTCTTCAGCAAGAATGATGCTAATGGCCCTCCTGAATGACCCTGATCCAGCTCGTCTTCACAGCAGGCCTCTTTGAAGCAATCTTGTGCTAAATGCTTGCTAGTAATCCACCAGGTATCAACGGTGCTTAGAACAAAGATGAGCGAGGTTTTCTAAAAAATAAAACAAAAACCCTCAGCATCTACGTCTCTACATGTCGGAGGGGATAAGGCGATCTCAAGGGCACTTTTACACGACTGAAGGCTCTAACGTGCACCATAAGCTGAGCACGTCTCCTGGCAACACGCATGCTATATGTAATGATGTCATCAAGGTCCAATTTTACCTTGAAACCAGTGTTCACCAGGGTTTAATGCGTAATTGAGGAAAGTCCATTTAATTAACAGGTGCCACAAAAAGGGGTGCGTCCCCTCCATAGAGCGTTTATCATGCTCATATAGGGGTTAAAGGAGGATGGAGGGGGTGCAGGAGGGTCTGTGAAGATAAGCAGACGCAGGGAGATGTGGCAATGACTCAGAGCAGCTGAACCAGCATTGTCCTTTACTCACGGGTAATTAGATTGGGACAGGGCATCGGCGGTCAGCATGGCGAAGTCACTCTCCTTTCTTTCTCTTTCTCTCTCTTCATCATTTCACCTCTTCACCGATTTGGGGCGTTTACCCCAAACCCACTCCTTCCCTTTCATATCCCGTCCTTACTCTCTTCATCTTGTGCTTTTATTTGTATTTTTTTTTTACGTGTGTGTGGGTGTGTGGGTGTGTGTGTGTGTGCGCGCGCGCGCCCTCAGCGAGAAAACCAAAAGTTTCCAAAGCAGTGTGACTTCGAACAGCGATGAGGTTATAAATCTCCGTCGCGATGACAGCTCGCCTTTCTGTCTGAATGCCTTTGCTCCTAATGTCTAAATGGGCTCAGTCATAATACTGTAGAGCTTCACGCGCTTCATGCAACCAAATCATCAGCTTACATGCGTTATTGCATTACATTACAATCATGCAAGCTAATTTTTCCACAGTAAACATGACACTGGCATATATGAAACAGTATCTGCAATATTTATCATATCGTGAAATAAGCTAAATTACAGTGGATATGCAGTTGGACACAAGGGTGCACTCAGTTTTCAAAACCCTCGTTAATAAATACGCATAGTAGCTATATACGATACTGTATGGGTTAGCCTTTAATAAATATAAATAATGAAACATCTTTGGCATACACGAGTTTCAATAAAAGATGCTAAAAGCCTGTTAATAGAAAATATCATTAATCTATGACTCCTTTGTAATATAATTCACAGTAAACCATCACCAATAATATTGGCGACATTTTGCTGCTCTAAATGTGTCCATCATTCTGATTTCCATTAAAAGATGTATATACTTGAAGTGAATCCATTACAAAGGAAAATGTAATGTAATGTAATGTAATCATGAAAAGTAAAATAATAAATCTACACTAGATATTACTTTTTTCGTATTTCATGCCTTGCAGGGAAAAAACAACAACAACAACAACAACAACAACAACAAATAATAATAATAATAATAATAATAATAATAATAATAATAATAATAATAATAATTCTTACAACAACAAGAAGAACTATTATTATTATTATTATTATTATTATTATTATCAATGCGCCATTTAACATCACAGCAATATCAACATTCACAGTGCGCATAGAGCATCGTATAAATCTTTGAGGGGGGAAATAAATACAATGATCCATCCTATTAATCCCAAAGTGGCCACCGCTGCCAAATATCTCATTAAATCGGTTTGTTGCCGGTGTGGGTGTGTTGAAGCTACTCATGTATAATGCGCTTAAAAAGAAAAACGCATGTAGCCTATACTTACTTACCCGCTTTTATTGTGGCGTCCTGTGTCTCCGGGAAATCTCTCCGTCTTGGAGGCAAAGTCCTGTGCAGTGATTTCGGCTCGGTTGGCAGGGACAGAAACGAGTGCTGCAGAGAAATTAATAAAACAAACTGACGATCCCTCTCTCCGGTGGCTCGTGGTTGTGTTTAGGCTGCTCGACTGTGTTTGCCTCTCTCTCTCTCTCTCTCTCTCTCTCCGTGTGTGTTTGTGTGTGTGTGCAAACTTGGGGAATAAAGTAGGGCTGTAGACACGTATCCGTGCGCGTCAGCCAATCTGAGGCTTCGTCCAAAAGAGTATGAAAAATAGCACGCCACCTATGGTTAATACGGTGGTATGTTATTATGGGTTTCCCGCTTTGTTTTGTTTTGGGTGGTTTTTTTTGTGTGTGTGTGTTTGTTTTTTGTTTTCTTTTTTTTTACATAATATTTACTGCGTACTATTATGGATGTCCACTGTTGACTCGAGCTTCCTATACCTGGAATTTGGACTCTGAACTGCTGGCATGTTTTTCGTTTCGTTCACACATCTAATCAAACCCGTGCACGCGCATTGCTATGCATGTAACGGCTATAGAGCTTGCGGATAAATCTCCACGTTTTGCAAAAGGATTGACACACACAGGCTAAGGCTGTTTGGAATGCATTATTTGAGATATCATGTCGCCTAGTTAATAGAGCTAGTCGGAATAAAATGGCGATAGTGGGATATAGTAGTGGAGCATTGTGACTTAGGCATCAACTTGGCCCCTGTTCTCTGTTCCCTGCTCTGCAGATGCTTTCTGAAGTGGTTTGAATATGTATATCTTTTGCTTGCATTAAAAGGCGACCCTGACTTAATGAATTCAATCCCCCTGCTTGATCGTGTCGATAAAGTGAGAGGCTGGAAGAAAAATAAATAAAGCGACTTCGCGATTGACCCTACCTCCTCCTCCTCCTTGGTTTTTTTTTTTTTTTTTTATTAAGAAGAGGGGGGAAAACACGCGCACACACACACGCGCGCGCGCATGACACCAAGTTTTAAAACATGCAAAGCCGCTGCAGCAAAGCCAAATCTCCGGCACGAGACTGTCCGGGGCTCCGCAAGTGTGTGGCTGCGCGAGGCAGGTGCAGGGCCGCGAGCCGCCACCGCCTCATCGCGTCCCCACGGAAAAAGCAGAAGAAGAGAGGAAGAAAGTGAACTCTGACGGAATTAATTCAATTGTATAAAATGCACTAAACCGCTAATTCCGTGTTTAATGGCGCCTGTTGTGTTTGGAGTTCGCGAGCTCGTGCAGAATGCCAAATCGTCTGTCAACACCATATAACCGTCCGTCATATCCCGACAGTCAAACCGGGGGATTACGATAAAAATCAGCATACCTCCCAAAAAAAACCTCGCTTTTCTTTTCTTCCTCCTCTCTTCAACGAAGCTAAAATGAAAGATAAGAGAAGAGAGACAATTATTTGGCCACTCGATCGCAGAGTTTCTGACAAGTGCTTCAAACTTTTACTTCTGCACAAGAATAATAAGGTTTGTAGAGGTGTTGAGGTGTTAGTCCATCAGTTATCTAGGAGATCTTGTCGACATGGGGCCAAGTACGAGGGCCCACATATATATATATATATATATATATATATATATATATATATATATATATATATATATAATTGAACTGATTTATACTGGATTTATATCCAGGTCCCGAAACCATGCAGTTTTCCCAAATAGCTACCCTGGCTATATCGCAAACGAATTAAATACTGGCGTATTTCAATCTTTTTAACATCAACAGCCCAGTGTCAACGAGATTTGCATTGTTTCCACTCGCCCAGAAAGGGTAGTACTAATCCACTATATATATATATATATAATATATATATATATATATATATATATATATATATATATATATATATATATATATATATATATATATATATATATATATATATATATATATATATATATTTATCAAATAGCCTACCACCCTTTATTACTTATCTAGAATTGTATGTGCCTGTACTAAAGCTTTAAAGATTTACTCTTCAAAGGTCGTCATACTCCAGTTATGGATATGAAATCATAAATATATTAAATACATTTTTTAGGGAGAACAAAAAAGTACAGAGGTTTAGTTCCGTTTTTTTTCTAAGAGTGCACACTTAGTATCTTGAAGTGCCAGCTGTTGAATAAACTAATTCAGCATTCCGAAATAATAATAATAATAATAATAATAATAATAATAATAATAATAATAATAATAAATATAATAATAATAATAACAACAACAACAACAACAATAATGCATGCTTGGTTCCTTGGCGTCTGCTTGAAATTAATATAAAGCTTCTAGTTTGTGGTTAATAATAATAGTATTGTTATAGTTATTATTATTATTATTATTATTATTATTATTATTATTATTATTATTATTATTATTATTATTATTATTATTATTATTATTAATAATAATAATAATAATAATAATAATAATAATAATAATAATAATAATAATAATAATAAATTCTATATGTGTGTTGGTTGAAACTACGTCATACATACATAACATAATACATCTGCTCCAGTTTATTTAGGGCATTTTTCCACGTCTTCTTCTGCTTCTTCTTCTTCTTCTTTTTTTGTATTATTATTAATGCAGTCTTTTGTCATGCTAACTTGTCCTCGGCTCAGGTCGCCGCCGTGGCCTAAAGAAGCTCGGTCACGATGCGCGCGCGATAAGCGCTTATCAGTCGCAGCTCCAGCAGCACATAAAACCGGAGCGAGGCGCAGACACTTTAGACTAATAAAGGCGCCTGTGCTGAGCTCGCCTGCTCTGCCTGCTCTTTTCCTCATGTCCCACACACAGTGACATTTCCATCTTACCGTGTCCATCAAAGCAGGGCCTGTGCCTAGCAAGAAGAAGAAGAAGTAGATGACGGAGAAGAAGGGTGGAATTTAATCCATATCTTTATAGTTCTAAAGACGTAAAGGTAAAATGAAAGTTTTGAAAAGAAAAAAAGTGCGTATGTACGCTAAGCGGGTTTGTGTAGGGGTGAAGGTTCTTGCAAAAAAAAAAAAAAGTTTTTTGGTTAGCTTTACTTGGCCACAAAATATTATTATTAGTAGTAATATCGTAGTAATATTAGTATTAGTATTAGTATTAGTATTCGTAGCATTTCATTTATTTATTTATTTATTCTTATTCATTCATTTCTTTTTTCCATGCGCATTACAGCTTTTCCACGGTTATTATTTATACATGCATGCATCAGATGCCGGGGCCCTTCTTCTTTTCATTATTAACCGGTGGTAATATTTCATCGGTGCGCAGGCCATCTTTGTTCCTCGCGCCGATAATAAATGGCCTAATCGTTATCGGCTCGGCGCTGGAGGTGTCGGAGCGCACAGAGCTGCATGCGGGACTCCGCAGAGGCGCTGGATAAATTGGTGTTTCTTATCTCACCCGCGCAGATTATCGGTGCCTTTTGAAACCCGGCACAACAAATACATTCAGCGCATCTAATGCATCATTCGAAAAAGGGGGAGGGTGCAGAGGGGTCTCGAGATCGTGCAGGTTGATAGAGACACATGGGCAGAAATATTTACACATTTAAACGGGCCAATATGAGCTTGTTTTGAGCGGATTTATTGGCCATTGCGCGCGCGCACGCACCCGCACCGCTTACCATATGAATGCGCTCCAGCATCGTTCATATCGCAGAGATGATAGCTATCTGTGAGCTGATTCCCGCCTCTCATTAGATTTTGTAGCGTGTTGCATTAGGGGTGAAATTAGCCCGTTTGGTCCGAGCGCTTGTTTTCCCTCGTTTATCCGCTCCATCCATATCAGCCAAATCATCGCCGCGTTCGCTGTTTTGTTCCTTTTGTGCCTCTTCTTGTTCCTTGCATGGCTTCATGTGACTGCTTTATTGCTCACAATGTTTTATTAGGTTGGCTCAAGAATGAAAAGAAAAAAATCTGAATACTTATTATGAATTGGGGGGGGGGCACTCATTTAACTCTCATTTGACAACCATAAAGAAAGCAGACTACTGGCTTCCCATTAAAATTTCCCTCATGTGTACAAGGATTAATCAGTATGTTTTTTTGTTTCTTCATATGGGCTCTTTGCATTGCCTTTTTTATGTCCAGGACTACTGATAGAAAGTGTTGCAAAATTATATAAGAGCATCATGAGCATCAACATGCAGCTGGTTGAAATGAAATAACATTTACTTCAAGGTTAATAAGTATTAGAATTATTATGACCACATGAAGCCACTGGCACAAAGATGTACACTTCAGATTTCAATACACAGTCTAAAGCAGCAGTAGCAGTCTGTTCTATAAAGCTCTGGGTTGTTTTATTTTGGCCACGGATAAGCACACAGTGGGCCAAAAGCATTTAGACGTTCAGCCTTCACTACTCATTAGTCACACAGGCCTGAGTGAATTCCTCTACTTTACAGAGCAGGTAAATTGTGGAGAAACATTACACGATAGATCAGCTATAGCCCAGGATAGTTGGATCTAATAATGAGAACGTTTGTTGTTGTTGTTGTTGTTGTTGTTGTTTGAGAAATTCCAATTATCTATATAGGCTAAGTTCTACCACAGCGGACTATATACACACTGTTTAGGAAACAAATGATTCCGTCTGGTTGGTTGACGGCCGCTAAACGATTCAGTTTTTTTTTTTTGAGGGTTCTAGGGCTACATGGAACCTTTTCAGTAAGGAAAGAACTAAAAGGTCCTTTAATGGAGGGTGCTAGATGGAACATTGAACTGAATAATTAACAACAACAAAAACAACAACAAATGATCATTAATAGGCCTATTTAATAAACACTAGGCTATTTAACAATAATAATAATAATAATAATTTATTATTATTATTATTATTATTATTATTGTTGTTGTTGTTGTTGTTGTTGTTGTTGTTGCTGTTGTTGTTGTTATTGTTGTTGTTGCTACTACTACTACTACTGTTGATGTTGTTGTTGTTGTTGTTGTTGTTGTTGTCTTTGTAGCCTGTATGATTATTAACTCTTAACAAATTTCTACACAGTGTAACATGTCTGAATCCCTGATTCTGGTCGGTTTGCTACATCCTATTTGCTGGATCTAATTAAAGTCTGTCGAGTTAATTGATGTCTTAAATAATTAGCTTCATCTTGCCCACGATGTTTTAGTAGCCTATTTGTGTCAACAGATCTCTGACTGTTCATTTTGTTCAGACACGTTGTTTCAGTCTGTTTAAAAAGAAGAAGAAGAAGAAGAAGAGAGACTTCTTTGCCTAACTGTGCTCTCCAACCCTTTTTTCATGCTGGAAAGAAAACAGGTTCCCATTCATAATGGAGCAGGTACCAGAGCGCAGCCCTGAGTGACACTTATGACAAAAAAGCGCACGGTCCAATATACACAAACTCCCCCGTTTAATAACGCGCCATCTTCCCGGCGTGTGCGAAACCCGATCAGAAGCGGTTCGTCGTTTCCATGCTGCGCTGCCCGCTCAACCTGCTTTATTTCTGTCGGTTCTGGATTTTCCCTGCAAAAGTTTTTGTGTTTTGGGGTGGGGGGGGGGGTGGGTGGGGGGGGGGGGGGGGGGGGGGGGGGGGGTGTTCTTCCCCGCCCCCCCCCCCCCTTGGGTTTTTCAATGGGGTTTTTGCGTTGGGGGGTGGCTCTTTTTTTTTTTTTCTTTTTGGTTTTTCTCTCTCTCTCTCTCTCTCACTCTATCTCTCTCTCTTCAAATTCCAAAATCCCACCTCCAGCATCAACCTCCAAAAAACCACCATCTCCTTGCCAAAAAGCTCTGCCAAAAACATCTTTACAGTGGTGCACTCCAAAAACACAAGGTTCCCCAAAATCATTCTCCAAAAGAATCCATCTCAATCACTTCAATGCTTGAACTGGCTGCATCATTATATGTACAGAGCCAAATGGTCACACAGGTTTTCAGTTCAGTGCCTCTTGGAGATCTCTCAAAATGTGTAAAAAAGTATAAGTATTTGACAAATTCTCGAACTACTGCTATGTCTTCTTACCAGTACGAACAAATTTTGGCAATACTGGAATAACACATTAGGATAATAGTCACATTTGAAAATACAGGTGCTTTGAGAGGTGTGAAATGGAAAGAAAAAAAAAACAGTTTCACACAACTGTGGCTGATAAAAGAGCCAAACTATTTTGTCTGTTTTAGGTGGCAAATATATAACAATATACAGTATACTAGACATCTGAGACTATTTAAATCTACTTTAGAACAATGCCAGAGTTTGTCAATGTTCTCATTTAATATTTGAATCCAATTTATCTGTTAATCTTTTGAGAATGTGTAATGACAGAACATTTAATGCATATGCAAGATAAGGAACTAGACTGGCCCTAATGCTTACTCACATTTATCACTCCTAAAATATTTTCACAGATAAGTCTGGATCTTTAGCAAGAAGGCACAATCGGCACTTGACTGCATGCCAAGAGACCATTAGCTTTCCCGTGGACCAGCGCATATGGCTGTTAAAATCAGTTATGGCATTTGGCTGGCTGCACAGAGGTCAGATATTAAAGGATCGGGGCAGGCTAACCAGCAGGCGGGTCAGTAGAGGGGTAAACAGGAGAGGGCACGAGACAGGAAGCAGCAATAACAGGAGGCTACTTCCTACCCATCAGCCAAGTTCAGGCGTCAACGCTGCCTTGGTCATTGGCGTCATCAGTTCTCTTGCCAGCACACCTGGCATCAAATGTCTCTCACGCAGGTGGTAGCCAGTGAGTTAATGGCGTAAGGATGAAAGAATTGAAAAGAAGCGGGGGAAAAAAAAAAAAAAAAAAAAAGAAAGGAAAAAAAAAAGAAAAAAAAGTGTGTTAAATAGTGGAGGAAGAAGGAAGAATATCTTTGCATTAAGCTCACTGGACTATCTTTCATATCAGTTGTGAAGTGAGCGGAAATAGTCTGTTCTGGAAAGTAGAAGGTTAGATTTGTGACCAATGGGAAGTGCCCTCGTTCCTCTAATCAGTACAAGGAAGTGTGTGTCTGTGTGTGGATGTGTGTGTGTGTGTGTGTGTGAGAGAGAGAGAGAGAGAGAGCACTGTGTCCTGGTGCAATTGAACAGAAATTCTGAGAGGGGTGTGGGAACAGAGGCAAAACTAGAAAGCATGCGAACCATGCAAGTTCTTGAGGCCCCTAGTAATTGAAGTCAATGTCACTATAGGCAACATCAAGAAGGATGTCCGCTAAGGAAAGTTAAGCCATATTGGCATTTTAATAAAGTTATAATGCAATGCACCTACTTAATTAACCCCTTAGTGGAAACATCAAGCATGTTGAAGAATCATCAGGGAACAGGCCACCAAAGGACTCCTTCCAGCCCAACAGCCCCCTCTGCCAAGTAAAATGGTAGCAAAGGTAGTCCTAAAAATGTAAGGAAGATCCAAAGATGTCATAGTCTATACTAGTGAGTTCAGTAGAGTTACTTTATATATTACAATCTGAGGTAAGAATGCTGTTAAATGATGTACTATAATGAACATGTACTCTTAGGAATGGTCTAAATTAGGTAGGAATATTGCAGTAATGGAATGGTTTGTGTCCTCAGATGGCTAAGTCACAGGATACTCTGACAGGATGCTGGATATTTGAACTTGATTCCCGCTGAGTCAAAGAATAACTTACACACATTAAAAAACATTAGAACGGGATCTGACACAAACACTTTCAGTCGAGCTGGACCAGCAGACACAGGAGACTCCCTGTGGAGGCCCCAGTGCAGAGAACCTTTGATAGGATGCCATGTGGTGAAAACCACAGGTTGTTAGCTGGAGATTTGGACTGTACCACGAAGATGTAAAAATGCACAATGTGCACAAGAACACACAAACAAATAAAAGTTTCAATATGAAGCCTTCAGTAGACACATCCTTCAAAGGGTTCACTGGACAGCATTTTCGCTGGAAAGGAAATTAGGATGTCTTCGTTTGTTCACTATCATTCATCAATGAACCTGAGAAGGATCTCAGACTAACACTTGGTAGTGAACATAACAAGACCTGTTTACTGAATTGAACCTGATCTAATGAAAATTTGTGCTAATACAAAAGCAGTTGGATTCTGTTGAAACTGTTCAAACTGTTTGAACACTAGCCTCGCCCCTAACCCTGACCTTCTCCTATTTCACATTTCATATTATGCAAATCTGAAAATGTAATACCATGTTCACTGAATAACTTTTAACTGGCTAGTTAATTAATCCACAACTAGCATCATAATATTAGAGGCTACGTTTGCAGCTAGCAAATTAGCTGCATAACCTAGCAACATAAGATGTAAAGTTATGTTACAGTAGCTACTTCATTTAAACCAAGGAACAACATGTGGGAATCTGTGAACAAAAATGCAAAGAACAATTGATAGTTGGCTAGCAACCTTCATAGCTGCCTGCACTGATTTGTTTGTCCGTCTGAGAGAATCTTTGGGTTCCATTTAGAACAAGGAACCCTTGAGGAGCCCCTTTTCTGAATGTAACACCCTTAAGGGGTTAGGGTTAGTGTTGGGGTTTACGGTTAGGGTGAAAATTGGTTAAAGGTTAAAGGCTCTAGGAAGCCTGGAGTGTAGGTGTGTAGGTCCACTTAAAAAAGTGTTATTTATAACCCTTAAGGAGTTTGTTTGCCACTTAAAGTTAACATAGAACCCTTATAAGAGTAGATATCCCTTTGTGAGAAATCAAATTCTTCTTTGCCTATTTGAGTCCCTTTTTCTGAGTGTAGGTACACTTTTGGGTTTAAAAATATGTGATGCTGTTTAGCACCTTTTAGTGCTCTTCTGGTGTGTGCGTTTTAATTTCTATGTTGAACCTGTATATTAGAAGGTTTTCATTTTGCTGAGAGCTCCAAGTAAAACACCTTTAGGAAGCTAATCATCCAAAGAACGTTTGATGAGCACCTTTTTCTGTAGATATACATCAAGGGTTAAAGAATGTTTAAGACCTTTAAGGAGTTTGCTTGTTTGTCCCTTAAAGTTTCTGTATAGAAACCTTTCAACAGGTTTCCCATTCAATGAGGATTCTACGTTCCCAGAATACTTAAGCAAAGAACCCTTTCTCTAATTGTACCTACTCTCTTGTTTAAAAAAAATGCTGCTGTCTTTAGCACCCTAGTCCTCTGGTATGTTTCTGTGGAACCCTTACAATAGAAGGTTTCAATGAAGTTTCCAAGAAAACCCCCTTTAGGAAGCTAGAACTCTTAACCAGTTAAAGAACCCTTGAGTAGGTGTCTAGGTGGAACCCAGTGATGATCACATATTTAATGGACGCAAGCTCATTCACACTTCACATCATGCATACACACAGATAGTGCTGCTGAGCATCAATGGAAACGCACACACACACACACACACACACACACACTTAAACATAAAATTTCATTGATGTTCCACCTCTCTCTCTATATCAGTACGTCTCCTTTTGCCTGCCTTCCCCCTCCCTCGTCCTCTCTCGGAAAGAATGCATCTCTCGGCACCCAGGACCCAATCCTCCGTTTGAAGTCTCTCCACCGGAGTCTTCCTTCCATCTTTCTGCCTCCCTCCACCCTGTCTTCTGCGGCGGCTGTCTGTCTGTCAGCCGTGCTCATCTCCGCCCCCTGCAGCTGTGAGGGTGGAACAGACCATGCCTTTGTGTCCCTCGGACGCTGCCGTCCACTTGTCACTTACCGCCCTGATCACACCTGCCCACCTGCACAGCACACACACCCACCTGACCTTTCATCCCTTCTCTCTCTCTCTCTTTCTCCCCCTCTCTCTATCTCTCTCTCACAGGATGGAAGGAGAGAGTGGCCAGTTTTCATCTTTCTCTTTCTCTGATTCATTCTCTGTTTCTGTCTCTCACTTCTTCTGTCCCTCTCTCTTCCAGTACTGAAAGTGCCTCCCGCTCCCACTCCCTCTCCCCCACCGCTCTCTCTGAGTGCTTGTCAGGGTGGAATGGCTGAGACCGGCTTTGCTCACAGAGCCCATTGTCGTGCCTTCGGCCTCCACTTCCAAACCATCGTGCTCGCTTTTCATAAGCGCAAGGCCAAATTACACGTTCTCAAAAAAAGTGCCAGAATGCACTGAAAGTTGTGTGGCTTGGTGTGTGTGTGTGTGTGTGTGTGTGGAGGGGAAAATGAGAGCAGAGGAGAAAAAAGAGGAAGGGAAGCCAGGATAAGACAGACGAGGGCTCAGAGTGTGGACATTTAGGGGTCATACAGTATGTCCACCTGCACACAGATGAGTGATGTGTGTAGGATTGTACCTGCTTAATCCAGTTGGAAGTCTGGATTCTTAGGTTCCCAAACTTTTTGCAGCTCAGACCCCCCTTTCAATGTAAAATAAATCCTACAGATGCTCTCAGCACTGATTTAGGTGCCGTTTACATGACAACATTCAACTAAAAACTGAAAACTTTTTATGCGGTTTGGCTGTTTGTTTACACGACAACGGCGTTTCAGGGCCTGAAAACGCAAACTTTTGAAAACTGGTTTCAAAGTGCAAGTTTTTGAAAACGATCCCGTTATCGTCTCGATGTAAACGTACAAAAACGAGAATCTGTGAAAATGATGACGTCATGCGCACGCGTATTACATCACCGGTCTATAGGCATGCGTGCGAGAACACTCGAGACATTTAACACTTCAGGACTGTGTTTGCTCTGCTGAAGATTTTGAGTTTATTGACGCTTCTTCAGTAAAATGTAGATAAATGGTAAATGTGCACTTATATCCAAAGCGCTTTACACTGTGTCTCATTCACCCATTCACACACCAATGGTAGCAGAGCTGCCATGCAAGGCGCTAGCTTGCCATTAGGAGCAACTTTGGGGTTCAGTGCCTTGCCCAAGGACACTTCGGCATATGGAGTCACCCGGGCCAGGAATCGAACCGCCAACCCTACGAATGACAACGATGGACAACCCACTCTACCAACTGCGTCACAGCCGCCTGATTTACGTAGATTTACGTCATCACTGCTACGACAAACGGAGACGCATTAGTTACATATGTCAAATGATTAACCCACATCTACGCTGACGAAGGGTATTCAAAATCTTATAATTATCTTTGTAATTGTCTGTTGTGGAGTAAATCTGTGTCCTGTAATTGCTAGTAAAATACTGACTGTTTCACTATTTGATTTGTCAATCAATTATCAGTACTTAAAGATGCACTATTTCGACTTTGTTAACAGAACTCTGACCTGGAGCACAAGAAAAGCTAAAAGATGGGGTTGAAGACAGAAAAAATCCATTTCCACAATAAAAAAACCTTTATGCGCATTTCATATACATTACATGATATCACATGAGGGACGTCTCAACGTTTATTCACCAAGAAAAATAAGCCAAAGCTACACTTGACAAGAGGGACTTTTCACAATTCCTTAAGACAATGAATAATTTTCCAAGTCTAACTATTGAGATTCTAAGTAACTGGAGACAGAACGTTTTTGTACTCCTCGTAGATCATAAACCATTTAAATCGCTTGAGAAATGTAAAGTTCTTCTGATTTTTATCGAGAAAAAAAACAGCTCCCCCATTTACTTGTATTTGTTTATGGGGCAGTCTTGCCCGGATCAATATGGCGGACATTTTGACGTGAATGCTTATATGCGCATGCGCATAGAGTTTCTTTACAAAGTGACATCGCCAACTACTGGCCTGGTATGCACAGTACATCATTTTGTAGTTGGTTTCGCGGATCCGTGTGAACGGGGATCGTTTTGACGACGTTGAGGTCTGTACACGAAACTCTTCAAAAACGCAACGGAAAAACTTTTCAGCTTTTAGTGCATCGTTGTGATGTAAACATACCCTTATTTAATGAATTTAAGCCTTGTCCACCTATTCAATTAATATGTTAAACTGTGTATAATATCATTGGAATTCACATATTGGAATAAAGTGGAATTTATGCCTGTTTTGGGGTGCCCACGTTCAGTGTTGAATTTATTTATGATGCCAAACTCCAAAGTAGTGGTTAAAATGAATGTAGACACTAAGGGCACTAAGAATGTGCTGTTTTTGGTACCTCCTTTTTTTTTTTTTTTTTTTTTTACCTAGCCTACTGGGTTTAAATGTTATAATTGCATTGCGTCAGTTTTACTATCAAAAAAGCACTTTAGTCTGTTTTATATCTGTACTAATATTATTGTGGAGAGGTGTGAATTGTTTGCCCAACCGGGGGCTCACACCTCTCCCCTTTCCCATCGCCCTAAGCAGCTAAAAATGATACTCCACACACAGAAACCCAACAGTGTCCTGACTAATCTTATAACAGACATCCATTTATCCATCCATTTTCTGTACCGCTTGTCCTTCACAGTGTCCCTGGAGCCTATCCCAGGGGACTTGGGACACAAGGCAGCTGTGGCGCAGTTGGTCGTCCACTAATTGTAGGATTAATCAGAGGGGCGGCTGTGGAGCAGTTGGTGGAGTGGGTCGTCCACTAATCGTAGGGTTGGCGGTTCGATTCCCGGCCCGGGTGACTCCCGGGTGACTCCCGAAGTGTCCTTGGGCAAGACACTGAACCCCAAGTTGCTCCCGATGGCAAGCTAGCACCTTGCATGGCAGCTCTGCTACCCTTGGTGTGTGAATGGGTGAATGAGACACAGTGCTATATAAGTGCACATTTACCATTTACAAGGCAGGGTACACCCTGAACGGGATGCCAGTCCATCGCAGGGCACAATCTCACACTACGAACAATTTAGAGATGTTTTTGGACTGGTAGAGGAAACTGGAGGAAAACCCCCAAAGCGGGAGGTGCGAATCGAACCCCCAACCCCAGAGGTAACCGCTAAGCCTCCATACCCCCCTTACAACAGACTTTAAAATAATGCTTTTGTTTAAACTGAGTGAAAATGTCTGATAAGTCCATTTCCGTTCCGTCGGCAGGTTGGAACGCCAGTGTACGGTGAGAAACACATTTTATTCACAGATTCCCTGGCTAGGCTTCACAGACCCCTGAGGGCCCTGGGCCCCACTTTGAGAACCACTGGAGTGTTTCTGCCCAAATATTGTGTTGTTATTAGGTATAAGGTACTGCCAGTACAATCCACAGTGTCAAATCCAAGGACAGACAAACTTGCAAAAAATGTATACTGAAACACCCCATAGTACCATAGTACCATGGTACCATTTACTCAACATTTTAGCACTATCTAGAATTCACACCTGACCCATAACATCTGTGTTAGACCCAATACTGTATATAGTTAAATAGTTTTTGCTAGCTTTTCCTTTTTGCTAGAAACACTCTGACCTACTTTCAATTACTGGTGTTAATAAATTGAATAGATAATATAATATGTGAAACATTTAATATTCTTAGATAATGGCTCTTTCAACCGCTCATAAAAATGCTGATGTAGCCTGGGCTGAATAAAACTTTGACCCCCCTGCAGTAATAAAAACATCTGAAATGCATTTCGACCCAACATATTAAAGAAACCTTTATTTAAACATTTGAACCTGGACACTGGGAGTCTTTTTTCTACTGTGGTACCTTGAAACAGGAGATTCCAACAACAAAAAAAAGAGTCACCAAAATAAAAGATGATTTCAAGACAGTGATTAATCAAAGCAGAATTTTGTTTTAGGGATGCAGGAGTATAAAGCATAGGTCTTAAACATGTTGGGAAACTTTTTTGAATTAGTAAATTGCTGTTAATGTTGGTATTCACAGAATATGGCTACGGAAGCTCCAGAAATGTCTATGACCGAAAATTCATTTCATTCACAGTTGATCGAAGCAATAAATGTGTATTATAGTATTGCGCACCGTATCGTGGTGTCTGACATTCACTAAGTTCTGTACACAACCTGCTCCTTCTCTACCACCTGGCTGGTGTTTATTTACGACGCCAGTTTTCTCGTGACTCGCTGTTGCACCAGCGCTGACTCACAGGATTATGAGATGCTTTGAAAATTGACCAGCTGGAAGCATCTGAACAGGCAGGATTAAATGAAATGTTCAATTAGGACATTGTTGGATGCCCTCCTGACACATTGACAGTCTGGTCTGTTTAGCAGGAGTGTATAAAAAATACTACAAGAAGTGGATATAGTCACATGGGAGAAGAAAAAAAAAGTAACTTAAGAAGCTGAAGATTTTCTCAAAGACATTTCCTTCATCTAGAATTACTGTTTGAGGTTCTTCGACAGCCTGCATATGGGTACACGTTCATCCGCATATGTGTGTGTGTGTGTGAGATGGAGTGCGGACAGTAAGGGCGGTGGCTCTGTCACCGTGGTGATTTATGAGCACGCTCAGTTGCGAGGTGCACAGTGCAGGATATTGTTCCCTGACACTGACTGTTCTCTACAGGCTGTCAGGGAGCATGCCCATGTGTGCGTGTGGTGTGTGTGTGTGTGTGTGTGTAGAAGGCCTGCAGGTGAGCCTCGGCCAGCCCAATCAATCAGCAGTGTGTTCAGCTCAGCCCTGCTCTGCGCTTTCTACTATTGTAACTTCTCTATCACTAATTAACACCAGCCAGCCCGAACCTCTGCTTTGTATTTTAGTTGTCTTTTAGCCTGCTGGAGCTTTGAGCTCACGTTTTCAGAGGCTGTCAATCAAACCTATGCACAAGAGAATGTGTGTGTGAGCACGACCACATGGTTTCATCTAACCTGTAACCCCACCACCACCACCCCATCTCTTCACACACACACATACACACACCTCTGTGAGTGCATGGCAGCTTTCACAGTACACCACGTCAGGATACAGTGCTGCTTGTGGATTCCGGTTTAAACAGAATTTCAGCTCCGGTTTGGTCAACAGCTCAACCGCAACTCTGGCACAACAAGGCATGTAGAACCCAGCAGGGGAGATACGTAGATAGAGCCAAAACAGCGAGAAAGAAAAACAGAAAGAGCCAAAGGAGAAAGTCAGTGTTAAGATAGAGAGAGAAACATCCACACTAACAAACTTCTATCTAATCTACTAATCAGCACATGTATGGAAAAAATAGAGTACACTCTCAGATATAAAAGGTATTAAAGTGTACTTTTCCTTGTCGCTTGGGGTACCATCAAGTACCTGTATCATTTACCTGGGAAGGTGCATGTGGTGTACCTTAAATTAATTCTTAAATTAATTAATTAATTTTTAGAATACAGCTTTAAAGATACATCAGCAGCCTTTAATGTCTGTCTGTTTATCTATCAATCTATCTTTTCCTAAATAAGTTGTTTTTGGTTAAAGGCTCTTTAAGTACCCATGTGGTACTTCTATAGTTTGGCTCTGAAGAACAGTTCCTGGAACCTTTATTTTAAAAATATTTTTAAGACAGTTTCCATTCCCAAGATCCCAAATTGAACCCCTTTAGGAAACCAAAACCTTCAACATCCAAAGAACCTGTGAGGAACTTTTGTTTGTAAAAGTGTATCTATATCTATTTATGTGATTTAACTACATTATCATAGTATAACTACATAATATAACTACACTCAGGGTGTTAGATTTACATTTACATGTTTGTTTATACTTTTTAGGGACCATTTGAAGGAAGTAGAACCTTTAGGGATCCAAGCAGAATCCTCTTAAGAAGCTAAAACGGCCAGTTATCTTTGTACCCTTTCTTCAATGCTACAAACCAGAAGGTTATGACTTCAAATCCCAAATCCAGTTGAACCTGAAAGCAAGGGCCTTAATCTCAGCTATATCATTGGACTGTATGTTCAATGATCCTGACAGTTTTCTATGTAAACTCGCATAGATTGATGATCTTTTTTTTTCTGACCCATTTGCATTTTCCCCGTTCTAACATGTCCACAACAAATTACATCCTAAACATGACAGCACAAAAAAGGGGAATAAAGCAAAGGGGTCTCGAGAACTGTGTGTGGTGTCGAGAATTTTGAATACATGTGGCACCTCAAACTCGGCATCTGTTGTGATCTTTCGCTCAAGTTTCCAGTGTTTGTACATTTCAAGAGTCCAAAGCACTTACATATGCACGTTAACAACAAGCTATTCTGACATAATCATAACATGTCTGCTGATGTGTGAAAAGAAAGGTTTTAGAGTGGTTCCCAACCTTCAGGGTGAAAACTCACACACACACACACACACACACACACGTACACACACGTACACACACACATACACACTGTCCACACTATTGTGTGCTTTCACCATCCCAATGCATCAGTGCTTGGTTTCCCTCCAGTGTGTATTTTGCAGAATGATTATTGTACTGCACATATTATTGTTAATAACAGAGCCGAGAGGGGATCTTGTTATTTCGGCCCAGGAAATGACTTCAGCGTGACCTCTTGGGGGACGCGATGACCTCAGACTGGCCCCTGCCTTCATTAGACCTGCTTTTTGGACTTAGCTGGAAGTGTAACTGTAGACACATTGACAAACACAGCAAGGAATTACCATCACACCATGCAGGTGTACGGCAAAGTGGCAGAAATCAGGAAAATCCGGCTCTTTATTACCTAAAGGTGAATTGGCTGCACTGGGATTAAACACAGCTCTTGACTAAATCACAGCGCTGATGGTTATCTCTATAAAACAAATATTAGAGATTATTTCCAGACAGAACACTAGATTTCTTTTCTCACTGAATTATGTAACATTTAATTTATATTTCAGCTTGAACAACGTAATCTTCCTACCGCATGAAAGACAATGTAGACAGTAGAAATAATTGAAATGGAGTAGGATAAAGTTGCAGCAACTTTATCTAGCAACTTTTCCTATAGTTTTATGAGACATTTCTGTCAATGTCTCTCAGACTTTAATTTATGGACATTTATGTGGCTGATTGGCGCCATCTTGTGGTGATGATCTGCAACATCAAGAAAATGATTCCGATTCAAGTAAAAAAAAAATTGTTTTGTCAGCAAATCTTGTTAAGTTCTTTCCATTTCCTATGGCAGTATCATTTACAAAGGTTTACAGGCTGAGAAAATTGTCTCAAAACCTGGGAATTTTGTGATCTTAGACCTGAGCATTAACCTCAAAACTGCTACTTTGAGCAAAACGTGTCAAATAATATGACAGAAAAGTGATGCATGGAATCCCACAAATGACAAAACCGCTTATACATATGTATTTGAACACAAAAACTGTTTTAAAGAGAAGAAAAAAAATTCTCAGTAAGTAAGGAATTAACCATGTTGATACTGTTATGGGAAAATAACAAAGGGGTGGCATGATGTGGTGTGGGTTTGTGTGTTTGTATGTCAATACCCCAAAGGGGATTATATTCTTTAAAAAAAAATAAAGAATTTTTTTTTTTTAAATGAACATCCGTTAGTGGTGTATTCTTACACCACACGAATTTGCCAGTAATTACCATTTTTCATTTATTAAAGAACAAATCAGAAGAACATATTTGAGACAAGTTCATAAAACCAAAAAAAAAAGAAACAAACAAAAATAAATGCAACTTATGTTAATGAAGAAACCACAATGCACAAAGTCAGAAAACTAACTCTTGACACTGGGGACTCCTTCCAAAATCTTCTAACAAAAAGCTTCATCCTGTCAATGAACAGAATACTGCTAGTATAGATACAATATGTTGACAACATTTTTGGAAGGAGTCTCCAGTGGCAGCCACAGGTAAAGCTCGAACAGTTTTCCAACACAGGAAAATATTCAAGGTGCATTTATTTATTTATTTATTTTATAGCTGTTATAATGTGAGTAATACCAGGAACTAACTTGTTTTGTAAATGTTCCACTACCATTAAATGTAACTACCAACAACTTGAAAAGTACGACGTTGGTGTAGTAACTCTGCTTTGGCGATGAGCCACACCATTGATTATTTTCCTATAATAGCAAGTCAAGCAAGTTAAACTCTTTCTATTTCATGCGTATAGCGCTCTTAACAATAGACATTGTCCAAAAGCAGCTTTATACAAATATATACAGTCATGGGCGAAATTATTGGCACCCCTGGAACTTTTCCAGAAAATGCACCATTTCTCCCAGAAAAGTGTTGCAATGACAAATATTTTGGTATACACATGTTTATTACCTTAAGTGCATTGGAACAGCACAAAAAATCAGAAGAAAAAAGGCAAATTTGACATCATTTTACACAAAACTCCCAAAATGGACTAGACAAAATCATTGGCACCCTATTAAAACTGTGGGTAAATAATTTCATTTCAAGCATGTGATGTTCATTTAAACTCACCTGTAGCAAGTAACAGGTGCTGGCAATATAGAAAGCAAAACTGAAGCCAGTTAGAGTGTATAAAAGTTGGCTCAACCTTTGTGTTGTGTGCCTGTGTGTGCCACACCAAGCATGGAGAAGAGAAAGAAGAGCCGAGAATTGTCTGAGGACTTAAGAAGCAAAATTGTGGAAAAATATCAACAATCTCAAGGTTACAAGTCAATCTCCAGAGATCTTAAAGTTCCTTTGTCCACTGTGCGCAATATAATCAAGAAGTTTATAACCCATGGAACTGTGGCAAATCTCCCTGGACGTGGACGGAAGAGAAAAATTTATGAAAGAATGCAACGCAGGATAGTTCGAATGGTGGATAAACAACCTTAGTCAACTTCCATGCAAATTCAGGCTGTCCTGCAGACTCGGGGTGCATCAGTTTCTGCTCGAACCATACGTCGTCATCTGAATGAGAAGAAGCGCTATGGCAGGAGACAGAGGAGAACCCCACTTCTGACACAGATGCGAAAAAAGCCAGACTGCAGATTGCAAAAATGTACCTGAGTAAGCCTCAATCCTTCTGGGAGAACGTTTTGTGGACAGATGAGACTAAGGTAGAGCTTTTTGGCAAAGCACGTCATTCTACTGTTTACAGAAAACAAAAAGAGGCCTACACAGTACCTACAGTCAAACATGGTGGAGGTTCAAGGATGTTTTGGGGTTGTTTTGCTGCTCTCTGGCACTGGGTGCATTGACTGTGTGCAAGGAATCATGAAATCTGAAGAATATCAAAAGATTTTGGCCCATAATGTAGGGCCTAGTGTCAGAAAGATGGGTCAGCGTCAGAGGTCATAGGTGTTTCAGCAGGACAATGACCCGAAATACACCTCAAAATGCACCCAGAAATGGTTGGAGACAAAGCGCTGGAGAATTCTGAAGTGGCCATCAATGAGTCCGGATCTAAATCCCATAGAACACCTGTGGAGAGATCTCAAAATTGCTGCTGCGAGAAGGCACCCTTCAAATCTGAGAGACCTGGAGCAGTTTTCAAAAGAAGAGTGGTCAAAAATTCCAGTTGAGAGGTGTAGGAAGCTTGTTGATGGTTATAGGAAGCGAATGGTTTGTTATTTTCTCCAAAGGGTGTGCAACCAAATATTAAGTTGAGGGTGACAACAATTTTGTCCGACATAATTTTTTAGTTTTGTGTAAAATGATGTCAAATTTGCCTTTTTTCTTCTGCTTTTTGTGCTGTTCCAATGCACTTAAAGGTAGTAAACATGTGTATACCAAAACATTTGTTATTGCAACACTTTTCTGGGAGAAATTGTGCATTTTCTGGAAAAGTTCCAGGGGTGCCAATAATTTCGTAAATGACATTATCAATTCTGGATATAAATTTGATATTTATATCATTATCACTATTGAGCTAACCAGAGGTGATGGTGCTAAGGAAGAAACCTTGAGAGGAACCAGACTCAAAGGGGAACCCGTCCTCATCTGGGTGACACCGGATTGTGCGGTTATAAATGATTCCCTTCTATAACGGTGTACTACACGATCAAAACATGCAGTTGTGTAACCAGGAAATTCAAAACAGGGCGCCTGGAGTGCAAAACTGTTCATATCGATTGCAGTTCTAAGCCACGTTCATACGTTTTATTACCTACTTAACTACTTAATGTTAATTCAATTCCTCAACTTTAGAAAACAAAGAGCAAATGAGCATAAATAGTAAAAAGAAACAGCAAAAAGAAACTAGACTAATTTATAACAACATGTTTATTTTCATTTTTCAAATTTTGACACTTAAGGAACTTAACATTCAGCATTTCCTTCATACCCCCCTGACACACAACGTGTGTTCATCCACTAAATTCTTGGTATGAAAGCATTTACAAAATGGAAAATTATACAAAAAAATAAAATAAAACAATCCAAGAGAGACAAGCCAACAAAATAAGGGGGAGAAGATTTCAATAACATGCCATCCATTGTGTTCAGAGCTTCTGTATTTTTGCATTTTTTTTCAGGGCAGAACAATGAACACAGATTAGAGATTAAGTGTCAAGAACACAGAAGGAAAGAAATGTTTCAGCAGGTGGTGACGTAGCTGAAACACATCATCCTGCCCTCTCCTAAAATGATCCCCTCAGGCAAAAAAAAAAACATGAAATGGACAAAAATGCATATAAAACCCACTGCATTTCCCTGGTGATCAGAAACAAACAAAGGAAACGTGTATGTGCACACCCCTCTCACACAGCCTACAGGATGAAAAAGACACTTTATACACACTTTAAGGTGGCTGATCGTGCTCAAGCCGATAAACTTGAGACTAAGTGTGTGGATGAGAGGGTTTGGATGAGATGTTTTTCAGCACGCGACAGCACTGCGTGTGCTTTAGAGAGCGTCGAGGAGGCCGTCGATGCGCGAAATCAGCTCCTGTCTCTTGCTGGTCAGCGATTTCTCCGACGCGATGTACGCCTCCTTCTTCAGCTTCCCGGTTACGAGGCGCTCGGACTCCTGACAGGACTGCAACACCAAGTCCTTCACCTGGCCGTCCAGCTTCTGGATCTCTCCCACCTGAAGGAAAACGTTCAGCAAAATTACGTCCTGTATGGCGAAACGATGCACGCCGAATGACGGAGTTGATTATTCGGTTTAAAAGCATCACCGTCATCTGTACCTTCTCAGCGAGGTCGGATCCTTCAGCTTTAAGGCGAGCCTGCAGGCCCCCACGACGTATTAGTGATTTAATTTAAAAAAAAATTAAAAAAAAAAAAAAAGGGGGGGAGGGGGGGGGGGGCGGGCAAACCCCCTTCGGGGGGGGGGGGGGGGGGGGGGGGCGGGGGGGGCGCCGGGGGGCCCACCACCCCTCCCCCCCCCCAGACACCCCCCCCAAAATAAACAGACGGGGGGGGGGCTGTCCCCCAGGGCCCCCCCCCCCCCCCCCCTCTGCTGCAGGATCCTAGAGGAACGATAAAGGGAAATACTGCTATCAAAGAAGACAGGTTTTCACTAATGTGATATCAAAATGAGCTTGCTTATTTATTTATTTTAAAATTACGAGAGATTTTGATGGTGAGTTGTGTAATACAATAAGCGTTTAGCAGTTTCCAGCACTCAAGCCGTAACAGAGAAAACACAATGTTTGCAAAGAGACAGATATTGTCCCATCACGTGTATTCCCATATGCTAGGATCAATAGCACCTGAAGACACAGTATTTGTTGTATGCCTGTTATAACTCTGCAGCATAAGGACTCATCCAAACCTTGGTGATGGAGAAATCTAAACGAACATAAATGATGACTGTGAAGAATAAGATGTAGAACGCGCCGACCACCAGCAGCGGCTCCTGCAGCATCAGGATCTTATTGAAGGTGTAGTGAACCTGGAAAGACGCACAAACGTAAACAACAAACGAAACCGCACAGCCACACAAATCGAGAGATATAGCAAGTGGCTCGGACTACAAAATTAAAACACCCATAAAGGATGGGACGTAAGAATTTAAAAAATGTAATAAAATACACTCATTATTACATTAAACATTTTATCCCACACCTTCAGATCAAAAGATTTTTAAGATCATGAGAAACATTTCAGTCGAGTGTCTCTAAACTTTTCACCGGTAGTGTGTTGATATGATTTTATTGCAGTAAAACGGGTGTTATAGTCGATTTATTCTAAAGGAGTACGTCTAAGTGTTTTATTCTTTGTAAACCTCAGCAATTCGCCAATTGCTGCAATTTTTATCCATTTATAGCTACAATGTCGTGAAAATTTCACGAGACAAGCTAGTTCCTGTCATCGTCACGATAAATGTCAGAAGTGCTGACGCTGGAGACTCCTTCCATGAACGTGAAATAATCCTTCAACATACTGACTGCTGTTACAGAAAATTAATCGACACTCTGACTAATAAGATTTGAGAATGCAACAGTGCTTTGGTATGATCATATATTAAAAATAACAATCCCCATTTACTCACAGCCCTGCTGTACTAAACACAGGATTTTCACCAGTTTGGTGATGCATCTGTTTGAAATGTATACAGCGTGTCTTACCACCATGTCCTGAATGTGCTGCTCCACCAGATTGTTCTTAGTGGCCACCAGAACAGGCCTGCCAAAAGTGTCCAGGTATGTGTAGTGTAGCTGGTCAGGGCTTCGTTCGATTGGATATGGAGTTTCCAAATGTACATTCCTGATGAAATTAGCAGGTTACATGGTTGACTTACTAGGCTTATAGGGTTGACACGCTAGGGTTATAATACACTCGAAAAGCAAAGTTACAGAGATAAGAACGAAGACATCAAGCTCCTAATCTGAAATACAAACGAGCGATACCTTGCTCCTTCTGGGAGAATCAGTTTGACGGTAAGTTGGTCGATAACCTGATCGTCATACACGTGATCTACCAGGCGCATTTTCAAAGCGTACTGATCGCCTGTGGAGCAAAAATAAATAAATGCATTAAATATCCATAAGCTACATCTTAATGAGCTCTTAAATGTATATAAAAAAAATAAACGCTGATAAATACTACAAGGAATAAATGCGACTGTAATATAGAGTTCAGTTAAAATGATTTCTTTGCACTGTTATTTTTAATACGCGTGATGTGATGTCAGGCCAATGTTTGAAGCTTTCATAAGGAAAGACGCACCCAAGGTGTAGAGATACTCGTAGCTGGGCAGATTGTAGCCGATGATGTAGTGCGTCTTCCACCCTCCAAACAGGGGGAAGCGGGGACGGACTTCAACCTCGACGGAATCTTCCAGGACCTGCAGGTGAGAGGTGGAGATGTTCCCGATCTCGTCCCGGTAGTACACGTCTTGAGCGGAAGCGGGGAGGATGGTCTGTAAGAAGACGGATTTGAGTATGCGCGTGAGAATGAACCCAGTCCTATCTGAGAACATAATGTAATGAGGTCTAAATTAACATGCAAAAAAAAGCATTCTGGCAGCGTGTGAAATCAGATCGCACCTTGAACGATTTGATGGAGGAGATGCCACTGTCAGACTGCCTCTGATAGTCGTAGCGGGAGAACGGCCCCTTCAGGTCAGCCCCAGTGTGTCTCAGGTCGATGGTTTCCTCCACGGCGATGTTGCCCCAGTGGGAAACCTCGATGATGCGTGTGATGCTGCTGATGGTGAGGAATGGTGCGTTATTCTCATAGTGGATCTTCATGGTGTCCTACAGGAAACAAAAAAAGTCCACATTCTGAGTCACGAATTATGGTCTAAAAAAATTATGCATCTAAAACTTGGGTAGGATTCCCAGGCAGCACATGGATTGTTGCTGGATTGTTTACTCAGTGCAGACTTATAATACACGGTGTTGTCTCTCAGTACCAAAAAACCCCAAATATATTGAAATTAAAACTAGTTTCATACGCTAAATTAGAACGTTTCATAATAGGTGCTAACTGATGGAGTCTTGATTCCTTGAACCTACATCCTGGAAATCAATCTACCAAAGACTACCATCTTTAGGAAATACCAATTCTTAAAAATTTGTCTTGGGGAAATCGAGGAATGAGGAGACGGTGGGTTCAAGGAAACAAAAGAAAAACACACGGAAGCAGGTGAGTCACATAAGTCTAAGATAAATCCTTCACCTCTCCCAAAAAACAAATAAGATGAATGAAAAACAGAACAAAATGTGTACTTATAATTAAATAAATGAATGGGTATGAATGAAATCCTTGCACAAATATATATTAATTCGCCTAGATTGAACAGCAAGGTCAGGTGATGAGTAGAATCTTGTTTAGACTAAAACGTGAAATTTTAAGCGTCTGATGCAGACATGGAAGTAATTATGTTTCATCCCCCCGTCCTCGTTGTAGTTTTTGCATCCTCCAAAGACGTAAACGGAAGCAAGGAAAGGAGGAAACGAAATAAAATAAATAAGAAGCTCCGAGACTCCATCATGTCCTGTTTACCTGACTGAACGCAGGGACGTCCTTGAACGGGCCGTACTCGATCACCTCATCGTTTTTGCTCGGGTTGCCCAGCTTGGTGTAGCTCTCGATGGTTTTGGAGGCGAGGCGCACGCGGGCGGTCTGGCTACGGGTGGGGTAGGGCGAATACAGGTAGTGATTACCCTGGAACACCACCAGCTGCCTCTCGGCCTGCATGATGTGAGTGGGGAAAGGTGTGAGGACGTGGCTGAACACCGTCTCCACCTTCACACGCAGCTTGGCGCCGACTGCCAGCGCCGAGGGCAGCTGCGCCTGGAAAAATGTCCCACTGCAAGACAACCAAACACAGCAAAGTTAAGTGTGGATTTAATTTTGCAGCAAGACCGAGATTCGGTTATGCACATGGAGTACAAGTGCTCTCCACATCAGCACTCACCTCTGTCCTTTAATGGACGTCTCCTTCAATTCTAAAGCTTCATCTTCCTCCTCTTCACCTTTTACCTGGTTAGAACAAGAGACCGGAAGTGTAAAGTATACTTGCTAGTGCACTGAGACAGGAAGTCATTTGGGATTCAGCCCAAGACGTTAACAAACAAAAGACCTGCAAATGCAGCACGTGCATTTGAAGAACCAAAACAAACAAACAAACAAAAAAACAACAACACATATAGACGTTTGGTTTCTAATAACGTGGTAGTTGAATCGGAACGTTGGTTATTATAGTTTGCCAAAATGCACAGCGCGAGCAACCCGGAAGTGTCTGCTACACACAGCGCTTACGTGTCACGCAGACAGTGGCGCGCTGCAAACGCACGCGCTCATGCTAACATCTTCCTGCACGCGAATTAAAACGATGCTTACGTGTTACAGCTAATAAAATGTTTTCCATCAGCATCGTTATCGAAGTTTGCACTTCCGTCCAGTCGGGCGCATCATTTAAGCTTTGGAAAGGGCTTAACGAGGCTTTAAATGACATGCTAAAGTCCCTAGCGCTAATAAACAGTCGAAGCTGGCTAGCTAATAGTGAATTGATTGTTACACACTATTTTAAGTTAAGTTAATAAATTAACGCGTGGGAAGAAGCAGTAATGTCTCGAAGCAAACAACGTTCGAGGTAAGGTTTCGCAGAGTTAGCGTCGGTGGCTAGCAAGCTAGCGAAATGACCGGCTGAGTTCCAAATATATTCGTACTCCCTACATAGGTAAGGGAGGTATAATATGATCCGCGCACTATGTAGTGGACCTAATGTCTAATAAAAAAGGTATTTGGGACACAGCCATCGTTTCAGACTGGACAGGCTGTATTGTTCCAGATTTTCCGCGATATCTTTCGCTACTTACAGACGCTCCGATGTAGGCGAGGTGTGGGGCGAGCTCGGGCTCTAGTGCGAGGGTAAAGCTGTGTGCCGCGGAGTCTCCGTGGTTCGCCAGCAGGATTTCGGCGGATATTTTCGCGAGGTGCGTGCTGAGGTCCAGCGTCCGCTTCACCTCCTCATTCACCAAGCCGTCAGCCCAAACCCCAGACAACAACCCGGCGAAAAACAAGAACCAGCGGCACGAATGCAGCGCCATCGCTCTTCTCTGCATGTTTGGATACTTATGTTACAATTTTGTCAGGGGGTAAAAGAATATGAATGAGACGGTACAGTGCAGAAAGGCCCCGTCCGTCCTCCACTCCCGCAGCCAGTTGTTTTTCCCACCCGTATTCCGACAACCCGTGCAAGGATTGGCTAGTAGTGAGCGCCCACACGCTCGCCACTGATTGGGCAATTCTACATAAAGTATGAAATGCTAACTAATCACGGCGCGGGAGGCGGGACCTATTGGAATACGGGTAGGACTGCTGGAAGGATGACGCTTCATTCATTCCTGCATTCAGTGACGCAACAACGAACAGGCAAATAAATACATGAAAAAATAATTATAACAATATGGTTGAATTGATTTATTCTATTCCACGCTGTAGTGTATATGGCTCTTGCATTTCTCATGTTATTTATTTTAATAAATTAAGTATACTTTGAAAGTCAGAGGTTAAATTATGAAATATTATTTTCTATTTTTGTATTTATTAAAGCATACATTTTATAATTATTAAAACTTTTGGATCCAAATTACAGCATGTGCATTCTTCTAACAATATACAGTAAAGATGAATACTGATTATGACCCCTCTTAAAAAGTTTAAAGTGGAATTATTATTTTTAATTTAAAATGCAAACTTAAAAAAAAGAGACAAAAAGCACTGTGAATGGCAGTTTTATTGAAGCACTGGTTCAGCAGCAAATGATATTCGCTGTATGAAATTCTTTAAAGCTCATCTAAATGAAAACATAAGAAGGCCACCCCTTCTTTTGAAAACAGCAACACCAAAAAACAAAACAAAACAAAACAACCAACCTACTTCTGGTAGGGAACCACTTTACTGTACTAAAGCTGCATTCAGAATGCTCACAGGCAACATTAAGACGATTTTACTTTCCTAACCAAGGATATAAAACAAATAAAGTAATCCACAACTGCTTCGTAACACTGTATGAAAGTCTCTATCTTATAAATGGTGAATGGAAAATGAAGGCATCAACAGTCGTAGAAGATTCAATGAAAATCTCTATCTTAGAGCAACAGTTAATATCAAACTAAAACACAAATTCATTCAAAGTGCTAGGAGTCAAATTACACACACACACACATACACACGAAAACAAAGACTACAGTGGACCTTTTACAAAACAACACATTCAAACTCTAAAGGTGACTCTTGTGTTAGTGAATGAACAGGAATGGTTTCGATCAATTGGGTGAGGTCTCAGAGTGCCACAGTTTACTGTTTCCTTCACGTGAAGTCCCGTGATTCAGCTTATCCAGATTGACGTTAAAGCCGATGAGTTGAGTCAGGTGGATTAGGAGACTGATATGTGCAACACCTCTGTGGCACTTGAGTTCTGGTTTAGATGTTTTGGATGTTGTATGTTTGTCTGATGTTTAGCGTGTCTCTTAACATGAGGTCTCTCAGTCGCCATAGGGCGTCGGCCATGGTGCTGTGCGCCCCTTTGCTCTTCAGCCAGTGAGACGGAAGTCTGCTCTCCTGTTCTTTCGTGAGGCGTACGTCTTTCCTTCGAGCTGAGGTAACGCACACACACACACACACACACAACCCAGAAGACATTTCGCTCACACTGTATGTATAATGTTTGTCATTTAAATGCCAAATTAACAAACAAAATCTGCAGGAAACTTTATTTGTTTCAGTTAAACAATGATGTTGAAAGATGTTCCCATAAATGTCACCCTGGTTTTGGTGGATAATTTCACTTCGGTATTGTAGAGTTGGACATTTTGTACTGCTGCTGGAATCGTAAAGATTCTCCTGTGCTCATCACAGGACTGTTAATCACTATCTGTTCATACTGAACATTCTTTCATCGCACTTTCTGCACCTGCATATTATAATGATTTACCATCCCAGTATCTGGTATCTGATGGGTTCCCTTATGATTTGATTCCTCATGTCGTCTCAGGGAGTTTTCCTCACCACTGTCTCCTCCGACCTGCTCATTAGGGATCAAAATCTACATCTGGATTCGAATCGAGATGGAAAAGTTGTAGACTCATGTCAGAAAATATTGTGTGCCCTCACCTGACAATGTCTGGTCCCATTTACTGACAGTAGACGACTCTGCGTTGAGCCCCTCCATGTACCTCAGGTAGGCCTCAGAGTGGAGGAGCCGTTGTGGTTTCGGTGGAGGAGCCACGAATATCGGGGTGGAGGGCTGTTGGAGGGAGGGCTGGCCCACCTGGCCTTGTCCTGGGTAAGGGGGTGGTGCCTGTTGATTGGCCCCGATCATGCCTGTCTATAGACACACACACACACACACACACACACACACACACACACACACACACACACACACACACACACAACACACAGGCTCTGAAATGTGTACTGGACAGAGGTGCAAGATAAAGTGGGAGATACTTCACCATAATTCACTCCTAATGCTTATAATCAAAATATGGAGTGAAAATCCTCATTCCTGAAACAATTTTGGGGGCCATTCCTTGGAAAAGTTTTTATTTATATATTATATAAAATATATATATATATATATATATATATATATATATATAAATTTTCAGACTGGACTATTTATACTAATGTTATTTATTTAGCTTATTCATTTTGGGCAGGAATAAGTAGTGCTAAAAAAAAAAAAAAGAGAAGAAACCACTGAACTGACTCACTTACTGCTATTCTATTGGTTTTGTGGGGATCTGACCTTTTACATGACCCTGCGTGTGAACCTGTGAGTGCTTTGTTGCACCATGTGAAGGGTCTTGTCTGTACCATGCATCGAACCGTGAATTTTCTATGGAAATTACTAGCTTAATATGAAGCGCCACCCTCTAAATATACAATGATCTAAAATAAGACCTTTATAAGAGTGATCCATGAAGAGGAGTTGAAGAAAAAGCTATAAAGGGATGCCAATTCTACTAAAATATCAAATAAATAAAACTGTGGAAGTTCTCTCTTTGTATTGATCTCATCTTTTACCCTCCCCCCATGTATATTTGTTCTTATTTTACCCTCAAACTGTTCATTGTTTTTGATCTGTTGTTCTGTTTAATTTTTTTCTTCCATTTCCATTTTTTGTTTTCTCCCTTTCTGTCCTTCTCTTAGGAGTGACTTTAACAAACCATAAAATGTATCTTTACATATTGCTAACAAAGTCCTTATTGTCTCTAAATCGAAAAAACAAAATATAACTATTCTCGAATATATATATATAGATAGATAGATAGATAGAGTATAATGATGTTAAATTATATATTAATGGTCGGTCATATAGTTTAATTCGTATGTACCTGGGCTCCATAGGGGTTTCCTGCAGATCCAGGGCCCATTCCATTCATACCTGGGAAAGCAGTTGCAGCAAACAAACTGAATAACAGCACTGACTCAGTGTATATTTGCGATTAACTTCACCTACAAAAGTGAACTCAACCAGCGCTCTTCAAGAAATTTGGTTTAAAACCTACTGGCAGTTGCAGCACTGATTTACAAAATGTTTGGTGCTTACAGTGTGCTACTGGAAAATATCTGACTATCACCCTAGATTATGATATATATTGATGCTTGAGTTCAAGTCCCTGAGCCTATGGTACAGGTAGCCCCTCCAGTTTTAGTTCGAGAGGCAGACAGGAAGCAACTGCACAGGTGGAGTGGGCATGTGGCTGTCCTTACCCAGGTACGGCATGCCAGGGAAGCTGTACATGCCCGACGAGAGATGGCGGTGTAAGACAGGCAGCAAATGCGGCGGTATGCCAGCCATGCTAACAAAGCCATCAATTGGACCTGGCAGCGGCAGCATGGGTGGCCGAAGAAGGCTACCCATCATGCCTTTGGGGCATGAAAGGAAGGAAGATGGCAACACACACACACAAAAAAATAAATAAATCCATGCATCAGTAAGACATGCAGCTAACTTATGGAGAAAGAAATCATGTGCTCAGTCTAACAAAAGAAAACAAATTGTCTCAGGGATGATAAAATAAAACAGCTAAGGGTTATGTCTGTTGATACAACTCATGCACATGCAACAGATTAACTGAAAGATTAACTAAGAGTAGGAGATTTTTAATACAGTGGAAGCATGGTGCTACATTCAATAATACAGTCAATCCGAGGCAAAGTATTCAGGATGAATTAGAGAAAATGGGGACTGGAATGATTGGAGAAAAGAAAGTGTGTTAGCAGTTAGGCTTCTCATTGCGGGTCTGTGTGGCACCAGTGTGGTGTTTCCACCAGCGCAGCTGAGAGGGGTTACCTGCCATAGGCATCATGCTGTGGTTAAGCATCCCCATAGGGCTCGGAAGGGGCACCACCCCCATGAGCGCCCCTATTGGGGTACCTGCTCTTGGGGAGTTCTGTTGCTGAGCTGCTCTCTCGCGCTCCTGCTGCTCCGCCACTTTGGCTGCCCTTTCTGAAAGACACCAGAAATTGACCCTGAATGTTTAAACTTCAAATTCTGATCTGGAATTTTTTTAATGCTTGGGATTCCTGAGGTCATGTGTGTGTGAAAATAAGAGAGGAAGGGAACAGGATACTAAAATAAAACCTTTTATACTTTTTTACATTTGATTAAAAAAAAATTAAAACGGACAATAAACTATTCACAATAATTCAAACTTATAAATTTAATACTAAAATTAAAATTATATGTAGTATACATATATTTGTTTGCTTCAGATTTACAATGGCCAGTTACATTTGAACATTTTTGTGTAACTGAATATGATCAGTAACATAAATAAGATTTTAATAAAAGATATAGCTGTTTAGTGTTGTTTCATTTTCAGTAAATATAAATGGTTCATTTCGATGTGAACAGAACATAGTATTATACAACCTATTTAGCATAATAGTACAATAGCTGCAGTGCTGGAGACTAGTTTTATCTCCTTGTTCACATACACTGAATTTTTCAACAGAAGTATCATTTGAATGGCGTCTCACCTTCATACTCAGCTTTCTTGGCCGACTCCAGATTTCTCCACTCGGTGCCCACGAGGCGGCTGAGCTCACCGAAAGAGAAGTCCGGGTGCTGGGCCTTGATCACCGCCCGCATCTCGCTGCTGAACAGGATATAACCGCTCATGTTGATCTTCCTCTTCGCGCCCTCCTTCTTCGATAGGCCTTTAAAGGATTTTGGTGTGGACTATATGAGAAAAAAATCAAGTTAGGATGTACATCCTTACATATATAATTTTTTCATTCACTGATGCACTCTGTGTGTTTTGTTTTGTATGCAAGGAGGAAGTGAAATTGGCAAAACTGTTATAAATAAAACGGTTTGTTCAGTTCAGTGGTGTTATCACTGTGTCAAAAACAGAAGTAAAACAATAAATATTTATCGGTTATCGAGCACATAAACATGCAAATATCGGTATCCGTTATAAAAAATCTATATCGGTCAATCTCTAGTTAGAACATGCGCCAGTGACCTGTATCGGTGTGTATGACAACATGTCCAGATCGTTGTGTAGCGGCGTCTGGAGCTGAGACATCCCCTGGCCATCCAAGCCGTCCCCATCGTCATCACCCAGGTCTTCCAGCTCTTCGTCCGTCATGTCGGCAAACTTGGCCTCCAGCTCCTCAATCTTCTTGTCCAGCAGTGGAGACGGTTCCTTCTGAGGCACGATCAGCTTCCTGTTGCAGAAACAGATGTGAAGCGACTGTTTTTTTTTTCTTTTAACAATTATAGCATTATTTGCACCATTAAGATTATTTACATTACATTACTTTATTCACACCACTCTCAAATATGATCAGGTACTGATTCATTTTCTACAACAGCAGTCACTGCATTCATGCACTTGTTATAATAAGTTGGCATTTGTATAGTAACAGCTCATTTACAAGGACTCTCCATATAAACAGATTAAAACCATGTGTAATTGTTGATATGTTGAAGTTTTCTATGAGATGTGTATTTAGCATTTTTTTTGGGAAGGAGTCTCCAGTGTCAGTGCTTTGTAACGGTCAGAAGTAAAGCTGTGATTTTAGGTTTTCTGATACAGGAGTGAGAGAAAGACAGGCTTGTGAAGCAAAGACTGTTTTAAATGATAACAGGAAGTAATCTGTTTTGTGGACGTTCCGCAACATTAAACTTAATTATAAACAGATAAAAAAGTATGCTGTTCTTTAATTATTCAAAATTGCAATCACTGGCAAATTGCTGTACAGGAAGAGGAATAAAACACTATGGGATACGCTGTTGTAAGGAGAGAGAAAAAATGATAAAAATCAACCTTGGCCTTCATGTTTTATTCAATACATAATAAAGGGAACTCACCTAAAATAATAGATTTCATCCTCCACTACTTTGGCGGAGAGAGAGAATCGCTTCAGCCCTTTAAACTTCTTCATCTGCTTCTCGCTCTCAATGTAGCGACTCTCACACAGCAACACGTCATCTTCAGGCACTTCGGTTGGACGGCACGACAGGTAGTCTTTAAATGAAGACACTGTGCACTTCCCTGAGGAGCAGACAAGCCAGCTATTGGACAGAGTTTTCTACTAGAATGAAAGTATTATTGGGCAAACTACGGATCGTTTCATTGAACAGCTCTATTTTGGTGAAACAATCAGAGACAGAGCAATAAAGGACACCAGTAATGCAGGTCATGGGGCAGGACTCCTCGAGATTGCTTAGAAACACCTCCTTTTTATAGAACATCTTGGTGGGCTCGTGTTCGGTCTCCTCGGGATAGATGAAGATGGGCCCGAAAAAGTAGGCGGCGCCGTCCCGCACCCACATTTTCTCGATCCTGTCGCATCACACACAAGGAGAAAGGCATCCGACAAAATCGAAAATTCTGCCTGTAATTGCATGAGGCTTATGAGAAGCCATGAAGAGAGCAATGAAAGACTTCGAATGTACTAAAGAGCAAGTGTGTGCGTTCGAGTTAACGCTCTACCTGCCCACACGGTGGCGCACTAGGCCGTGAGAGCGGATGTAGACGCAGTCTCCCACTTTGAGCCACATGTCGTTGTAGCAGAGCTGATCGTAATACTGACAGCCCGGCTCACCGTTGCTCATCTCCACAGGGACCTCCTCCTTGTCCTGCACACAAATCAACATTTTATTATTCACACTGCAGTCACATGGGTAACTACTTATGCGCCTAGTTGGATCAATTGTAATTGTTGTACTTCATGATAATGATAACAAGTCTTTATTGATCACATATACATTACAACACAGTGAAATTCTTTATTTCGCATACCCCGGCATGTCAGGAAGCTGGGGTTTATTTCATGGTTTTATTTGTTTGTTCATTTGTTATATGAACAAATGATCTAGAATGATCTAGATTTTCTGTGGGTCCCCAAGGAGCAATCCAGAGGCGACCGTAGCAAGAAAGAAAAAAAACAAACAAAAAAAAGACAAATCCTATTCTGATCACCGCACATCGTCATGGATATTCATTTCTGTTGGCATCTCATTTCCGATTCTCACCTTATCAATAACCGAGGCTACAATTTTGTTGTCCTCTGTCGGCTCGGCAGCTTTCTCGCTTTCTGGTTTCGGAGCAAACATGGATGCCACCCGGACCACCGGCAATGGCACGTCCCGAGGGATGAACTTGACCGAGCTCAGAGGCATGGTCCACATCTTGATCTTTTTGAACGACTTGGTTTTGGCTGAGTAACGGGACTCGCAGACAAACACGTCCTCGGGTCTAAAGCCCTCGGGGCTGAGCTTGAAATATTCCTGAATAATCATAAAACAGAACAGCAGGGAAAACAAACGGATTGAGAAAAATGTTCAAGCGTTCTGCTTTTTCATTATCAGCAAGGATATACAACCGGTCAAAAGAGCCTACCTTAACAAACATGACAACACACTTGCCCAGAATTTTGTTAACGGGAATTTTATTGTAGTAGTCGCTTTTAAAGACTTCCTTCTCCAGAAATTTGCGTGTGGCGAGATGGAAAGTCTCATTGGGTCTGTAAAACCAGCAGCCATAAAGCCATTTCTCTCCTACAGGGGAAAAAAAAAGATTGAGTAAAGAGATCTCATTTCAATCCTATTGATCTTACTTCATGTTAATAACAAGTATCTTTAATCTAGCTTCAATCTATACCAGGCTACTCATAGGATTTCACACAAATTTCCTATTGTTTTCCTGACGTAATCCTGTGAGTGTAGTACCTGTGTCGTCCTGCCAGAGGCGCTCTATGCAGACGATGTGAGGCTGGAGGTTCGACTCAGCAGGCTCTACATAGACGTAGTCCCCTACGTGATACATTCTGTCACGAAAACTGCAGTCCTGGCTGTAGGTGCGCTGGAGGCCTCCCTGCCAAGTCCCGGCAGACGATTCCTCACTTTTCTCTGCTTCTGGTGTGGGAAATTTGAGAGACATAGTCATGATACATGATTGTCCCCATACTGAATAATAGTTTTCTTGCAATAATCCAGTTCATTATGCTAAAACACCCACGAAGAGTGAAAAGGACAAATTGGTCCTAAGCCACAAGAAAATTGCAGATAAAAAGCAAGGCAAAGGATTGTCATACCTTTTTTCTCCTCCTCCCTTTTGAGCTTGTCTTCCTCAAACTCTTTGGGCAGCTTCTCTTTCTTCTCCTTCTCCACATCACTGTGCAAATGTTTGGAGGTGTAGCTGAGTGCTGGGCTGAGCAGGATCTCTCCGTTCTTACATAGTTCATCTCTGATCCGGATTAAGAAGTGCTGCAGCTCGACCGCATCCTCAAAGATCTCAGAGTCCGTCCTGTGAAGGAATCCATTTCTTTATCAGCATTTCAAACAAACCTAAGGGAATAAATAAAGGCTCTAGTGATTATGGACCTTACCTATGCATTCTCCTGGCCTTCTCTAGCACTTCAAACATGTGGTCCTGGAAGACATCCAACCTCTTGTAGCACCCTTTCTCCACATTAGCCCGTACGATCTCGAAGTTCAGTCGAGGCCTGTCGGGATTGGCTGGGTCCTCAGCTGCGACCTCGGCCAACGAGTCACTATAGCAACGACCTTCGTCATCCTGGTGACCCAGAACTGAAACGAAGAGGCTGCGAATCAGGTCCTGGATGAGGCGAGGCACGTCCGGAACATTGGAGTCGTCGCCTCCTTCCAAGTCCCTCCTAGTCTCCAGAAGGACCTTGTGAAGCACCAGAGCATCTTTGTAGATGAGCGACTCAGGCTCGTTATAGGTACACGCGTTGTTAAACATCAGTACAAAGTCCTCAACTAGAGCGTCCACGTCCTGGTACTTGTTGGCCAGCATGTGGCTTTTGACCCGCTCCATATCTATAGGCCTCTTTATGGCCAGGTAGTAGTCCGGCAGTTCGGATCGGGATGGCAGACGCAGGAAGATGGTGCTGAGGCGACGGCCTCGCTTGTCTGTGTAGTTCTTCACCGCCTCATAGAGCTCGTTCAGCTTCTGCTGCAGAGGCGTCAGGTATTTGGACTTCTTTGGGGAGATGCCACTCTTTCCTGGAATTACATAAAAGATGACTAAGTTTTTAAACATTTACTACCGTGGCTGTTAATGTATTCTTTCTTGTGAAGACTAGATAGTATAATCTCGACTATAAATGATATATACTAAATTTCGTAAGTTATTTTGTTAAATCATTCTGTCGGGTATGAGATTAAATAGACATCAGATGTTGTTGAAGTCTATTTCTGGGCTAGAAAAATGACATGGGCCTGACATGAAGAACATGATATGAAGAGACTAGCCAGATCCACTACATAGATTACAAATCACAACAATTCTAAAGCGTTGTTAAAAATTATTTCAGGTCTATAAAACACTTTTTAAATAACAAACTGTATCTTTAAGATATATTCCTGGTGTCATGCTAACTTCTATTACAAAACTGTAGACCTTTAACAAATACACATATAAACAAATAAGGTGCGGTAAACAATCTGTTTTTTGTTTTTTTTTGAGTGCCAGAGTAACATACGTATTTTGAGTTTTGGTGAGATGATGTCTTCGTCTTCTGGTGCGGGCCCGAGTTCTCGCTTTTTCTCCCGCATAATCTTTTCCAGAGTGTTAGTATCATTATACACCTACAGATAAACCGGCATTAGCACAACCAAGAGTTCACATGATAAAATCAATAACACAATAATACATTTCATACAATGTGCATCGCTGTTGAATCCTCGATTCTGATTGGTCAGAAGGTATTGAATCATTTTCTGTAACAGCAGCTATGACAGTAGTTCCGGATATTCTAATACATAAAGTATAAACGGCGTTATAATATTTATTTATTATAATTTTTTTGTAAGCAGCATTCATTTAACATTTAGGGAGAGAGTCTACGGTGACAAAGCTTTGTAACTAAGTTTTACAACATGAAAAAGTCTTCAGGAGAGAGGTTTTTGCGCTTTCTGGTTTCTGACAAGCTGTTTTTTTCTCTTGAGATAAAAAGAGAGGCTGGGGAATAAATTATGCAATTATAAATGGATAAAAACTACGATGTGTTGTTCTTTAATCAATAAAAATGATGATCACTGGCAAACTGCTGTGGTGTTAAAGGGATAAAACACTTATAGAAAATGAATCGGCTTCAGAGTGGGAAAAGTAACACTGCTCCGTGTAACGCCTCATCACACAACCTGGTCACGGATTATTTTCCTCGAACAGCATGTTTTATTCCTTACTTTTCCCAATCCTATTCCTAGCATAGCTGATTACATCGAGACTAGTGTCTAGACTTTATGGCCACCGCTGCTTTGGCATTGCAATCGGTTTCATTTATAGTCCACCTGTGAGCCTTCTTCATTGTAGTGCCTGGCATTGCGGAACATCAGCTTCATGTCCTCCACCATGGCATCCTCGTTGGCGTATCTGTCTGCGCGGATGTTGTGTTCTATAGTGCGCAGGTCCATGGGCTCGAGTATGATCTTGTAGTAGTCTGGATAGTCTTTCTTAGAAGGTTTGACCATGAATAAGTCACAGAGTCTACGACCGGTACCCAGCTCTCGAGCCTCAGTCACGGCCTGGTACAGAGACTTCAGACGGTTCTTCTTCGTGTTCTTTTTATAACTGCAGGGCATTTAATGTAGGACAACAACATGAAGAAAAAAAAACTAAACAAACAAACAAAAAAAAGAATTCCAATAGTTTGAACCTCAAACTTTTTTTCTTTTTTTTTAATGTTTGAACTGCATTATGGAACTGTATTATTTAATTACTATGCAAGGACTAATAAGGACACTACAAGTCTTTGTATATATCCTGAACGATTGTACCTCTTGCGTTTGGTGGTGCTGCCGTCTGACAGGGTGGAGGACAACATACTGTCGCCATCCTCATCTTCTCGCCTTCCTAGCTCTTTCCGTTTCAGCTAAAAACACACAGACATGCCTTTAGATCGAAATTAATAGAAAAACTAACTCCGAGTGAGTCAGTCAGCTTGACGTTGAGCCAAGACTGACAGAAAACATTCTACAGACAAAAGAAAATGGGAAACAATTTAGGGAGAGAACCTGAAGAATGTGCTGCAGTTTCAGAGCCCGTTTGTAGATGTGGGAGTTGGAGACGTTGTAGCGCTTTGCGTTTTCAAACATCAAATTCAGATCAGCGTCCATCTGCTCCACGCTCTCGTATTCATTGTTCTTCATCTTATCGCTGAACACAAGAAGGACAGCTGTGCAGATCTGATTCCCATTGAGAGTCTATGGCACTGCTTAAAAAAATTCATGTTGAATATGACTGGGCTAGTAACTGTCAGAAAGCTTTTGACGGTGTGAATGCTCTGTTGTGTTGTGCTCCTATTCTTGCTGCTCCTGACTTTATGAGTTCTTTTAAACTAGAGCTTGACACAAGTATGTGACACTGGGGCTGATGTTCAACTATAGGATGCGTTACAGTAGTATTCAGAAAGAAACTTTGGCATTAGCAACACTTGGAAGCCTTTCTCGATTCCCATCCCTATCCTACTGTGGTTTACTGATCCTATTGATCACAAAACCCTTGTTTTTCTTTCACAGATGTGAACTAAAATTCAACATTTAACGGGGTTGGCATTGAAAGAAAGACTCAGAAAACGTTGTTGGTGATACCTTATCTCATTCTCTGGATGCCTGAGTTTTTTTTTGGTGTGTGCGTGGGTGAGTGTGTTTTGGATTGGGTGGGGGGTGGGGTTGTTATGAATTTACTCATCCCATTCATTTCATGAAGATAATATTACTAAGACAACGTTTTCTCATCTCAAAAATAATGCTAAAGTAAGAATTGTCACTTTGTGACGTTAAAAAATATATAGTTTGGTATTTTGTTACTTCTTGGTTAGACTAGTCTAATGCGTTGCTGTCTGGATGTTCCAGTAAGTGCATAAACAAGCTCCAGTTTCCAAATTGCAGTTCCGTTATAAAACCAGAAAGTTCGATCACATCACCCACTAGCTAGTAAATCTTCTCATTGCTTAAAAAAATGTATACTAATGACATATAAAGCACTGAATTTTTTGCACCCAAGTATCTGAGCAATCTTTAGATTTTTTTTGAATGTCCCACGACACCTGCTTTGATCAAAAAGTCCTTCTTGTTACATAGAATAATGAAGACTACAGAAGGGGAAAGAACCTTTTGTGTCTCAATCTTTAAGTGTAGGCTGAAAACCAATTTGTTTAGTCATGCCTTTTGTTAATGGCTTTTCTCTTAAATAAAGGCACAGATCCGGGGTTTCATGGGTACAGAGAGTTCTGGTAAACTTGGAAGTTTGTATGCTGTTGCCCCCCACAGATACCCTGAAGATTTCCATGGGTTATCTCTTGAAGAGTTTATGTTTAAGTCTTATTCATTACTCAGTAAATAACTTGGATACTACAGATTTAAAATTGAGAACTCTAATGAAATGACTCTGATGCTTTCTGAAAAGCCTTTCAACATACTTGGCACTGTTTGAGTTTATGTCATTGATGATGGGTGAGGAATGACTCCCAGAACTGGGAGAGGATGGGTTCCTCCCAAGATTTCTTCCTAGTGTCATCTCATGGAGTTATTCTCTAGCTTGGTCATCTAAATCTGGACTTCTATATGGCATCTTTGGGATATCTTCCATTGTTAAAAGCGCTATATAAATAACTGAATTGAAGTGGAAATTTTATGGATATTTTATATTTGTACATAAGCTGAGCACTTAAGGCACTTGAGAGTTGGCTAGTGAAGCCAGAGAAATTACCAAGATGTACCCAAAAATTAAGACGGTGCCCTCTGGCTCCCTCAGGTGGCAGAACCTGATCTAGCAATGTTTCTGCTTGCTCTCGACCTCCCTCTAGTGATGGCACAAGGCCTAGTCAGATTAATATAGTATTATCATAAACAAGGGTATACGAAAAATCAACAGTTATGCATGATGATACGTCCCTGAATAACAGACATCAACTATAATAAGTAGTATACATGAGTTCCTATTGGGTGGTGCAATTACGATTACTATTTTATGCTATATAATTTATATTCTCCATCTTCAGCCCGACCATACCGAATCTGCTGGAGAGAGATGGGCTGGCTAATCTGCTGGTAGTAGTCTGGGTAGTCCTTCCTAGGGGGCAGCTGAAGAAAAGGCTCAGCTATGAGCTGCCCTTGACTGTTCCTGCCGCCTCGTATAGCCTCGTACATCTGGAAGATGGGATTGGACATGTCCATGTTGGAGTGGATGCTCTCAGCCTCTGATTCACCCTCGTCATAATGCACGGAGCCTAGGATGACAGCGGTACATGCACAGTGTTTATCACATGGAGAGCTTTTAAAACCTTAGGAAACTCTTTTACAACCATAATTACAACCTTGTGGGCGGGACATTTGAACTCATGTTGACTTGCAAAGTGTTGTAATTTAACAGAGAAATTCTAATTGTTGATAAGGTGAGGTTTCTGTCAAGAGCAAGTTATATTTGTCTCATCTCTCCATAGGATGTTGTTCCAAAACTGTATAGACTGTTTAAAACATTATGGCAAACTCTAATCTGGTCTTTTGAGGCTTACCAATGGTTGTTGTCTTTACTGTAGTAAACACCCTGTATTTACTCTGTTAATCAAGTCTTCTCTTGATTGTTGACTTTAACACCAATACAGTATGTCTACCTCCTAGAGGGTGTTCTGCAGGGCCAACTGTCATGAAGGATTTCTTCAGCAGGGGAACAATTCATCCACCACAGTCTGGGCCGTTTGGTGTTCCTGAGCTCATCAGTGCATTCTTTCTTTTTAAGAATGTACCAAATAATTGATTTGGCCACACCTAATTTTTTGGCTCTTCTCTCTGAATGGGTTTGTTTCGATTTTACAGCCTAATAATGGTTTGGTTCACCAGCAACGACAGCTCTTTGGACTTCATATTGAGAGTTAACAGCAGCAGTTTCCAAACGCAAATGCCTCTAAACCTTTTATCTGCTTATTTGTAAGTGAAATAATAATTGAATAACACACACCTGGCCTTGGAACAGCTGAGCACCCAACCGTGCAATTACTCATGGAGGGAGATCACATGAAATGTGCTGTAATTCATACCCTGTCTGGCAAATTTGGAAGTACATACCCTCAGATTAAAGCTGAATTTAGTCTGCACTTGAAGCTTGTATGTATTGTTTAATTTCCAGTTTTCTTCCCAATTTCTAATATACTGTGTGAAAGGAAATTCTCTTTTATCATTTTATATTTTGTACCCTCTTATATTATGAACTGCTCTCAAATGCCTATGATGAATGTAATCATTTAGTCATCTCTTTGAATGAGCTGATCAACTGCTATCCATGATTATATTATTATGAATTCCATATCAACATGACAAGGGACTTATTTTGTATCATGACTATGTGCTGTGTGTTTTGACTAAATCTGTCTGACACCTGGACCAGTAGAAACCGTCCACACACTGCTGTTATCAGTGTGTACAATGTGTATAAATACTCCTGTTTTGAATAAATAAACGGGAAGTTTCTTTGAACACGCTCATATCTGTCAGTGTGTGTGTGTTCATTGTGGACTCTCCAGGCGCGCCCGACTCTGCAGCAAACCACACTTTCTAGCTCATAGTAGCACAGAACTAAAAGTAACTAAAAGTTACTAGAAGTTAAGGGTAAAACAGGCTGGAAGGCATGCCGGAGATCGAAAAGGCGTACACGGTAGATTCCTGTGAGGGTGGAAATCTAACACTGTGTTACTGTCCAAGAACTGTAAAAGGGGTCCTTCACAAGCTGTAGAAATTAGTAATTACATTTATAATTATGGCATTTGGCAGAAAAAACTCAGATGGAAAAGACACCCTTATCCAGAGTGAATTAAAAGTCTATGTGTTAAAATGCCCTGCTGTAATTGTAAACCAATAATAGCCAGTAATCAGGAGGAAGGTACCTGTGAGGATGCCATCTTCATCACTCTCTGAACCGTACTGTAAAGCCATGGTAATTGAGGAGAGTCTGTCTCCGTGCACAGATTTTCTGTTCCTAATTAAGCCAAAACAAAACCAAACACTATTGCATACAAAGTTTTCTGTACTGGTCAGTCTCTGTCGGCTTCCTGCATTACAGGAAGAGTAGAAACACGTGTCTGGAGGAACTAACCTGATACGGATGCTGCTTTTTATAGGCTCCATATGCTCGAGCTCCATCTTCCTCTGAGAAAATATCTTTTTGATCGTGTTTGCATCCTGTAGGTTCATTATGACAGATTATTCTGCTTTGCCCAAATATTCACTTAACAATCTCAGTAACGGATTTGTTATTATATACTGGTGCATGAAAGTTTGTGAACCCTTTAGAATGTTCTAGATTTCTGCATAAATATGACCCAAATCATCTGATTTTCACACAACTGCTAAAAGTAGATTAAGAGATCCCAGTTAAACAAATGAGACAATAATATTATACTTGGTCATTTATTTATTGAGGAAAATTATCCCGTATTACATATAACCTCTAGGATTAGAAGTTAATTTGAAGGTGACATTAGAGTCAGGTGTTGTCAATCAGTGGGATGACATTCAGGTGTGAGTGAACGCCATGTTTTATTTAAAGAACAGGGATCTACTAAAGTCTGATCTTCACAAAACACGTTGGTGGAAGTGTATCATGGCACGAACAAAGGAGATTTGTGAGTGCCTCAGAAAAAGAGTTGTTGATGCTCATCTGGCTGGAAAAGGTTACAAAGCCATCTCTAAAGAGTGTGTTTTCCACCAATCCACAGTCAGATAGATTGTGTACAAATGGAGGAAATTGAAGACCACTGTTACCCTCCCAAAGAGTGATCGACCAACAAAGATCACTCCAAGAGCAAGATGTGTAATAATCCACGAGGTCACAAAGGAACCCAGGGTAACTTCAAAGCAACTAAAGGCCTCTCTCACATTGGCTAATATTCATGAGAATACCATCAGGAGAACACTGAACAACAATGGTCTGGATGGCAGGGTTGCAAGGAGAAAGTCACTGCTCTCCAAAAAGAATGTTGCTGCCTGTCTGCTGTTTGCTAAAGATCCTGTGGATGAGCCAGAAGGCTACTGGAAAAATGTTTTATGGACGGATGAGACAAAAATAGAATTTTTGGTTTAAATGAGAAGATCCTTATCCCACCTATGAAACATGGTGGTGGTAGTATCATGATTTGTGCCTGTTTTGCTGCATCTGGGCCAGAGCAACTTGATATCATTGATGGAACAATGAGTTCTGAATTATACCAGCAAATTCTAAAGGAAAATATCAGGACATCTGTCCATGATCTGAATCTCAAGAGAAATCTACCAAAGAATGGTTAAAGAAGAATAAAGTTAATGTTTTGGAATGGCCAAGTCAATGTCCTGAACTTAATCCAATAGAAATGTTGTGGAAGGACCTGAAGCAAGCAGTTCATGTGAGGAAACCCACCAACATCCCAGACTTGAAGTTGTTCTGTACTGAGAAACAGGATAAAATTCCTCCAAGCCGATGTGCAGGACTGATCAACAGTTACTGGAAATGTTTAGTTGCATTTATTGCAGCACAAGCGGGTTACACCAGATACTGAAAGCAAATGTTCACATACTTTTGCCACTCACAGTTATGTAATATTGGATCATTTCCCTCAATAAATAAATGGCCAAGTATAATATTTTGTCTCATTTGTTTAATTGGGTTCTCTTTATCGACTTTTAGGATGGAAATCTGATGATGTTTTAAGGTCATATTTATGCAGAAATGTAAAACACTCAAGGGTTCACAAACATTCAAGCACCACTGTACATTGTCTCCCAGCGCTGTTGACTAATTTCCTAGAACAGAAATAAGAAAAAAACTTTTGCAAGTTTTAAATCAGAGGTTCACATTAATGCACCTGGTCTGATACGGTATTGTTTCTATAGTAACGACTAATTTACAGTGTCTTGTATGGCAAACAATCACAATCTAAGCCTGTTAATAAATAGAATAAAACCAAATGTTAATTAACAAAGAAAACCAAATAATCATTGAAGCAAGGAGACATTTATTTAACATGTCTGGAAGGAGTCTCCAGTGCCTGCGCTTTGCTACATTAAGTTTCCCCACCAAGGAAAAAATCTTCAGGACAGAGGTCTTTGCATTTTTTCTTGTTTCTCATGAACATAACATGCTCCATTTTTTTTTGTCATTTTAACTTCAAAAGATAAAAAAAGGGATTGGTGAAGGAACATCTGTTTATAGATGCTGTAACATACACGATAACAGGAACAAACTTGTTTTGCAGATGTTCCTCAACATTAAATGGATATACAGTACAGTGCCATTCTTTTAATGAACATAAATCTATAACTTCAATTATGTGGTAAATCGCTGTGGTATAAGAGGAATAAAATACTGCTGAATAATAAAAAAAAAAGTACTGTTATAAGAAAATAATGAGCTTCGGGGTAGTGATGTATTGCTTTTTATAATGATAAAAGTGCTTATAATGTATTCATACATTATACATTACCTTGAACACCTGGGAGCCAGGTTCATTGTATGTTTTAGCATTTTTGACTAGCAGGTCAATGTCCTTAGACATATGATTCACGCTTTTGTAGTATCCAATCTAGAAAAGAAATAGATCTCGTTTCAGTGGAAATTAAATGTTGTTAAATATGTTACATGAAATTTGTATTACAGATACCTGTATCCTTTGTGCAATGGCCTTGAGATCTATTGGCTCTTTGATAATAGCGTAATAATCCGGATATTGCTGCAAATGAATCAAGCAAAAAAAAACGGTGAAAATATATGATATAGTATAATATTATATCATTATTATATTAGATTCCTACTATTTTAGATGGAAGTCTCTGGAAGAGTTCGCTGACGAGTCGTCCGTGTTCGCTATGTTTCAACACCGTGTCGAGCAGCTGCTCCAGAACCTCCTTAAGACTGGCTGCAGCCTGAGGAAGAACCGGACACAACTCGTTACTCAAGCTCACACGGCACTGTTTTATTCGCATCATCAAAAACACAATTTGAAAATGTTCTCTGTCCACTCTCGCCTCGTCTTCCATGGCACCTCCTGGAGTTTCTCGCGCATCGTCACCGTCGTCATCATCTTCGTCATAGTCTCCTCGCTGAACAAACTCATTCTTGGTGCGAATGTAAAGGTCCCATAACTTACAAGCAGCTCTGTACTCTGGAGTTTCAGGCTGGACAGAACAGGAGAAGGGTTGGCTTTTTAAGATTTTTATTTATTTAGTCATATCCTATCATCCTATCATTTTATGTCCCATATTCAAAATAATGAGAAAATATTTCTAGCGCTCACTCTTCCAACCAGGGGTGCACAATAATGATTGAATAATAGATACGATTATTTCAAATAATAATACAATCATATAATATAAAGCAATCAAATAATAATAAATGATATTCACAATTATTTTTGTTTGGAATTTAAATTATTCAACTAAAATAATTGTATTACATCTTATCTAGAGTATTTAAATATTAATAAAGTTTGAAATTTTGTGCTTTGTGGGAGAAACATAATTACAGAAGATGACTTAACATTGTAGTTTACGGTGCTAAAGTGTTAATCATTACATATATTTTTCATGAACGGTGCCAATAATTCTGGCATAAGGTATAATATTCGTTCCACTTCACAATTGTGTCCCACTTGTTGGTGATTCTTCACAAAAAATTAAAATTTTATATCTTTATGTTTGAAGCCTGAAATGTGGCAAAAGGTTGAAAAGTTCAAGGGGGCTGAATACTTTCGCAAGGCACTGTATATGTGATATACTGTATATTTTTTAGGGTAGCTAATAGACCCTCTATAGAATGACGGCTTACTTTGTAGTAGGTCTTAGTGTTGTTAAAGAGAAGCTGGAAATCGAGCGTGAGCTGCTCCACGTCGTCGTACTCCTCCATTTTCAGCTTCTGCTGGATCTTCATCATGTCAATAGGCTGTGACACCACATCGTAGTAATCGGGCTGGTTCCTTTGGTGGAGAAATTGCCGAGGATTATTGTTCACCCTTTCCAGCACAGTATCCTGATCGTACGGTTTCGTTCTCAGTATGACACGGTGTAACATTTCTTTTCAGCTCAGAAAAAATGACTTGATCTAAAATGATAAAGTGACATATTAGATCAGTTTTGTGTGTGTGTGTGTGTGTGTGTGTTACCTCCTCTTTGGCGCTCTGATGAACAGTTCGCACAACATCCTGCCCTGGTCATCCTTATAGTCTCTGATTGTGTTGTAAAGTTCATGACACACTGCTATCTAAGGGGTCGAAGACAGACAGCACGTGTAAGACAAATCTACTGTATTTGCCAAAATAAAACTAGTCTAGGACAGAGCTAGAGCGAGGTAGTGTAATATTAGGAGAAACGTACAGATTGTACAAAGACTGACATATTTTCCCTTAAAACACCCTGAAGCCTTAAAGCCCTTCTTTATTATTGCATTATTATATTTCCTGCACTCTTTACTACTCAGGTTTGCACCTTTTGCAATAGTCATGCACGAGTCCCTCAGTCGTCCTCAGTGTTAAAAGATGGATCTCACTGTTGGAAAGGGGTCAAATATGCAGAAGGTGCTGGAAAAGTAAATAATGTGCACCACCTGGAGGATTTTTCTGAAGAACAGTGGGCAGTTGAACTGTTCAGGACAAACAAGGGACTCATGAAGAACTCTCACAAAACATAAAAACAGACAGTCACTGATCATCCAGGTAACGACACACAGTATAAAGAATCAAGGGTGTGTAAACTTTTGAACTGGTTAATTTGTGTAAATTCAGTTATTATTGAGTCTCATGGATCATATGTAAACATGTGTTATGTGAAATAGTTTATTCAGGGCAGGACTAAATAAAAACCTAAATGCAAATTGGAATGATTTTTGAAGATTCTGCAAGGGCTGTGTGAATTTATGAGCACACCTGAAAAAGCACTCAATCTATTATTTTCATACGAAAGACTAACACGGTGACTTGTATGGCTTTCACGGAAGGAGTCTCCAGCGTCAGCACTTTGTAACAGTATGATTTCTGCCACGTAAAAGTCTTCCGGTCAGAGGAGTGTCCAGTTTCCGATTTCTCTATAGCATAAGTTATATGAACTTTCTGAACAATTCTGAATGAAGACACTAGAAATCAAGATTGGGTTTTTACATACATCTTCACCTAATATTTCCGATGAAAAATTAAACCGTGGTCTATATAGTATCCAATTTGAGATGAAGAATGTGCAGATCAAATAAATAAAAAAAAAAAAGTAGTTAAAATGTTTTTTGTTTGAATCATTAAACAGTGCAACGTAAATTCGCCGAGACTCGGTAACAAGCTCATAAAATAAACGAAACGTCCTACAATCTTTCATTTCCTCTTTGCATGAGGAAAACCAGCACAACACCGAGCTGCTCACAGGATCAACCGTAGGAATGTTCGCTGTTCTTCTCCTCTTGCGGCTGGACGAGGAGGTCGGCGCCGGCTGGCTGTCTTCAAAGTCTCCACCGCTCACGCTGCTGGACGGGGAGGTGGCCCTCCTCCGCTTAGAGCCCATGCTGAAGGCGAAGGTGTAGGTTCCTAGATTTAAAAAAAAAATGCAAAACAAAACGTTAAAATTAGAAGCTTGCAAAGAGTCGGCTCAGGGTCCTCGTTCGTTTTCCTTCCACTTATCCTGGCGTGGCTGACAAGATTCCAGCTTCTCCTGGGAAGATCCCCAGACGTTTGCAAGTCAACTGTGTGATATAATATCTCCAGCGGGACATGAACGATACTGCTCTGGCGAGACACGACCAGGGTGTCCCAACCACATCAACTGTCTCCTCTCGAATTTGGCAGAGCAACAGCTCTGCTCCCGACTTTCCCTGATCGTTCAGCTTCTTCGAGGAGGAAGCTCATTTCTGTTGCTTGTACCAACGACCTTAACCTTTTGGTCTCTACCCACAATTAAATCAGTACAGACAACCTGTTAGTACTCCAAATCCTGGTGTGACTATGGCAGGCTTTAATAGTACAGTAAGTAGTGCATGGTGTCTTCACAAATGATGTGTTTAATATTATTTCTCTAGATCATTTCCTGGACACAAAATGTCTCATTATGCACCGAGTTTATTTGTGATCCATGCCATAACGGCTCAAGTGCAAGACTGCACACATGCATGCATGCATATTTACTATGCAAAGATAAATGCAATAACAGAGAACCTTCATAAACCTTTAAATAGCTGTGGGTTTTGCAGAGAGCTGATATAATTAGTGCTGCAGCAGGGTTTTGTGCAGATGAGGTGAAGTGTTTGGGTGACAGGTCTTCAACAGCGTCGCTACGGTACACAAGCACAAAGGCAACGTCCAGAACAGCACACTAACGTCCTACATAGCATGTCAAAGCACCGCGCCGTTTCCCCCAGTACAATTTATTACTCGCACACTACCCAGTACGCTAGTATGCAGCTTCCTTCAGACGTAGCCCGAGCTAGCAGCTAGCCGATGATTGTTCTTCACCGGCGCTTTTCTATTCAACACCGGCGATGCTAGCTAACCGTGTCCAGCTGAAGTAGCGGGGTGGGGGAACACTCTCCGCGCTACCCGAGCCTTACCTGCAGTTTCTTTTCAGCCGTCTTTGAGAACGTGAGCAAAACATTCGCAAAAGCCTGATTTGATTTATTACGGGGGAGAGAAAAAAAATTAACCATTTGGAGTGCGTTATTTTTTCGCACCCGTATACCGAGACATCCCGCCTCCTGCGCTCGGATTGGCGCTCGGACTGTCAAGCCGGGATATGATTGGGCAGTTGTGAAGTCGTTCACCATTTATCACCATAGTAACCACAGAACGTAAACAACGATTGTAAATAAAATGGGAACGCGTGTTGTTAGATTGGCTTTTTTGTATTATTGTATTTTTCATTTGTATTTTTTAAAAAATGTTTTATTAAATGTAAAGAACAACAAGTAATGAATGTGTAGCTCTTAATGTGACAAACACATTATTATTATCATTAATATTATTATCATTATTATTAAGATAATAATAATTGACCACTGAAGAATAATAATAAGGGGCAGAAGTGGAAGATTAGTATCGTCATAACAAACAGCAAGAAGTTATAGATATTACACTAAATTACAAAACACCCAGAGAATCAATCCTTAATTTAAAAAATATTAAATGAAAAGTTTAATTTACTTTAAATAATCTATTTTTTCTCTGCAGGTTTCACAATGACCACATTTGTCAAAAAAAAGATATTGCATCATTCATATATATATATATATATATATATATATATATATATATATATATATATATATATATATATATATATGTGTGTGTGTGTGTGTGTGTGTGTGTGTGTGTGTGTGTGTATACAATTCTGAGTAATGCAAAATAAATAAATAATAATTAAAAAAATATATATATATATGTATATTTATGTTTTAATAAATAATACACAGGCTGCTGTAACGTTCCGTGCAGCTTGTAGACCAATCCTGACCGTATAGAGGCGGGGTTCGGCGCAATACAGGTGCGAAAATACACACGCCATTTGCAGTATTCTATAGCGCGAGCACGAGCGCAAGCGGAACCGGAAACTGACAGAGAGACAAGCTTCGCACGGAGACTCGAGTCCGCGTGCGAGGGAAGCGCGTGGCAGAGACAACCATGAAGCGACCAAGTAAGCGCGGTTACATATGCATTATTTCATCACAAAATTCAACCTCTAAGGGTCATTGAAGAATGGATTGTATTTTAAAATGTCTTTGTTTATCTGTTTAAGAGTTATATAATGTATTAATTCTTGCCATGTTTTAGTTTGAGAGTGAATGATACAGTATGAGCTAACTAAGCTAAGAAGCTAATGATGAAGTACTTATTGTTATTATTATTATTATTTTTTTAGAGTTAAAAAAGGCGAGTAAGCGCATGTCCTGCGCTAAACGTTTTAAAATCCAGAAAAAGGTAAGATCTCTGCATATATAATGTGGTTATGTAGTGAGTTTCACTAATAATTACTGGTTCAGCATGTTTTGCTTTATATCACACCACAAATGCCCCCTTTCCCCCTCCCTAAGTGCACTTGATTAGGGTTAGGGTATGAAGTAATGCTTTCTGCTCTTACATTGTGGTCTGTATGACCACCTTCAGTTTTGACAGCTCTGATCTTTTTCTCGCCACTTTCAACTAGATTCGAGAACATCACAGAAAAGTCAGGAAAGAGGCGAAGAAGAGCGGAATCAGACGGAAGATCAAGAAGGACATTGGCGTCCCGAACAGTGCACCATTTAAGGAGGAAGTCCTCAGAGAAGCGGAGCAGAGAAAGCAAGAGGTGGAACCCGAATGACATGTTGGACTCCGTGGTTGTTGTGTTTTTTTTTTTTTTTGTGCATTATGTATCGTTCTATTTCCCTGACCGACCGATCGGTTTCTCTGCACGGTTTAGCTTGAAGAGCTGAAAGAGAAGAACAGACTGACGAAGCAGAAGGAGCGAGCCAAGAAGAGAAAGAAGGGTAAAGAAGAATGCGGTGAGGACACGCGGGCGAAGAAAAAGAAAGTGAAAAAGGTGATTTGGTGATGTTCATGGTAATAGTTATGATCACTGAAATGGAAATAAGTCCTTTTACTGGTTGCGTGAAGGAGTGTGGCTACACAGGGTGGCGGATACCTTCCAGATAATCCTTTATCTTTGCCAGCTTAATTTGCATGTTTCAGAGAGGTCTTTTACTCCTTATAATCAATTCCTTCGAGGATTAGAAACTATGGAGTATTTATGACACCAGTACTGTCAAAACTACATCATTACGTTTGCCATTTGTTTTGCACTATACAAATGTTCTGCGCATTTGGCGTAATCGTAACCCGGCGATGACGCGAACGTAAGGTTTCTCCGTGTGTGAAACGTGCCTGACTTGTCAGTCGCTTTAGATAAAACATAAAAATAAAACATTGGCCAAGTGGAGAAATGCAAATATGAGATATAACTCATGTGATTATGCTGGAGTTTTTATGCTGTCGTTGTCCCTTTTTTTTCCAGGAGGAGAAAGTAAAGGCGCAGAGGGAAGCGAGGGCGGCTGTCGCAAAATCGAAAAGCTCAAATAAGTTCAGATGCAGTGAATTGAATAAGGTGAAGCTAGCTCGCTTTTGATCTTTCAAAAGGCGTTATAACGTCGTTGTAACGTAAGGCAAAAAATTCCATTTCAGGACAATCGTCCGCATGCTGTTTGTGCTCGTTACGTTATGTCATGTCCTCCGTAGGTTATTGAGGCCTCTGATGTGATCTTGGAAGTCCTGGATTCCAGGGACCCTATGGGCTGCCGCTGTCCTCAGCTGGAGGAAGCCGTGTTAAAACACGAGGGGAAGAAACGGCTGCTGTTCGTACTAAACAAAATCGGTGTGTAACCGGTGCACCGTCACGTTTCCTGCTGTTGAGACTAACCAGGAAAAGAAAGCAAGCTGAGCCATTTTCATTCTTTCTGCCATTTAGATCTTGTGCCCAAAGACAATCTGCAGAACTGGGTGCAATTTCTTCAAACGCAGTGTCCCACGTTTGCCTTCAAATCATCTGCACACCTCCAGGACAGGACTGTGGTATGTACAAACCAGCAACACTTGATGTCTTTTTTCGGAGCATTCTTCTGGTGAGTGTAACCCGTTATCTGTTGGATCGTTCTAGCTTGAGAAGAAGCAGAGAGCTGCAAACTGCATCATCGAGCAGACCCGAGCAGGAGCGTCCTTTGGCTGCGATTCTCTCCTGCAAGCACTCAACCAGTTGGCCAACAATCAAAGCAGCGAGACTATGCTGAAAGTCGGCGTCGTCGGTAAGGCGCCAATTTGAACTCGTGTTTATGATTCTAGATTCATAAAGCGATGAGTTTCCTGATTGCTTTATTTAGATTTTTTACATTTATTTTAGGATTCGTTTCTGTGGAATAAGCACTTGTTTTTAAATAGCAATTTATCTGCATTTGTTCAGGTTTCCCTAATGTTGGAAAGAGCAGCATCATTAATACTTTAAAAGGCATCCGAGCGTGTAATGCTGGAGTACAGCCAGGACTGACCAAGTGAGTTTATTTACTGTAATCTGGGCTAGACATCAAAGGTTCCCAATTCAGTCTAGGACATTTCAATTTACAAATAAAAACCATATCACTGAACAGTATGTTATCGTTATAAAGAAGCATAAAAATAACCATTTAAGGCTTTGTTCCTTAAAATTCACGTTTGATATTTTTTTAATATATATATATATATATATATATATATATAAATAAAATGTATGTATCGGCTTTATCGCTGAAATATTCTTAATCATCTTCAATGATCATTTCAATTAATTATTTAGTTTTTGATCCAAATACATGATTCAGGGAGTTGGTTATCTATACTTCTTAATTTCCCAGCATGGTTTTATTTGGAAATTTTCGTCTGTGGCTGACAGGGAACTTTTTGATGTGGGGAATCTTTATGAAGCATGATGAACCGAATTGATCTGACCATCACCAATGGAGTCTGAATTCAATCCAACACTGAGCTTCAAAGCATATTTTTTTTTAACTGCCCTGATTATATGAAAGCTGGAATTGAGCATTGTATTTGTCTTTTTCTTATCCAGATGTATGCAGGAAGTGCACATCTCTAAAAAGGTGAAGATGATCGACAGCCCACCCATAGTGACAGCTCCGTCGAACTCCGGGGAGAAGCTGGCGCTGAGGAGTCTGCAGGTCGACAGTAAAGAGCAGAGTCCTCTCGATGCTGTCAAGACTGTATTGAAACAGTGCAACCAGCAGCACGTGAGTTGAGTAGTAATGAAGGAGTGACGTGCCTTGTTCTTGTCTTCCTTTTGTTTGATCTACCCAGGAATAAGTTTTGGTTATTTACGAGTTGTGTAGAAAGCTGCTTCTGTCCGTCACTGCACTTGAATAATGTTATCTCAGGTTTCGCTTACCACAATAAAGTGTGAAGCTAAGGCAGCATGTCTCAGCCGTAGTAAACGGGAATCCTTTGCAGAAATCCAGTTCCCAGACATCCAAGTATCTGAGAGAAACTGAATCCTCTCCTGGTCTTTTCTACTTTAGCTATTTGGACAATGTTGGATCCTTTCCGATATTCTGACATTTAGTAGAAGGATTAAATCAACGCAGCCAGATAAAAAAATAATAATAGTCTGAATGTTTCATCTTCAGATCATGTTGCATTACAACGTCCCTGACTACAGAAATTCTCTGGAGTTTTTGAACTTCTTCGCCCAGAAGCGTGGCTTGCTGCAGAAAGGTGCGCTGCCCAACACAGAGCAGGCTGCGACGGTGTTTCTCAATGACTGGACCGGGTGAGCTGGTTATTTATTTATTAATTACAAGGATGTGCCCTATGAAGTGCACACACTTCTTCATTATTACATATTTCACTTCTGCATTTGCCTTCTACTAGTATTGCATGTTTAAAGTTTAGGGTTCAGTTTTAATACAATATTGTGAGGGAAATGCTCAGTCGTAAAATCAGTCAAATGTATTCACTCGTGTTATAAAGAACGACAGAGAATAGTCATTATACCGATAATTGCTTAATTCGAAGTACATGTTTGTTTCAGAGCTAAACTGAGCTTCTATAGCAAAGTACCAGAGAAAGAGGGCCTGCCTCCACACCTCACTGAAGCCATGGTTACAGAAATGCAGACGAGTATTGAGTTGGACCAATTGAAAATGGCCAACGAGCAGATTATTAAACGTACGTTTTGTCCTGTTTTCTCTCTGCCATTTCAGATCGTGTTTCATTTGGAAAGATTATTCATGACAGATTTGATTTTTTTTGTCAATCTGCTTGTTGTAGAGGTTAATTCAGGTTTGTTCCCCCCCCCCACTTTAGGTGTGAGAAATCCAAAACTTTCTGCCACTATAGTGTTCAACTCGAAGGGCCTGACTGATGGAATTCTGAATGTCAGTGAAATCCCGGAAGAAAAACACACACCGGAGGAGGAAGAGGAGAAGGAGGAGGAAGAAGATGGTGAAGATGATGATGATGATGATGATGACGACGACGACATGCTTGAAGAGACAGAAGAAGTGGAGGACATCGAGGAGGTACTTGGACAGATTTATAAACAGTAGGGCTGGATACTGGCAGCTTGTTCACAATAATAACGTACACTATATCCTTATTTATTTTTAACAGAAATCAAACACATTCATTGTAAACCACTTTGAGGTAGCATTATATCAAATGCCTGTCATGAAAGAACCTTTAGACCCCAGTGGTTTTTTAAGCTTCAGGTCAGTCATGCTGTGTTCCACTTGCCAATGTCTTAACTAGCCTGGTTTCTGGATTAAAAAAAAAAAAAGTTAGCCCATAATAACCTTCCAAACGGTATGTTGGTGTGCTTTCAAAGACAAAACCTGAATGCATTTAGAGCGAATGAGTTTGATTAAAATGTTGATGTTATATAGGCATCAAACAAGAATACAAAATGAATAGTTGGAGCAAAGCCCTAATAAACAACACTGAGTTTTGGGAATTCACGATTTTCAGGTTAAATAGACTAGAAGTCATCTAAAGCTTGTTTAAGAGCACCTATTATGGTTTTTCAGATATTACCATTCATGCAGTGTGTTATAGAGCTGTTTGAATGGAAAAAACATCTGCAAAGTTTCAAAAATCAAAGCACACAACAAAGAGTTATTGACTCCCAAAAGAAGGAAGTGATTCTGAACAGCTGAAACGAGCCGTTAGTGATTCCAGACTTTAATGTACGTAGGTTTTATAACAAAAAACCCTGCCTCTGGTCTTCATCGGCTGCTTGCGAACTGCTGGGGCTGAAACTGGATATGGTAGTGGGCGTTTCCTCTTCGACATCCGCTAAAAGTGGTAGCACAATGTGGAAGAATCACAGTAGACTAGGACATCTGACTGGGCAGAGTGTGCTCTCTGAAAGGAGGAGTTTAGAATGAATCCTTTAGAACAGGTAATTTAATGAGTCGTTTGTGACACTGGGCGGGGAGAAGGCAATGCTGCAGTTTAAATAGAGCATGTTAAAGTGTTTTTTGACCTTGGATGCATGTAAATCTATTGTATGAGACTTTTAAAACAAAATTAGGCACATTTCAAAAGCATAATGTGTGCTTTAACAGTACCGTAATTTCCGGACTATAAGCCTCTACTTTTTTCCACACACTTTGAACACTGCGGCTTAAACAATGATGCGGCTAATTTATGGATTTTCATGCCGGCATGGAACGAGTTTCATGCCACCAAAACTTTTAACCTCGTCACATCGGACAAATGAAATTACCCAACACGTCACAGTGGACCAATGAAAGTGTTCGAATTAAATCTAACGCGCTCACACTACATTCTTCAGTTTTGCGCTTCATGCACACCCCTTCATCAGGGAAAACACATGAAGAAATGTATATTGGTGACGTCATGTGTTGTCGAGTCACATGTGTATTGGTATTGCCTGCAGCTGTTAGTGTGTGTGTGTGTGTATATATATATATATATATATATATATATATATATATATAGATATAGATATATATATATAGATATACTGGGAGCCATGACACACACAATGTGGGCAATTAGATAGCGAATATAGTTAGTCTTTGCTCATGTCAAGGCTAGTCAGCTTATAGCAAAGCTTATAGCCTAGTAGCAGATAGTATAGCTTAGAGTTGTATAGACTTAGTTTAGAATATAGATGTAGTTTATAGAGTATAGATAGAGTCTTTGTTTCATGTCATAATGTTTAGGTTAGTTGGTTTAGTTAGCTTAGTTCATTGAGTTGGTCATGTTTTGTTTCTTGTATCTCGAGTCTTCTCTCCTCTGTTTCAATAAAAGCTCTTGTCCTAACTGCATTTGCATCTGTCCTGCTTCGTTTACGTCACGAATCGTGACAGTTACAACGTGGACACCTGCGGCTTATAGACAAGTGCGGCCTATATATGTACAAAATTGTTTTTCTTTTTAAAATTAGCGGGTGCGGCTTATATCCAGGTGCGCTCAATAGTCCGAGAATTGCGGTACTTTTTTAAAATTCCCCCAATTTTATTTTATAAATTGGTCAGAGTATAAAAATTCATGATTAGACTGCCAGCGAAATGCACTTTTAGTCCCAAGACATGAGTGTGAGTGATGAGTCATGATGAGTCCGTTGTGTCATATATACTTGATGACTTTCTAATCCAACTCTGAACTCATCAATATTACTGATCTTTTGTCCATCACTGGCCACTTTAACATGACCCGGTTGTCTTGTATCTAGATTCTTTATTCTTTTCCAGTGTTAATTTCTTTCTTTCTCATGCTCGAAACGCATTTTAGATCGAGACACCCGACCCAAAGGAGACCCAAACTCAGAAAACACGTAAGTAGTAAAAAAAAGTCTTCCTCAATCACGTCATATTCTTAACACACCCGATTAAACTCAAATGGCTCGCTTATTAATGAGTCATCCTGCAGCTGGTAGACATTTTATTACCCGACACCGCTAAATTCCCCGTCTCCTCACTCGTAGGTAACCAGAAGAAAGGAAACGCAAACCATGCTTCCGTCAACATCGATCTGTTGGCTGCGCGGAAGAACGACGACGACGCCTACGATTTCAGCACGGACTTTGTATAAGACGTCGCACCCACAAAGAATAGATTTCACCTGGAAGAGTCATTGTCTGTCGATTGTGATATACATGGAATATCTGTATAATCCATTAACTGTAATATCTGGCTGAAAACACATTTGTTGATCTGACAGAACCAGTTGTGTATATATGATGGATAATTAAACTAACTTTTAATTTTCTGTACTTTTAAGTGTCTTGTCATTTTTGAAAGTTTAAGAGACCTTCTGATATGTCCAATGCCGGAGTCATGTCTAGAACGATGCAAGCAAACATCATAATCACAACTGCACTGAATGTTACTTCTTAAAAATAAAACGTCTCCCCCAGTGCTGTTGAATTCTCAGTTTTGATTGGTCAGAAGGTGATTTTTGTATAATAGCATGATTTCTGTAAGAAGATTGATTTAACATGCGTAAGGTCTTTAGGATAATAAGTGTGGTTTTTAAATAAATAAAATGTAATATGTTGGCAAATTGCTGTCGTACAAGAGGAATAACACTTCAGGACATGCTGTTATTGGAAAATCGACCTAGGTCTCCTCAACCAAAATAAAACCAGTGTAGGACATTTGTTTGGACTCCTGGGAACAATAATTGTCCAAATAAAATTTTTTAGAACTTCCAATTCATAGCCATGACTACAGGCAAAAACATTTGCAGAGGGCGTGGCTACTTTTACTGAAAAAGCTATAGCTCTTGAATGGAATAAATTATTTTCACCAAACTTGGTACACTTGAGTATGTTCTCAATCTGAGGTCACGTGCACAAAATGGTAGAGCTTGTCCACACGGTATTGCTCATAATAGGACAAAACTTGAAACTTATGCTAATTATCAGTCAGTCCAATCGACATGAAATCTTGCCACAAGTATCTTTGTCCAAGGTCCAATCGGTGTCTATGAGGACAGTTTTCTAAAAACTTGCTACATTAACATTTTAATGTGTGAAGATTCTTTACAACTAAGGAACAGGAGTAACGTGTTAAACAATAACCACACAATAATTTAACAAATGTTACTTAATGTTATTTAATAAGTAAATACAGAATTATTTGCTTTTGTTTGTACAAATTTGTTGGCACACACATCCAAACAAGTAACATTGAAGCTGAAATGGAAATGACTCTTGGTCAAGAAATGAAATGTGCTCGATATATTTGTGAGACAAAAACAAAAACATGCTTTAAATTTATACATGTGGAAATCAATACAACTGTATACTTAACAAAATGGATTAAAGGAAAAAAAAGTCATCTGAAAAATGCTGGAGTTTTTGAATGTAGGCAATAAGGATTGAGGTAGCGTTTTTAGTGTTTTTGGCCCATGTATGATCTTGTGTATGAAGTTAGTTTTGACTAGCTTTGAGCTGGCCTTGGTGGAATGAAATGTTCAACATTAAACATAAGCCTTTAATACTGATTTGAGATGCTGTCCTTGATGGTGCCATCTCGAGGGCCCTTTAAATACTTGATTAGCCCAGATGAATTGTTACATCACTATAACTGCGCCCCGAAGCCAAAAAGGAAGCGGGAAAAATTAAATACTTAATATATTTAAAAGACACACTGAGCTATTTTGAACTTCCATCTATACATCACCCCGAACGCCACTTTAATTCCTTATTCTTAGTGTGAACTAGGTTTCAAGCCGAATTGCCTATGAAATCGCTTCAACTATATTGTGCATGCTGTCAGTTGAAAGAAACGGCGTAGTTCATACCCCCTTATGAGCTTTAAAACCACCAGATATAGAATTTGTGCAAAGTGTTAGGATAATTTAACTTCAAGTCTTTACTTGTCCCCCGAGTGTCTTCTGATTGGATGGAATTTACCGGTGGGATCTGGAACGTACCACTTGTCCCAAACATCGACGTACGATGAGGATCTGCCCCACGGCTTATAATGTCCGTTCCAGTGGAGGAGTTTAGCTGCGTTGATGAACTGCGATGAGTAACGATTTGCAGCTCCCGAGGCTCCTGAAAACATGATCACGGTCAATAAACCACTTGCTAATGGAGTAAGAAATAACACTTGAGGGTGTGCCCTTATAAGGAAATAATGTTATGGTTACTACCCCAAATAACAGCATGTCCTGAAGTGCCTCTTTATTCCTCTTCTCCCACAGCAATTTGCCAACACTAACAATTTTTTAAATATATATCAAACAAAACAACACATATTTTGTTCAACTATCTGTCGATAGTTATGTTTCTGCCAAACTACTGACATTACAGAAAATCAACACCTGCCAACCAACTCAACAACACTGGGGTCAAAAAAAAAAAAGGAAAAAATCATCATCATAAGTCTAAACGTGGAATATGTGAGAAGAACCAATTTCCTCAGTTTCAGGCTCCTCAATTTCAAGTATTTAAGATCAAGCATCAGAAAGACTTACCGAGATGTCGGACATGCCACATGGGCTCAATGCTGGAGTGACGCTTGTAGAACACTAGAAGTAGCGGAGGTGTAGTGAAGCTGTCTGCCAGCATGTTGCTGTAAAGACCTTCCCTGATGGAGTGGATGAAAAGAAGAAATGTACAAAATGGCGACTCTTTTCTGCCACACAATGGAATCACAAATTCGCGTTTAGAACATATATGCGTTCAAAACGTACACCCTCTCTCTACCACCGATACAGCAATTTTGATGACATGACTCTGCACTTCAGATTTTCTGTCCAATAAAATGCTCTCTACAATCTGAAGTGTCATGCCACAGACATTTTATATATATATCTATATATCTATATCTATCTATCTATATCTATATCACCTTGCAGAACCTGCCGCTGTTGAGCGATTGGCTATTTAAAAAAGGGGGCGGTGCTACTCAACATGTCCCGCCCTGGCTTCGTGTTACAGTGGAAATTACATCAACACGTCGAATATCGCTACTCGTTTCAAGGCGCTTTAAGCATCACTTGTCCATAATCATATGGACAAGTAATGTTTTGTTTAATATACATCTTCACAGTGCTCAAACTGCACATTTGAATGATCATGTTAGGTAATTACACACAATACATGCACTAATCATTCCTGAATTTAGAGACAAAGTATCATTTTCGACCGGTTACAAGCCACTCACTTGGCATTGCGCGCCATCCACATTTCCAGCTGCTGGGTGATGTTTTGGTGTTTCCATTCGGTTAAGTTCGCCACAATGACTCCAGGATTGAAAGAACACGTGTTTGCTCGCATTCCCAGTTTCCTAACAGCTTCCTTTTTGAAGTCCAGAAAGCCAATATAACTCTTCTGTTTAAAAATAAATAAATATATATAGTAATAATTGAGAGTTTCAGTCCTAGGAATTGTCAGAGCTGTTACAGCTGAGCATCTTGAAAAGTGTTACTATTAAGATGGACAAATCAGTAGCCCAGTACAAACAGTTGGGTTTTTATTATTTAGCAACCTGGAAAAGAAATAAACCCTACTACTTATTTACTTACGCAAAACAACTGTTTACATTTAAAACTTAACGCAACTCATGGTGGTGCAACGTACGTCCATGCTGCAATTACAGCACAAGCTACTTCTTCCAAATCCTATTACCTCATTGGCTGATAAGTTTTCAGTCATTAGATTAATTAACTTTTTTTTTTTTTTTTATTGGAAGCACACAGGTATGTAGAAACATAAAAATTCCAGTGCAAAGCAGTCATAACTCTTCTGTTAGGACAATACATTGCCTTGTGGGTTAAACAAGAGAAAATTAAGACGTCAATTAGGTTTCCATCCATCTTCTATACTGCTTATCATACACAGGGTTGCGGTGAGACTGGAGCTTACCCCACGGGACAAGGCAGGGGGACATACTGGACGGGGTGCCAACCCATCTCAGGGCACAATTTAGACATGCCAAATCAGCCTACAACACATGACTCTGGACAGGGGGAGGACACCAAAGTACCTGGAGGAAACACCCAAAGTAGGCAGAGAACGTTCAAACTCCGCCCACACAACGCAGAGGCGGGAATCGAACCCCCAACCCCAGAGGTGCGAGGCAAACGTGCTTACTACTAAGCCCAATTAAGTTTCATGGCAACCAAAACATAGGACTTGGTTTTTACTAATGAATTTATGATTTGTCCACTTATGTCAATTTTCTTGAGAATTTCAGCCAGCCTCATGCTTTTGTTTTTTTTTTTTTTTACATTTTTTTATTATGAGCTCACTGATATTTACCTGGTTTCCTGCTCCTCTAATGATGCCTTTAGAAGACGCAGAGTCGCAGTCTTCTGCAAAAGCAGCAGCATGGCCAGGCTTCAGACTCATGTCAAAGAGTTCCTGGATGTCTCCTGTGATCAAACACGTTTGACATTTGACCCTTTTCCCCCTAGAAATATGACGTATATGAAGTGGTCGTGAACAGGTACCTTGCACAATAACATCATCATCCAGGTAAATTGCTTTCTCCGTGTCAGGTAAGAAGTTCGGCATGTAGAACCTGGCAAAATTGAGCTGGGGGGGTTGGGGGTCGGTGGTGGTGTGGTGGGGGGGTATGTACAAGTTTAAGTTGAAGAGTTTCCACGACATGTATAGAACATGTTAGAAGAAATATGTGTAATTACCGGTTTTTCCAAATCCGACTGCTGAGGATTGGAGGAAATCTTTCCCTCCAGGATTTTCGGATCAAACGTGATGATTTTGTGCTTGATGTCAGTTTCGCTCAACCAAGTCCTGACGCAAAATGGCTACATGTTACATACACACTCACAAACCTTCAAGCACGGTTACAGGCATATGGATAAAAGTTGGCTCTCACCGGAGATGTTCTACAGACTCGTTGAGCGTCACGACGCTGAAAACCACGTTGGCTTTGCTGTTTCGGTTGATGCTGTTCATGGCAGCCACGGTGGCGCCCAGTCTCTCCTCAGACGCTGTGATCACCACCGGGATCTCGTCCCCGGTCCTGACTTTACGCTCCGCAAAGAATCCATTTTCAAAGGGCAGGATGGCACCCGGGGATGTGTCTAACAGAGGGAAATGACTTTTCACAGCACGGTGCAGAAAAGGCGTATAGCACGTGAACAGAACAAGACGACTTACGGCCGTTCAGATTTAATACCTGAACCATCTTGCTTTAGGAAGTCGCTGAGATTCAGCAGATTTCGATGCACAACGATTAAAAAGGCGATCGAGAGCAGGACGAGGATCACCACGTTCACTGAAAGGAAACACACACACACACACACACAAAAAAAAACAACCTTATACTTAATTCATACGAGAGGTACTTTGGACCCGGGGTTTGATTCCTGCCGGGGCCATGTGTGTGCGGAGTTTGCATGTTCTCCGGTTTCCTCCCCCAGTCCAAAGACATGCATGGTAGGTTGATTGGCGTGTCTAAAGTGTCCGTAGTGTATGAATGGGTGTGTGAGTGTGTATGTGATTGTGCCTTGCGATGGACTGGCACCCTGTCCAGGGTGTACCCCGCCTTGTGCCCGATGCTCCCTGGGATAGACTCCAGGTTCCTCGTGACCCTGAAAAGGAGTAAGCGGTTGAAGATGGATGGATGGATGACTTTGGACTGGGAGAGGAAACCCCTGAGGCGCAGGGAGAACGGGATTTTTTGGGTGGGTACACAAATCCTGAGGGTTCACCGAATAGAAAAGAACGCGTCAAAATGAGTTCTTGATTACCTCTCCTGAGCGTCATGTTGCTTTCTTTTTACCCTGTAGATTCAGCAGGTCACGGCATCACATCTACAGCTGTACTTCTGCTCTGAAAACGAAACGAACAACATGTTAACTACAATAAAGGAAATCAGATCCATACCCTCAGTGACCCCTACAGACAAGACTGAACAATACAGCGTTAAGACACGACCAACTTTTATTCATTTTGGCATCAAAGTGAGAACACAAATGTTATATACAATACAGCCAAAAGTTTGTGCACCCCTGACACACTATGGGCTTTTTGAACATCCCACTCCACATTTAGTCCCCCTCTTTGTTGTCACAATAACCTCCATTCTTCTGGGAAGGCTTGCCACTAGATTTGTGTGGATGTAGTGCGGTAAATAGGAGACTCAGTGCAAACGTTTGCTAAATGAAAATATAGAAGCACTGGTGCTGTACATCAGAGTATTTCCCAGGTGCAGAAAATACAAATGAGTGCATGAAATAATCTACTGAAGGGCAATGATATAAACAAGAGTACAAAGAAAAGCACTAGTGCAAAACATTATCGTGCAAAGAAAAAATGTCTGGTTCCTGTCTTTTGAAAACTTTTGAACCTTTTATTGATCAGCTTGTTAATCAGGGTCAGTAAACGAGCCGGAGGTATCTGAAAGGGCGAGATTTTGTACACAATGCAAAATGCACGCTCACTACAGAAAACACCGCCTTGAAACATTCTCTAAATAAACCTGCAAGCATGGAGAAAGCCTACATCCTGGAATTAAGCCACTGTTCGCTTGATGTACCTGTGTTTGGGGTCCTACTCAGGTTCTCACCCAAAATGCCAACTCAACACCAGCAAACCTAAGCCGATGCAGCACGCGACGCTTTTCTTCTGGAAAACACGCAAATCCCGCACACACTTTCCCCAGATCATTACATCATCTCACGACACGCGAGCAGTGAACGAAATGCCTTCAGTAGCATCCATATCATCTACAAATCCTCTCTCCAAGTCCTCACCCATTCACTAGTACATGTGAGGTGTCCATTTTACTGCCGGATTAGAATTTATTTTTCTAAACTTGATTTGTTCACTTAGAGAAAACAAAACATAGTATGGTAAACGGAGAGTACTATTTTCTGTTTTAACGTGTTGAGAAAAATATTTACAACAACAACAAAAACAAATGGCTGCATTAAAGCGCATGCGTAAAACAGCGCGGTGATGCGCAAATCTAGCGCAGTTTGAACCCCCTTCAATACTTTTCCTCGGGTCCTTCTCAAATCTACGTATGCCTTTTTTTTTGGCAACCGGAAATTCTACCTTCATAGGTTAATCTGTTTATTATAGACGTCTTCTTCTTCTATTTGTTTCAAAATGCTTTCCAGGTTTCATTCGTTTCCAACTCACATGGTAAGTGTTACTTTACTAGCTTTTCGTGGGGGATTTTAGTTATCAAACACTGTCTGATAATGCGTGGACGTGCACTCCTAAACGCGCGCGCGCACACACGCCAATCAGATTTATTAAAAGTATGAACATGTGAGTAATTCTCAGTGACATTAGGCTACATGTTGCTGACAGGACACGGGCTGAATGGAGATGCATGGTGGACCATTCGGAGGTCGTTTATAACGCTGCAATGTGTTAGCGTCTTTAATAAACAACTGTCTATCGCAAACATTACATGGAGCCTAACGTGGGCTGGTTTCACGGCTACAATGCAGCTGCCTCAAACAAATATAATATAGGGAGCGTCTTTCAGGTGCTTCGCCAAATTCCAGGTGTTTTCTCGCTTAGTTTGAAATGAACGATAACATCGGCTGCACACCGGAAGCCGATACTAGCGTTCCTCTCAACGAGTAGGGGCGGAGCTAAACTTAAAGCTAAGCTAATCTTTTGTAGTTTTAACCGTGTGCTTGTAGGCGTTCTTCTTCTTCTTCACCACTTGTGGCCCGACTCAAACACTTGCGCGTATTTGCTGCCCCCATCAGTTCCGGAAGAATCGCAACTCCGGTACTTTCGTTAGAAGCGGTACCAACGGAAACGCAGAAAAACAAGCACCGTCACGTTTTAAGAATGTTGGTACCGAAGTATCGTTCTCGTGACATCCCTAGTGCCAAGTGAGCGCAGCTTAAAGGCTTATTCAACATTGGTAATTTACAGATAATATCGTTGGTGAGAATGAATACAATAAAAAAAGCAATGAAATAAATTTTTATCTTATTTATTTATTTATTTTAATTTAGTTGTTGGACTTTATACTATTACTTAAAATGTTTGGCCTGAACCAAAAATAGTCACTTCTTCCTGTAGTGTCCTGCTTTAATTGGTTTCTAAATGAATCCAGATGTCGGATGTGTAAATTGTCCTGTCGTGTTTTTTTGTATTATTTAGGACTATAAAGGCCAGAAACTTGCCGAACAGATTTTCCAAGGAGTCATCCTGGTCTCAGCTGTAAGTAACATTCACACCACGATCCTTTACTCTATTTATTACACATACATATATGATCTAGGAATGCCTATAATTTATCTATAAATGACTTTGGTGTTTCAGCATCAGTATATCTCTTAGACATTTTGTCTATGTTCCAGGTCATTGGGTTCATTTACGGTCTTATTATTGAGCAGTTTGGATGGACCGTGTATATAATGTTAGCCGGATTTGCCGTCTCCTGTTTGGTAAGCAGCTTCAATACTTTTTATATTTTCCTTTTTGCTTGATTTAGTACATGGATCAAATATAACGCAAAATATTTGTGGATTAGAGAGATGACAAAGATTTAATGGCATGATACTGTGAAGTGCAAATGTTTGCATCTCCTTTGCACAAAATGAAGACGAAGACAAAAGCATCAAAAAAATTTGGTGTGTTTGGATTTGTTAGATCAGGTTTTGAGATGAGAGGCTCATGGTAAAACTCGTGTTTTAACAAATTCAAGAACTTAGTAGTATTTCTTTGTCTGTTTTGTTGAATCATGATGACATTCCCATTAAAAAAACAAAACAACAACAAAAGGTTCACTTATTTAATGTATTTTTTTCTATCTATCATATAGAAATATAAGCGGGTCACCATAATGATCTAATATTTATATTAAATTTGAATTTTTTTTCTCTCTCTCTCTCTCACCCCCCTTATTCCTTGTTTATGTTACAGCTCACACTGCCTCCGTGGCCTATGTACAGACGAAACCCTCTCACGTGGCAGCCTATCGTACCGGAGATGCCAGACACCCGTGAAAAGCCTCAGGAGAACTTGAAGAAGAAAAAACACAAGTAGAACCGTGCTCTGCTATATCGGATGCCGGGCGACATGCTCGTGCAGTGGACTCGATGGACGTTGCTTCGTTGTTTTCATGAAAAAATTCCACATGTGCTTAATAAAGAGGATTATTTGTATTATACAGAAACCAAAAGTGTTTATTATAAATCAACTTACATTTCAAAACATATATATTGTGTAGACAATAGAAAAATGTTGACTTTCAACATAGAACCGGATCAGAAGTTTATAATCTTACAGGAGAAACGAAATGCTGGTCGTTGAGATCAGTTGCATAAATCAAGGGTGTAGGTTTGGTCTCAATATTGGTAAGGACACCCACCCAGGAAAAAAAGGACTGTTTAATGTTGACAAATGGTTTATTAAAATATAACATCTATATTTACATTAAGATTTGTATTTACATTTAAATACAAATTATACAAAGCAACAGATCAAAGACTAAAAGATTCTAAAATTCTACCCTCCCAAAATATTGGTAGGGACATGTCTCTACCGTCCATATGCAAATCTACACCCTTGGAATAAATGGGATGTGGGGGTTTGCGGCATTTATTTTGGTGTCAAATGAAAAAAATTTGAAAAAGCAAAACAGTGTGATTATACTTAAAATATACAAACTTTCTGCCGCTACTGAAATTTACAATTTTTCAAATCTTTCTTTTTCTCGTCTCTCTGTCCGTTTGGCCGCTGAAGCTGCGGGTCGATGGGGTTTTTCTTTCCGGAGCTCATCTCTGTGTTCCTAAGGTTGGATGTCGAGGTCAATGTTGCTGATGGTTGCTACGTTCTGATCTGTCGAATTCAGGACATCCTGAATGTCCTGACTTGGGGAGTTTATGAGCAGGGGTGGGTTTGGAACAATATTGTCTTTTATGCTGTTGTGATGTTTGGATTTATTTTCCTCTGACTGAAAAGTAAAATTTCACACCAATACATTTGTGTTTGCTGGTGGTTTGATAAATGTGGTTGTAATGCGACGTTATTAGTGCTTTATCAGCATGATTTCCACTAATGTTTTGTTAAACATTATCATATAATGATATCAATACATATGTATTGCCCCTCATGCCCTAGCACTGTTGAATTCTCAATACCGATTGGTCAGAAGGTGTGGATTATTATGCAATAGTAATTACAGTAGCAGCTAATTCACAATATAGTCATTTAACAAAGAAAACGTACAATCTGTCTTGAAGATGCAATTCACAGGCCTGTCCCCGTATGACAAAGCTACGCAATGTCTCGTTCCCTTCTCAGGAAACAGGGTTACATGTGTAACCCGGATCTTCCCTTCAAAGGGAACTTCGATGTTGCGTTTAGCATAACACTATGGGAACGAGAATACACACTCCATCATACCGAGGGTACGGCCTATTCAAAAAGACCCAAGCCCGAGGGTCACTGCAAGACACTCGAGCCCGGGGTGGAAGGAACATCCAGGTTGTAATAATGAATGAATATGTGTGGCATAGACCACCCTGCAGCAGCACACACATCCTGTAAGGATACCCCTTTCGACAAAGCCTTTGCGGAGGCGACCGCCCTAGTGGAATTTCTTAGCATGGGATTAACATTTCTTAGATAATCCATGAACAAAATCTGTTAAACAGCACCTGTTCCAGGACAGAGATCAGAGAAAGAATTCTGGTAACGACTCTGAAGCCAATTTCACGATTAATCCAATAGCTTGTGAAACCCAAGCCTTTTTAAAGATTTCTAGAAACTTCCAATATCTAACCATAGAAAGCAGCCATATGTAATTACAATGGCTGGAGAAAATTATATTTTAGCACGGGAAAAGGGCAATAGTTCTTATTATGAGAATGCAATAAAACAAATATAAGCTCATCAGCCCCATTTCTATACATTGCATGACATGGTCTTGTACTGGTAGATAGCTTTGCTTACAGTAGGAATTTATTTCTAGAAAGAAGCAAAATGACCGAAGAGTAAATTACAAAAAGGTATGTTAGAAATGGAGTTTCCACACATTAAAAAAAAAAACAATAATGACAATTTAACAAATATGCCTTTTTATGTATATTTGGTGACTTATTTTATTTTTTATCCTTTTAAAAGGGCGAGATTTTGTGTACATTTCGGCGCGTGCACAATGCAAAATGCACGCTCACTACAGAAAACACCGCCTTGAAACATTCTCTAAATAAACCTGCAAGCATGGAGAAAGCCTACATCCTGGAATTAAGCCACTGTTCGCTTGATGTACCTGTGTTTGGGGTCCTACTCAGGTTCTCACCCAAAATGCCAAATCAACACCAGCAAACCTAAGCCGATGCAGCACGCGACGCTTTTCTTCTGGAAAACACACAAATCCCGCACACACTTTCCCCAGATCATTACATCATCTCACGACACGCGAGCAGTGAACGAAATGCCTTCAGTAGCATCCATATCATCTACAAATCCTCTCGCCAAGTCCTCACCCATTCACTAGTACATGTGAGGTGTCCATTTTACTGCCGGATTAGAATTTTGTCTAAATTTGATTTGTTCACTTAGAAAAAAAAATCATGGTATGGTATACAGAGAGTACTGTTTTCTGTTTACACGTGTAGAAAACATTTACAGCGCAAACAAATAGAATTTAACAACAACAAATTGTTGTATTAAAGCGTATGCGTAAGACAGCGCGGTGATGCGCAAGTCTAGCGCAGTTTAAACCCCCTTCAATACGTTTACTCGGGTCCTTCTCAAATCTACGTATGCCTTTTTTTTGGTAACCGGAAATCTGCCTTCATAGGTTAATCTGTTTATTATAGACGTCTTCTTCTTCTTCTATTTGTTTCAAAATGCTTTCCAGGTTTCATTCATTTCCAACTCACATGGTAAGTGTTACACTGTTTATAAATATCTGTTACTTAACTAGCCTACCGTGCCTATTTCGTTTCATCGCTATTTAGCAGCCGTTAGTTAGCGGTCGTTAGCGACATGGGACTTTGAGAGATGAACACATTAATTTTACGACTCTTACATACATTCGTTGCTAATATACATGTTGCCAAATTTTTCTTTATAAAGCAGCACACTGCAGGTGAATTCGGTATATATATATATATATATATATATATATATATATATATATATATATATATATATATATTAGTTATTTATTTATTTAAATAATAATAAATAGCACAGTTAATATTTGCCAGTGTTGCAGATATTTTTATAAGTAATTTTTATATTGCAGCCTTTTTACACAATTTACATATTTAGTTACGCAAATGAGGGTCCAGCTAATTAAATATGCATACATTTACTTACGTAATAAATCAATTGATGTTGTTCGAATTAATATATATATATATATATATATATATATATATATATATATATATATATATATATAAGTATGTATATATGTATATATATATATATATGTATATATATAACAGTTTGCTGGACAATAGTTTTATATAGTTTATATTTAAGCAATATTTTTAGTAAATGTTCTAAGTGGAACGTTCTCCGTGTTTTGCATATTCATTTATGCAAATGAGTCATCAGCATATTAATTACGCATACATTTGCATATAAAGTAACACAAAACAAAGGCAATACATATTCACATATTTCCACTTTAGTTAGTGATGTATGGCTTATAAAGGAATCTAACGTATATCATAATGACACAGGCATGATACATGTATCAGGAAAAAAAAAGCTTTTCAGGGATCTATGACATAATTTGTTTGTGCCAAGTGAGCGCAGCTTAAAGCCTTATTGAACATCGCTAATGTACAGATAATATGGTGGATGAGAATGAACAACAAAACAACAATGAGAAAATAATAAACCATTTTAATTCAGTTGTTTGGATTTTATACTATTACTTAAAAATGTTTGACCTGAACCAAAAATAGTCACTTCTACCTGTAGTGTCTTGCTTTAATTTAGGGCTGCACAATTAATCGATCGCGATTACGATTTTGACGGCCCACGATTAAATGAACATGATCGACTGTGATGTTGACGTTTAAAGTTTGTCCTCCGCTCGTAGAAAACTCCACTGCAGATCAAATCAAGCGCTTCCTACACTTACAGCCAATCACCTTGGGATGACGCAGGGATGATGTCATTTTGTAACGCCAAAACCCTGAAACGGAGTTAGCATTTTAGCCCTCGAGCTGCTAGCTTCGCTTCGAGCTCCAGCGTTTTGCGCGAGGGGAAATCATGAAATTAACACTGTGCTAAATGGCACTACAGAGGTTGTCGGGGACATTAAACCTCATCACGCCGAACGGGAAAAAACTTTGCAGATAAACTCGGGGCTCTACAGTGCGCAGTGTGAACATTTCACTCGCATTTGCGACTGAAAAATATTTTGTGCGACTGTGAATAAATATTTATTTGCACCGGTGCGAGTGACCTGTTCGGAGTTGTATAATACAATCGGAATAAAAACTACAGGAAGTCCAAAATGCGTCTACACCGAGCAACAGTTACTTTCACACTGCTTTTCATCTCCTCAAGTCAACCGAACAAGTGTGGAAATACTGCAGAGAAGCCAGTATGATGACAAGTAACTCTGTACATCATCTGCTTCAATTTGCCGATATCACAACCGCCATCTTTGATCGATCCCGCAAAATAACCTGAACTTGCACCTGCTCGTGTAGACACAGCGGCTTTGCGCAGAGTGAATTAATAATAATGCTAACGCTACGAGGTGGGTTTAATTCAAACTTATTTTTAAAATTCCTCACTAATCATAATCAAGAGTAGCAACTGTTCGGTCTGTAAACATACAGTGCACTGCTGCTCTCCTTCACTAACTCTAATTCACTTTATTTAAACTCACGGTTGCCAGATATCACTAGAAAAGTCAACTCCACTTTCCATATTTAGATTTTTAATCCCCAAAAAACATATCAGCAGACATGGCAACACTGTACTGGAGGAAACCTATCTAAAACTGATAAACAAACAAAAATAAAACTAAAATGTAAAGGCAGAAAATGTGCTTAGTTAAAAATAAAGCATTTAAGATTAAAAAAACCCAGATATTATAATAACTTCATAAAATATAAATAAAATGAGAAATTAAATAATATTTAATTACTATGGGTTGCATTTAACATCAATTTGAAATTAAGCTTAGTCAGCCATTTCCATAGAAGGCTATTAGCCTTTTTCCTAATATGGATCTTTTCTACTTTTGGATCTGTTCTAGTCTACTTTTAATTAGGACTCTTTATTGTTTAAGATATTTAAAAATAAATATTTTATGCTTGATTTATTTATCAATTAAGCAACAGTATCCCCTTGCTATTATTTTAACTCAATTAACAGTGACCATGAACAGAGAGCTTACATTTAACTGTTTATGACAGACCTCCTGATTAAAGCTTAAACAAGAAAAGATCGGTATCTAGATCGGTTTCAGTCGTAAAAATCCTGATTTTTTTTGTATTATTTAGGACTATAAAGGCCAGAAACTTGCCGAACAGATTTTCCAAGGAGTCATCCTGGTCTCAGCTGTAAGTAACATTCACACCACGATCCTTTACTCTATTTATTACACATACATATATGATCTAGGAATGCCTATAATTTATCTATAAACGACTTTGGTGTTTCAGCATCAGTATATCTCTTAGACGTTTTGTCTATGTTCCAGGTCATTGGGTTCATTTACGGTCTTATTATTGAGCAGTTTGGATGGACCGTGTATATAATGTTAGCCGGATTTGCCGTCTCCTGTTTGGTAAGCAGCTTCAATACTTTTTATTTTTTCCCTTTTGCTTGATTTAGTACATGGATCAAATATAACGCTAAATATTTGTGGATTAGAGAGATGACAAATATTTAATGGTATGATACTGTGAAGTGCAAATGTTTGCATCTCCTTTGCACAAAATGAAGACGAAGACAAAAGCATCAACAAAAATTTGGTGTGTTTGGATTTGTTAGATCAGGTTTTGAGATGAGAGGCTCATGGTAAAACTCGTGTTTTAACAAATTCAAGAACTTAGTAGTATTTCTTTGTCTGTTTTGTTGAATCATGATGACATTCCCATTAAAAAACAAAACAACAACAAAAGGTTCACTTATTTAATGTATTTTTTTCTATCTATCATATAGAAATATAAGCAGGTCACCATAATGATCTAATATTTATATTAAATTAGATTTTTTTTAATTTTCTCTCTCTCTCTCACCCCCCTTATTCCTTGTTTATGTTACAGCTCACACTGCCTCCGTGGCCCATGTACAGACGAAACCCACTCACGTGGCAGCCTATCGTACCGGAGATGCCAGAGACCCGTGAAAAGCCTCAGGAGAACTTGAAGAAGAAAAAACACAAGTAGAACCGTGCTCTGCTATATCGGATGCCGGGCGACATGCTCGTGCAGTGGACTCGATGGACGTTGCTTCGTTGTTTTCATGTAAAATTCTACATGTGCTTAATAAAGAGGATTATTTGTATTATACAGAAACCAAAAGTGTTTATTATAAATCAACTTACATTTCGAAACATATATATTGTGTAGACAATAGAAAAATGTTGACTTTCAACATAGAACCGGATCAGAAGTTTATAATCTTACAGGAGAAACGAAACGCTGGTCGTTGAGATCAGTTGCATAAATACATGTGATTCATTCAGTGCATTGTATCAGTTCATAATTACAAAGGAAATCAAAGTATAACCGCCAAAAGTCCACTAATCATCAGTGGAGATATGATCGGGGTTTGTGTGTCAGCAGATTCGCTCAGCATTTGAACGCGACGTCCTCGAAGAATTTTAGTTGCTGCACCATAACGGCGTACGCTTTGTACTTCTCTTCCCCCATCTGCTGCCGTAGCAAGACCTGAAAGAGAAATGACAATCAAGAAAAACACGCTACCTTCCCTCGTGTTTTATATTTTACATGCAGAAATAAGACGTATAAATTAAGCGCCAATATAGAGGTGTACTGTAGCTGGATTAAGGAAATCTGGTTATTAATAATGTTAGCAGATGGAAAACATTAATTTTGATAAAGCATTTAAATCCAAGTAAACCTCTAATTCAATGGTAGGGTTTTTTTGTTAGGTTATGACGTTTAAGCCAACTCGGATACAATGAACGTCATCGTGTTTAGGCATGAAAAAAGTGCAACTACACAGTGATACAAATGGTCTTGTCTAACAACAGTGGCTGACTTGCCTCTCGCTTGTCCTCGTCGTCCTCCTGCAGGATGTCCAGGACGTTGTCCAGCAGTTTCACTCCAAGTCCTTTAACCACGTCTGTGCGTAAGTGCTCCACGGCTCTCCTGATCTTAGCCGGTCCTGAAGAGTCATCTAAGGACAGAGGGATGGGATCCGTAAGCTAAACGCTGAACACAGAGTCGAGAACGAAACGTCCTAAGAATTGTAAATAAATCGCCGATCTGAATGATCCAAAAGTAAAAGTGGATTTGAGGTTCTGTTCCTTTCCTGCTAAAGAAATGTTTTTAGTGCTCGGGCCAGATTTTGCCAAGCCAATTAACTTGATTACAAAGCAGTGCTCTGATTCGCTGATCAGAAAATATTTGTTTCTAGGATAAATTCTATCTTCATTGTAGATCAACATATGAATTTCCACTTTACACCTAACCTGATCGGAAGTCACTAAGATGGAAGTCGCGCTCTCCCTCTCTGCTTTTCCCATGAAGCATCAGCGTGTCTCGGTACGTCCTGTTCAGTTTGAACTCGGGCAGCATGGCCGAGTTAGACCGGGAGCTTTCCTGCTCACACAGGACGTCTCTGGCGTCCATCCGTAATGTCTGCGTCATCATCTGGACCAGGTCTTGCATCTCGTTGGTCTCGCTTTTGCTGTGGAACGACGGTAGATTTAGCGCCGGATTGATTTGCTAGATCCGTATAAATAATGTTCATGGTAGAGATCCCCCTCACCTCTCTCTGTAGTCTCCCTCAGAGCGCTCTGTGGTGCTGGTGGATGAGCTGCACTCCTCCTCGTCCGAGTGACGCCATGATGATTTTCTCTCAGGCTGGTCTGTGTGCTTGGCATTTAACGAGGCAACATCGCACGACGCCCTTCTGACAGCAGGAGCTGCTTTAAATGACACAAGAAGCTTTAACGAGAGACCATTCAGTGCGAAATATAGCCAAACCATTATTCACTTTCATCTGCACTCCTACACGGAACACCTGCACGACACGTCTTTCATCCTAAAAAAGACTCGGCGCATGCTTTAGCTGCGACGGCACGGTCGGTGCGTTGTGTGTGCGTTTGTTTGATGTTGCTTGCCTGTTTGGCTACGGCTGAAACATCATGGGGAATTGGACAAGTTGGACTTGGATTATTTCTATAACGACATGGATTGGTAGTGACTGCGCTGTTTGGAGTATTCAATTAAATCATGTCAGAGCGGGGAATGGATTCGCCTATTCACTGGAGGAACTTCTACTCCTTCGTAGCTCTATCCATTGCCAAATGAACCCATCTATCGCCATTCCGCTGGATATAACACAAACAACTGGCTTAAAGAGGAACAGAGGAAAAGAGGAAAGCGAGGAGGGGTGCGTTGTAGACTTAGAAGGCGTCCTTTTAAACCTCCACTACCCTCAATCGTCCTTTCAAATGTTCGTTCATTGAAAACAAAATGGACTTATTGCATGCGAAATGTCTCACGGATGTATCGTTTAGGGAGGCGTGTGTCCTCGCTCTGACAGAGTCCTGGCTGCATAAGTCTGTCCAGGATACAGAGGTTAGCCTGGACGGTTTTGAGATCTTTCGGGCAGGCAGAACCAGTAATTCGGGGAAAGAGCGCGGAGGTGGGGTGTGTATGTTCATCAACACACGGTGGTGTACTAACATCAAAGTACACGGGAAATCTTGTAATCCGGACCTGGAGCTGCTCACCCTGTCCGCCCGTGTCTTTTACCTCCCCAGGGAATTCTCGACTGTTGTGCTTAGCTTTGTTAATGTTCCACCAAGCGCTAATGTCAAGGCAGCGGCTGAGCAGATATACACGCAGAATACACAGACTATGCTCAGCAAATACCCGGATGCTCCAGTACTACTTCTTGGAGACTTCAACAGCTGTCGGCTTGGTTACGCAATGTCAGCCTTAAATCGATATGTAGCTGTACCAACAAGATTAAATAAAACTATAGATTTATGTTACAGTAATATCCCGGAAGCCTATAAAGCTAGAGCTCTCCCACCGCTAGGATTAGCAGATCATAATGTTATCCATTTACTTCCTGTTTACAAATAACGGCTGAAACAACACAGGCCAGTAACACACAGCGTCCCTCAATGGCCGGAGGATGCTATTGCATGTCTTCAAGGCTGCTTTGCGTGTACAGACTGGGAAGTCTTTGAGTGAGAGCTTGATGAGCAGACTTCGGTTATTACTGATTACATTAAATTCTGAATGGATTCCTTGATACCGGTAAAGAATACCTGGACATACCCAAATTCAAAACCTTGGATCAACTCATCCCTAAAATCTCTTTTCCACAAGAGAAAACTTGCCTTTAAGCAAGAGGACTTTGCTGGTCTCAAAATCATACACCAGGACATCAAAACAAATATGAAATATTCAAGGCTAAAAAGAAGTATAAAAACAAATCGGAGCAGGACTTTGCAAATATGAACACCAAACAGGCTTTTCAGGGAGTCAGGTCTCTTACTGGACAAGCCGTTAAACAGACTTTTTCAGCAGAGTTTTATAGCCTTTTGGACTCTTTACCTTCTCAAGAGCTGGATTATGAGTCCCTTCTAACTACGCAGGATGTCTATTTCCAGCTTATTATATGCAAATTGAGTAAGGCTCCAGGTCGGGTCTTGAAAAACTGCGCTCTGGAATTAACCCCCATTCTTCATTCTCTTTTTCTCCAATCACTTTGTACTTCAACAATACCAGTCACATGGAAAACATCAATTGTTATTCCTGTTCCAAAAAAACCTCAGCCAACAGAGTTACTGTAAATCACTATCGGCCGGTATCACCAACTTCAATCATAATGAAATGCTTTGAGAAAATGGTTCAAAACATTATGCTTCCATATGTTTCACCCTTTTTGGATTGTCTCCAATTTGCATATAAACAGAAGAGAGGTACAGAGGATGCAGTGGCTTGTCTCTTGCACTGTCTACTTCAACACTTGAATATTCCTGGAAACTATGCCAGACTTCTTTTCATTGACTTTAGCTCCGTCTTTAACTCAATTCAGCGTCATCAGGCAATCAGGAAACTACAGTATCTGCAAGTCCCATCACCACTAGTACACTGGACTTATAATTTATTTTCTAATAGACCACAAGTGGTAAAGGTGGACAATGCATTATTGCCCATTATTGTTCTCAACACTGGTGCCCCTCAGGGGTGTGTATTTAGTCCACTTCTTTATATTCTCTATACAAATGATTGTCAGAGTCCAGTCACCACCACTCATTACTTTAAATATGCAGACAATACTGCCATTGTTGCATTGCTTAATAAGGACAATGATTCTTTTTTGGGCTATCAACGCTCCAAAGCACATTTTAGTACATGGTGTGATGATAATTTTCTCCACCTTAATATCAAAAAGACTAAGGAGCTGGTTTTTAGCTTTTCCAAAACACTTACCCATCCTTCAAGTATTACCATTAACGGAGAGATGGTTGAAAGTGTGGAGGATTTCAGATATCTCTGCATTACATTGGATAAACATCTCAACTTCAATCAGCACACTCTAGGTATTTACAAGTGCTGTCAACAGAAACTCACAGTTATCTGTAAACTTAAATATCCATCTGTTCAGCCTAATCTGCTTCTTCTTCTGTACCGAAGTATTATTGAACCGGTTCTTATGTATGGTGCCATTTGTTTTTTCCATATGCTAACAGTAACCAATAAGAACAAACTTTTGAATATAAATAATTTAGCGAGAAAAATTATTGGCATTCCCACCTCCAGTTCATCGGACTGTCAGTTCATATACATTGGTAAGAAAAAGTATGTGAACCCTTTGGAATTTCATGGTTTTCTGAATAAATTTGTCATAAAATGTGATCTGATCTTCATCTAAGTCAGAGGTATTGACAAATATAATGTGTCTGAAATAATAACACAAAAAAATTCTAATCTTTCATGTCTTTACAACCAAAGAACAACCAAAAAAACCTACTAATGCTTGTGAAAAAAGTATGTGAACCCTTGAGTTAATGACCTCAAAAAAGCTCATTGGAGTGAGATTTTAGAACACCCGGAGTATTGTTAAGAAAATGAGTTTGGAGGTGTGGACTACAGCTACAGTGGTGTGAAAAAGTGTTTGCCCCCTTCCTCATTTCCTGTTCCTTTGCATGTTTGTCACACTTAAGTGTTTCGGAACATCAAACCAATTTAAACAATAGTCAAGGACAACACAAGTAAACACAAAATGCAATTTGTAAATGAAGGTGTTTATTATTAAAGGTGAAAAAAAATCCAAACCATCATGGCCCTGTGTGAAAAAGTGATTGCCCCCCTTGTTAAAACATACTATAACTGTGGTTGTCCACACCTGAGTTCAATTTCTCTAGCCACACCCAGGCCTGATTATTGCCACACCTGTTCACAATCAAGGCATCACTTAAATAGGAGCTGCTTGACACAGTAAGGTCCACCAGAAGATCCTTAAAAGCTACACATCATGCCGAGACCCAAAGAAATTAAGGAACAATTGAGAAAGAAAGTAATTGAGATCTATCAGTCTGGAAAGGGTTATAAAGCCATTTCCAAAGCTTTGGGAATCCAGCGAACCACAGTGAGAGCCATTATCCACAAATGGCGAAGACATGGAACAGTGGTGAACCTTCCCAGGAGTGGTCGGCCGCCCAAAATTACCCCAAGAGCGCAGCGACGACTCATCCAAGAGGTCACAAAGACCCCACAACAACGTCCAAAGAACTGCAGGCCTCACTTGCCTCAGTTAAGGTCAGCGTTCATGCCTCCACCATCAGGAAAAGACTGGGCAAAAATGGCCTGCATGGCAGAGTTCCAAGGAGAAAACCACTGCTGAGCAAAAAGAACATCAAAGCTCGTCTCAATTTCTCAACAACACATCTTGATGATCCCCAAGACTTTTGGGACAACATTCTGTGGACCGATGAGACAAAAGTGGAACTCTTTGGAAGGTGTGTGTCCAAGTATATCTGGCGTAGAAGGAACACTGCATTTCATAAAAAGAACATTATACCAACAGTAAAATATGGTGGTGGTAGTGTGATGGTCTGGGGCTGCTTTGCTGCTTCAGGACCTGGAAAACTTGCCGTGATAAAAGGAACTATGAATTCTGCTGTCTACCAAGAGATCCTGAAGGAGAATGTCCGACCATCTGTTCGTGTACTCAAGCTGAAACGAACTTGGGTTCTGCAGCAGGACAATGATCCTAAACACACCAGCAAGTCCACCACCGAATGGCTGAAGAAAAACAAAATGAAGACTTTGGAGTTGGCTAGCCAAAGTCCTGACCTGAATCCTATTGAGATGTTGTGGTATGACCTTAAAAAGGCCGTTCATGCTCGAAAACCCTCTAATGTAACTGAATTAGGACAATTCTGCAAAGATGAGTGGGCCAAAATTCCTCCAGGACGCTGTAAAAGCCTCTTACGCGTTATCGCAAAACGCGCTTGGTTGCAGTTGTTGCTGCTAAGGGTGGCCCAACCAGTTATTAGGTTTAAGGGGCAATCATTTTTTCACACAGGGCCATGATGGTTTGGATTTTTTTCACCTTTTATAATAAACACCTTCATTTACAAATTGCATTTTGTGTTTACTTGTGTTGTCCTTGACTATTGTTTAAATTGGTTTGATGTTCAACTACAAACAGCGTAAACAAACATGCAAAGGAACAGGAAATGAGGAAGGGGGCAAACACTTTTTCACACCACTGTACTTTGACTGATAAAAAACCTCAAAATTTTGGAGTTTGCACTGCACAAGAAACACACGCTTATGTGAGCCATGCCTCGCCAAAAAGAGCTTTCAGAGGATCTACGATCAAGAATCGTTGATTTACATAAAGCTGGCAAGGGTTACACAGTGATTTCAAAGACTTTAGAAATTCACCACTCTACAGTTAGGCAAACATTCTACAAATGGAGACACTTTGGGACTGTTGCTACTCTACCAAGAATTGGGCGCCGTAAATGCAAGTAAAACACGTAAATGCATACCTGACTCGCTCTGGTTTTCTCGTGACTTCCTCAGCCGCCTCCTCTCTCGGGCTGATAGAAGCCGATTCTGCAAGTGAAACAGAACAGATTGAGCAAAAAATTCCCCTTTATTTGCAGTTCATTTCCATAAGGAATGTAATATTTCAATACATAAAAAATTTATATTTTTCATTTAATTTTATTTACTCAGAAAAGAAAATTGTTTTCTTGATATTTTGCCAGCTTTGACAAAGAAAGAAAGAATTCTGGTAACGACTCTGAAGCCAATTTCACTATTAATCCAATAGCTTGTGAAACCCAAGCCTTTTCAAAGATTTCTAGAAACTTCCAATATCTAACCATAGAAAGCAGCCATATGTAATGACAATGGCTGGAAAAAAATATATTTTAGCAGGGGAAAAGGGCAATAGTTCTTATTATGAGAATGCAATAAAACAAATATAAGCTCATCAGCCCCATTTCTATACATTGCATGACATGGTCTTGTACTGGTAGATAGCTTTGCTTACACACATTAAAAAAATGAGTTTCCACACATTAAAAAAAATGAGTTTCCACACATTAAAAAAACAATAACGACAATTTAACAAAGATGCCTTTTTATGTATATTTGGTGACTATCCTTTTATTTCTGATCATGAAACCTGGAAGTCCATAAGAAACAAACTGAAGTAAAATCCTGAAATTTGCAGGATGTACAGGAAGTCAGCATTGTTTAGACATACTGGTAACCCACTTCTAACATTTAGTCATCCCACCTTGTGCGTTACAGCTGGTACACTGCCAGGTCTTGGGCAATCAGGCTGGTCCATGTGTTTGGCATTTAACAAGGCAGCATCGCGCGACGCCCTTCTGACAGCAGGAGCTGCTTTAAATGAGACAAGAAGCTTTAACAAGAGACCATTCAGTGTGAAATATAGCCAAACCATTATTCTCTTTCGTCCGCACTCCTACAAGGAACACCTGCACGACACGTCTTTCATCCTAAAGCACCTACGAAAACCCGTCTCTAAATTCATGAATTCAAATAGTCAGTTTCTAAAGAAAACCTTTCATCTCCATTTCAACAGGATGAGCAGAGAAAAGGAAAATATGACTCTTTTTTAGGTTTTGGATACTACAGTGATTAAAACTGAGGAAAAAGACACTACAGAGCATGCTGTTATAAGAAAAATTATCCACGATGGGGTGGTGTGATGTGGCCCAATGTGAAGTGAAGTGATTACTTTAGAAGCGATAATATATTAGAACAAGTACATTAATATAAACCTGTGATTTGTCTTGAAGCTTCTGTCCGAGCTGCTGTTATAGCAAATTAATCGACACCCTCTAACCAATCAGAATCGAAAATTAGTCAGTTCACTTTTAGCTAAAGCCATCTGATCGGTTTAAATACAGTGTCACTTCTATTGTCAAAGACAGTGTACAGTGTCCCAACATGTAAATGCATACCTGACTCGCTCTGGTTTTCTCGTAACAGCCTCAGCCGCCTCCTCTCTCGGGCTGATAGAAGCCGATTCTGTAAGTGAAACAGAACAGATTGAGCAAAAAATGTCCAATCCCAATTCCCTTAACTTCCCCTTTATTTGCAGTTCATTTCCATAAGGAATTTAATATTTCAATACATAAAAAATATATTTCATTTCATTTTATTTACTCAGAAAAGAGATTTGTTTTTCTTGATATTTTGCAAGCTTTGACATTTCTTAGCATGGGATTAACATTTCTTAGATAATCCATGAAAAAAAATCTGTTAAACGGCACAGCATTGAATGTAAGAACAAAACAAAACAGCACCCCCCCCCAAAAAAAAAGTGTGAACAAAATTAGAAAAGGGTTGACACGCTTTAAGGTTAATCCTATCCTCTTTTGTCAAATTTAGCATCAGCCATGATGGAAACGTTCATTAATGAGAGACCCCATTTTCAGATTTGATCAAAAAGTTGAGGAAGCATGTGCTTTCACAGCCTCGGGAATAAAAGTGTGGAAATTCAGATCGTATTGAAATCATTCAAATTTGACCAGACAATAATTTGGAGTTATATCCTGTCATTTTAAATGATGGACAAATGCTAATGTTTCCTGCTCTGCTGTTTACCTATAAAGAAATATTTAAAGATATTATAATATTATATATTTCAGATAAGATATAAAAAAGGTAGTGGTTACATTCAAATAATTATATGACTTCTGAAGGCTGTTCTATAACTATAGGGGAGCAATGGGGGTGAATACTTATGCAATCATAATTGAAAAACTTTTTTTTTTTTAATCTTTTGTAAAAAATATTTTGCAAAACTATATTGTTTCTTTTCATCCACTTCATTGTTATGGGCTATTTTAGGCTCGATTCATGACAAATAATCCCAATTAAGTCCATTTCAGTTTTAGGTTCTAAGAGTAGAAAAGTTCAAGGGGGTGAATATGCAATATATACTTATGCAAGGCACTGTATACACCATTGTTTAAAAAAAAAAAAAAAAACCACGATTAAAGTAGTGCAGTCTTAAATTTTATTTTAAGTATGTGTCTTATCGTAGCCTTCCAGAAATTTTTAGTCTTGAAGCGAGTCACACCTGGGGTGTAGGGTCATGGTGGTGATCAGATTTAGCCCTCTCAACTTCACTTCCTTCTCTCCTTTTTATGCCTACAGTTGGGGAATTTTCAAGAAGTGGAGGCAGAGGCCTGGAATTGGCTGCTTTAATCTAAAGAATTTGGGAAAAAATAGGTTAAAAATAAAAAATAAAAAAATTCATGAGCCAAGAATGAAGGGAAATGATTTTGCCATCTACATCACCTACTTTGCTCTCAACGTGGGCCACATTCTGTCTGCGCTGACAGGACACGGACGGCTCCCCGGAAGAGAAAGGAGGACGAATATGATACTTGCTGGTTTCTGAAGGAGCTGCAGTTTGCTCTGGGTTGTGAGAATCCTGTTACAGAATCAGAATTTCCTCATTTGCCAGATGAATTAAACTATAAATAGACAATACTAGAAAATAATCAACATACAGGCATAAATACACAGGTACAACTTAAAGCCTGAATCAGCAAGCATTGAATCTAACGCCATAGTGCTATAAATAATGCAGTGGAATACTTGTAAAAATACAGGACATGATGAGAAGCAAGGAACTGGCCTACATATACATAAATCAGGCATATTGTACATTACATAGTAATAGATTTTTCTTTCACATATGTGCAACTTTAAATAAACAAAATCAGATTCATAATAATATAAAAATAAACAAACGAGCGTCGACAAGTACAGACCAGTGAGAAATTCAAGGGAAAATATATCTGGAATGGCATGGGGCAGGGAGGGGATTTATTTTGCTGTCAAATGAAAAAAAATTTGAACAGCAAAACACTGTGATTATACTTACAATATACGTACTTTCCGCCGCTACTGAAGTTTATGTCAGATGAAAATTCAGTCCTTCATATTCAGTACTAACAAATCAATAACAAAACGCTTCACAATCACGCTTATACCATGGCGCTGCTTAATTCTCGATTCTGATTGGTCAGAAGGTGTTGATTAATGTGCTCATCCTGATATTGTTTCAGTACAGGGACTTGCTTGACGGATGCTCCGCATCAACTAATGTATAAAAAAACCCCATGCTGATCTTAAAGAATAATGTATAATCGTTGACAAGTTGCTATGTTCAAACAAAATATATTTAAAAAACAACAAAGGGAGATGTAACATAAGTGATTGCTGAGACTGTCAACATCCACAACAGATATAAATGAATGAACATGTAAAAGAAAAAAAAAATCTCGTTAGCTGATTGCTGTGACGTAAGCAGAATAAAACTGAGTTTTCACAAAATACTACAAAATGTCCTCTTACCATGAGCGCCACTGGAATAAATGGCTCAAGCAGCTTATCAGTGGATTCCAGACTAGTCTGAAACATAGTGAAGAAAAGTCTATTTTTCTTTCATTGCAAATGTGAAACCTCCATTTCATTACAGAGTATAACATACCCCTCTTTCTCCTGAAGAATGCTCCGCCTCGGTTTTTTGGTCCTCCTCGGCCGCTGTAGTGTTCCGCTTGCCGTTTTTTACGTCCTCCATCGCTGCCTGCTGCAGCAGTTTCATAGTGTCCTCCTCCGCAAACGGAGCTATGCTGTCTTTTACAGGTTCGATTCTTTCCTTGGGTTTTGGCAGTACTGTCCCATTAGAACTCTGTGAAACGAGCGAGCGTTCTTCCTTTCCGATAAGGACACCTGATACTTGTGTTCTGGGGTGTGGCTGAGGAACCGCAGTGTCCTCTTTCTTTTTCTCGTCTCTCTCTGTCCGTTTGGCCGCTGAAGCTGCGGGTCGATGGGGTTTCGCTTTCCGGAGCTCATCTCTGTGTTCCTGAGGTTGGATGTCGATGTCGATGTTGCTGATGGTTGCTACGTTCTGATCTGTCGAATTCAGGACAGCCTGAATGTCCTGACTTGGGGAGTTTATGTGCAGGGGTGGGTTTGGAACAATATTGTCCTTTATGCCGTTGTGATGTTTGGATTGATTTTCCTCTGGCTGAAAAATAAAATTTCACATCAATGCATTTGTGTTTGCTGGTGGTTTGATAAATGTGGTTTTAATGCGACGTTATTAGTGCTTTATCAGCATGATTTCCACTAATGTTTTGCTAAACATTATCATATAACGATATATCAATACATAGTGCACATCATATGTATTGCCCCTAGCGCTGTTGAATTCTCAATACCGATTGGTCAGAAGCTATGGATTGTTATGCAATAGTAATTACAGTAGCAGCTAATTCACAGAATAGTCATTTAACAAAGAAAACGTACAATCGTTGTTAAGGAAGGAGTCTCCAGTGTCAGTGCTTTGTAACTGTCATATAAGAAGAGTAAAATAATTTTGAAAAATAAGCAACTCAGGGTGTTAACAATAACTCCTCTTCACATCAGGTCACATCACACCAGCACGCCATTGATTATTTTCCTATAACACCACCCCTCTGAGAGTATTATTCCTTACTTAACTTTGAAACAGTAAACTAATACCCAAGTCTGACTAGCTAGCTATAATTTGTAGCGAAATCAATAACTGAACCCCAAATACGAATCTCTGGAGTGTGTTTTACCCTTTTTCCTCTGCTTTTCCGCTCAGAGTTGACACACTGTGGCTCCTGCTTTTGAAGAATAGGCACTACTCTCGGCGTGTCTCTGTTAGGCATGCTGTTCACCTTCTTTCGGGATCTGGAAGTTTTCCTGTTAAACGGCTATTTATAAGAAATTGACACACTCTGTAAAGGTTTCTGAGTAAAGCTTGTTCACCGTAATTAACATATTTACTCTTTAGTGGCCTCCAAAAAGACGGCGATCTGCTGTTTGATGTAGGTCTGCCGCAGAATGTGTTTGACATCGGGTCTGTCGTCCGGCCTCTTACACAGCATTCGCTTGATCAGCTCTCCTAGCTGAGGATCGTACTTAGATGGCATCTGAGGCAACTGGGGAAAAGGAAGCAGAGATTCTGGTACTGAAGGTACAAAGAAAAACCTTGAAAACATACGTATTAGTATCAGGATTAATTAAGCTGAAACTCCCATGGAGAATAAAGGTACATTACTAGCATAGGGTTATACATCACCTACATAGTTTGCTGTTACATCTCAGCACTGCTGAATTCTCGATCATGATTTGTCAAAAGATATTGAGTCATTTTTACAACAGCAGCTTTAATAAAAGTGCAGGCTGCAAGGCAAATCACTGGTTTATATTAAAGTCCCCTGGAAGTGCTTTGAAACACGTAGTGTTCTTCATGTTGACATAATTTCCACTGAAACAGGACGTCAGGGCGGGACATATGGCGTAACTCCTCCCCCTTCGTAAACAGCCAGTAGCATTTAGCTTACCTCACAGCCCGGCTAAGCTGTACTTGAGAGTTAGTACTATGGATGTTTCTAATGTCAGGCCGAGACACTTTAGATTCTAGAGAGCATTTGATTGGATAGAGAAGCTGAAGTGCAGAGTGATGTCTTCAAAACTGCTAATCCGTATCGGTGGTAGAGAGACAATGTACGTTATGAACGTATATATATCTTCTAAACACGAATTTTGTCATTGTTTTGGAGCGCACTAGCTTACAGATAACCGTAAGGCTGACATATTCATACTTAAAGCCGCACGAATTCAATTTTGATTTCATGGTGACTTTAAAGTGCTCATTTTGGTAAGTTATCATTTTTATAGGGTTTTTTTTTAGACGGACACACCACATAAAAAGCTAAAAAATGTGTTGATACCATGAAGTTATCTGTGGAGGAATTATTTATTGAGTTGTTATGGAAGGAGTCTCCAGTGTCAGTGCTTTCAGGTAACTGTCAGGTAGCTGTAACTAAGTTTTCTGACACACCAAAAGTGCAGTTTCTCAGTATCATGACAAGCTAAATATTTTTGTCTGTACACCAAGAGAGTGAAAAAAAAGAAGGAACGACTGTTTATAACTGCTATAACGTAAGTAACAGGAACTTACTTTGCAGATGTTCCGCAATATAAACTGTAACTATAAATGGATTTAAAAAATGACTTGTTATTCTTTATTAAATTCTAATTGTAAGAATTGACTGGGGTAGATAAGGAAACACTTCTGGATGTAAATTTCTATTATATATTACTTGTTTATTAGACATTTTTTAAATATTTTTTTTTCTCCTCCGATGGTATTCTTTCAGTACCACAATCATACCTGGTCACAATTCTAAACAAACAAAATGCATTGGTGATGACTAAACTACAGTACAGCGCTCCTTCATTCAGAGTTGACTTTCAGAGTACAGTAAAGTAGAAATGGCGCAGCCATGGAAACACCTCTCATCAGCAGAAATACAAAATGTTATAGAACGTTACAGAAATTACCTTTCCCTCTACGATGCGGTACACGAGCGAGTTCATGTCTTTTGCATTGAAGGCGTGTTTCAGAGTCGCCATCTCGTACACGCAGCAACCCAGAGCCCAAACGTCCGACTGCAGAAAGAGAACCGACTTTAGATTTAATAGAAAAGAAAATGACTTCCTGAATAAATAAGGTTTGTAACAACTTGTATAGTTGGAGAAGAAGAAGTAGAAGAAGAAGCCTTTATATGTGACATATACATTACAGCATAGTGAAATTTTTTTCTTTGCATATCGAAGTTTAGTAGGAAGTTCTATGGGAATATTACTGAAGGGTTTGAATGCTCTACCTTGTAGGTTAGAGACTACAGGTTATTTCTTCTTTACACAGTGTGTGTTAATCATCGTCTACTCTTCATCGGGGTCAAAGTCTCTCGGTAGGATAATTTTAGATGATTTATCTGTCCTGAAAATGGACCACTACTCATATAATACTCATTTTTGTTGCGTGACATTCCAGAGGCTGATATATTACGCAGAGCAATAAATAGGCTACAGTCAGTAATTGCGCACATATATGGGAGGTTTCCCTGATAAACAGGTAACTCAGTGTATTGTGCGTGATACCTTGTAGTTGTACGGCTTGTTCGAGAAAATCTCAGGACTCATGTAGTACGGCGTTCCGATTAGGGTGCTGGCCATGTCATTCTGATTCTCTAGAACACGTGCGATGCCCAGATCACCCACTTTGATTATGTTGGTCTTGGTCAAGAAGATGTTCTGCGTTTTCAGATCTCGGTGCAAGATGTGTTTCTCGTGTAAATACTAAAGAGACCAAGAAAAGAAACATTACCATCAGGTATTGATAACTAACAGAGAGACTGGGATTGCGGACGCAACATCTTAGCGGATTTAGAACAAACATTCAGCGGTAAAGCGTACAGACGGAGGAGTTTAGGCGCATTTAAACAGCGCAAAGTCATAAAGAATGCTGGTTTACCTGCAGTGCCATGGCGATCTGGACAAACCACTCCACCACCTGTCTCTCAGGCAGCAGCTCACCCTTCTGCTGCTTCAGCCTGTGATACAGGTCTCCTCCCACACAGAAGCCCATAACTATATAAAGCTGATAGTCTTCTCCTTCCCATGATTCCCGGTAGGTGACGATGTTGGGATGTTTGAGCTGTGACAGGAGCTGTGCTTCCTGTTCAGCCGCCCGGCGCTCTCGCTTCGACGATGTTCTCAGGTTTAGCTTCTTGATGACATACTGGGTGAGGAAAAACGGTACAGATGCACTACTATAAGTAATATAACATGATAGTTACTACCGATACTAAGTCAGGAGCTGTAAGTATCAATGGAGCACAAGATGGTGGGTCCTGTTCGTATGTAACAGGAATCCCCATTTGCAAAATACTGTAAAAGACAGGGTTATGAAAGAAACAAGCTTTTTGTAATATCAGTAACAGACATACAAAGGCACTCACACATGCGCGCACACACACACACTAAGTAGTATTTGAAACAGAAATACATGAACAGCAGGCTGAGGACATCTACTGGAATTGTATCTTGTGGTGCATATATAGCCTAATAGTTGCAACAGAAGAGCTCGTACATAATGCTTAAAACAAGGCATATATAGCAATACTTTACATTATTAAGTCTAAAACAGGGGGGTCCAATCTTATCCGGAAAGGTCCGGTGTGGGTGCAGGTTTTCATTCCAACCAAGCAGCACCAACCGCATTTAACCATGTTTAAATGATTTGAACTGGACCATTAGTGTCTTTTCAAGGGGAAGAAAAACAACAAGCCAACATTTTTTTTTTAATACGGAAGCTACAATTTCTCACCTTGAAATGCCCTCGATACTACAGCACATATTCTACTCATGGGTGTTTGAGGACTCTCTACATCTCAGTTAATTACTAAAATGTGAGTGGGTTTAGAGGTGGGGGAAAGCATCAAAAAGAGACCTTTGTATTGGATAAACAGGGATGTCCCTGGCCATTAATTTACTGCTATATGATGAATCATTATTGAATCAGATTTGCCATAATGTCTGATCCAGTGATCAGATGATTTTATGTTGTGAAAGTGCGTAACGTTGAGTCAAAACACAGATCTCGCACATGTACGTTTAAGATGGTAATGTTTCAAAAGAAGCTTTCATTATTTTCATTATATAGTTAAAAAATGGACTGTTCACTCTTCTTGCAATAGTGTTCTTCGGTCATCCTGAAAAGCAAAAGAAAGCATCCAGACTGTTCTGGAGATTAGATATCAACTAAAGCATTTGTCATTTACGTTTTGAATTTAGATGACACAGACATGATCCCTACTCTCTATATAAAATGCACTGATTAATCAAATGATAAACTAATAGCTTCTACACACTATGAGCTGGACCACTTGTCAACATGTTTACATCTGAGCTGCATCAGGAAAGTGAAACAGCCATGACAACAGAAATCATTTCTACCATACACAATAGAGATGATTAGACTTGAGCTATCCGATCTCGTCTTACCTGTTTACGGTCAGATTTGTGTTGCACCAGGTTCACCTCCCCGTAACTCCCCTTCCCCACTACTCGGATGAAAACATAGTTCTCCATGATTCTCGGTAAATTCTCTAATCGTAGTGTTACATCGTGGATCAATCGACTAATCTTCACTTGCACGAGCAAGTATTTTTGCTGATAGTATCCAAGTTCAAACTTTTGATTAGATTTTTTTTGTTTTGTTTTGTTGCAGCGATGCTACAGGAAATTGTCAAGCCATGCTTTTCGTCACCAAGCAACGTGGTCACGTGAGCATTAGGAGTTTATTGGATCAATCCCGTGGATGGAGTTTTTCGCAGCGCCCTCTTGAGGTTAGGAGGATTTTTACAGGTCTTCATCCATCCATCCATCCATTTTCTATACCAGTTATTCTACTGGGTCGCGGGAGCCTGGAGCCTGGAGCCTATCCCAGGGAGCATTGGAATAAAGTTGATCTGACGTCGGACGTTCGATATTTGCAGAAATGCTTAAATTAAGGGACCGTCTCTAAAGTTACATACGACATTGTTAAACACGATTCTAACTTCAATACCATTTGAAGGGAATGACTTACAGTCACAAAACCAACTGTAAAGTGTTCATCTAGGTGTCAGCTATAATGTACACCTCTTAGATTTGTGATATTTAACAAAATAAACTATTAAATCATATATAAATGTTGCCATGTATTTAATTAGATTTGTGATATTTAACAAAATAAACTATTAAATCATATATAAATGTTGCCATGTATTTTATTACTGCATGGGCTCATACACAAAATATACCATAATTTAAAGCTCAATAGCAATTGAAGGGAATGACTTACAGTCACAACACCAACTGTAAAGTGGGTTAGGAGCACGGGGAGAACACGCAAACTCTGCACACACACAGGGCCGTGGCGGGAATCAAACCTCCAACCCTGAAGATGTGAGACAAACATGCTAATCATTCTTCACCCATTCTTATGTCTGCCCACAGAACTTCATCGTAATCCAAATGCACTTCAAAACACTATGGTCAAAAGTTTGTGCACACCTGACAATCACACCCGTATGTGCTTTTTGAGCATCCCATTCTAGATTTAGTCCTCTATAATAAGCACTCTTCTAGTAATGGCGTTCCACTAGATTTTGGAGAATCATTGTGGTGATTTCTCCATTCAACCAGAAGAGAATTAGTGAGGTCAGACACTGATGGTGAGCAGTTCATCCCAAAAGTGTTCAGTGAGGGAGGGTTGAGGTAAGGGTTTTGTGCAGGACAATAGAGTTCTTCCGCACCAACATTGACAAACCATGTCTTCATGGAGGGAGCTTTGTGCACAGGACTATCGTCATGCTGGAACAGGTTTGGGCCTATTAGTTCCAGTGTAGGGAAATTGTAATGTTACGGCAAATAAAGACATCCTATTCAATTGTGTGCTTCAGTCTTTGTGGCAACAGTTTAGTGAAGAACCACATATGGATGTGAAGGTCAGGTGTCCACAAACCTTTGGCCATATAGTGAACTTATATGATCCTATGCGATTTAATATTTCCCTATACTATAGGCCTACTATAAAGCGAGGTTTGTGGTATTGGACGGATTTGTAAATCATGAATTAAACTAATAAAAAAATAGTCCATCTACTCACACTGTACTATACTATACTGTATAATACTGAAGAGTTCTCCTCAAATCATCCACATATTATATATACTTATTCTTATATCTCAATATGATTCATCCTCATTTATTTTGGGTTATTTTTTTTTCTATTTTGTAACGTTCTGTTTCGTAAACCTGTAAATAGTTCATTTATCTGTTTATTATCTGTTTGTAAATGTGAACACACCTGGTCAAAAAATAATAATAACTGATTCAGTAGATCAATTTCTAATCAGGGTCAAATCGACTCGTTAGCACACGTTAGCATTGTTTTCACCAGTTAATTTGGTAAAGGCGTCAAAGCTCATTTTCACCACCAGGTGACGCAAATCCTAATAAATATACGGTTTACACAAGTGTCACAAACAACGTCTATAGAAACGTCAGATAGAACTAAATGGGGATTGATTAAGAGACATAGCCACATTTTGTTTGTTTGAGGTAACTATAAAGCCTAGTAAACTGGTTGTAATCCTAGTAATCCATCCCAACCCCCTTCTTGTATTTGTATTTATATTTGTTGGTAAATAGTTATCTATGAAAGTTGTTGCCAAATATATTGCGATAGTACACATTACTAATGACTAAATATTCAGGTTGCCTAAACATAACTTTCACCAATAATGTTCTAAAATAGTCTTGTGTTAATAAATGTGCAATAAACTAAACATAGCTATGATAATAACTTGCCTTACTGATGCACCATTTACACGACATTTAATCATAACCACAGCCCACATACATCATTAAATAAAACTTTAGCATTTATATGATTAATGTAAAAAAAAAAAGTGGATTTAAAAAATGAGTTATGGCATTCAAAGCAATTAAAACAAGCCCAATTTCAATTTATTATCTGGCTTCATCCTGCAGTCCTTTATTATTATTATTATTATTATTATTATTATTATTATTATTATTATTATTATTACTTTCCCCTGCTTTACTGGTTGTGGGTAGGCTCCATGGGTGGGCAAGGCTCAGTGGGTCGGCAAGGGTATTTTTATTCATGTTTTCAAGTGTATTAGAGTTCTATTATTTCTGTAGTTTCTCATTTTTCACTTTCCCGTGAAAAACGGGATAATTCTGTGAAAAATAAATAAAAAAAAACTCAAGTAATTGGAGGACCTGTTTAAAAAGAAAAAAAACAGAGCATATCAGCCAATCACAATCGCTCCTTGAGTTACCTGAGGGTCCTTTTGTGATTGGTTAAGAGTTAATAAGCCACACCCCCAGACGCGCCCCCTCTCCCCTTTTATATTGAACCCTGTGACGTCAGTGGTGCGCTGCTTTTGGAGGGCTCGTGAGAGGAAGCGGAGCTACACTGCACATATAGCGGTCCAGGCGCGCGCACCGAACAGCAACTCATCTCATCTCCGCTGTTCAGGTAGGACGCAACGCTTCCCTATACACACACACGCGTGAAATCTAACGCAAATTTAAGAGACAATCTTCGTCTGGTTACTTGGGATTAATTGCAAGTTATTTACATGCAGAAAGTGAGACGCGCGCACTGTGTATAAATTAGTCTTCAGATCTTTCAGTCATTATTTAAATGATAGACTGTGCATAAAGTCAGATCATGTTCGCAATGCTTTATAGAAATGATCTTGCTTTCTAACCCCGTTTTATCGCTCTTAGAACCCGTGCACGCTTTGATCCCTCTTATATCTCACATTTGTGCTCTCATGTGAAATGCACAGAGATGCAGATGAGTACCAGGGATAAAGGATGCAAGCTGATCCTCTTCTAAACTGCCGTTCAAGCCAAGAAATACAGCCAAACGCAATCAAGAAGGAAAATTTATGAATGACTTAAGGGAGGTGCTTAACCATAACATACTCGGATTAGAAAACAAAAGGCGTGGATTAAAAAAAAATACAGTATGATGCCACATGCTACGTTTGACAGTAGGGAAGCTGGTGGAACCTTATGAAATACACTTGGAAGCATCTGGGAGTTCCTCAAACTTTCCAGCTCCATAAAATGTCAAATGAATGAAAGCCAATACTTCTGGAACAAAGAATGGTAAATATTTGTGTTCACCATTCAAGATTTGTGGAAGGGACACTATCTACGTTCCTGTCTGTCTCTGTCTCTCTCCACACACGTTATTTTTTGCTGCATCGATGTGTCCTGATCTTTCATTGACATCATCTTGCTTTTAAATTCTGCATTTTATCTTGAGCTGTCACTCAAAAGTCTGTCAAAAATGCTTTGCGACTAGTCTCTACAGGTTAAACTACTATTATCATTTGCCGTATAGACTGCTCTGGCATGCATAATGTGCAAGTCATGTGACAATGGCCTGTGAAAGGACACATTAAAAACACGTCTCAGTCTTGATTTATACACCACATTCAAGGAAGTGCAACGAGCGTTTTTCTTTCCCAGTAACATAATTGACTCAACAGAAGCTAGACTTCCTGTTCTGTCCAGTTGGTATTTGAAACCGTCTCTCATCTGGGCAAACTTTCAATCTTGTGATATTCTTTAATGCAAAGCGTATTGCAAATGTTGCATGAGCGGGAAGAGATTGTTATCAAATACAAAAGTCATAAAAGTTGGACAATTGTGGAAGCAATTTGACTACTGGGTTATCTCCATGTCATTTGCGCCACTGAAGTGCCTTGTTTGGTGCCCTTCGGACCTGGAAGGGGAAGTTGGGGACAATGCTGGGGGGAAAAAATACACACTCACCCACACATGTGCACCACTTTCCCATGCTGTATATAATATGGAGGAAATGATCCAGGGTTAATGAACGTGTGGTGTGTTTGGTTTCTGTGTTTATGAGGATGTTAACGAACAATAGTCTGGTTACAGATCAAGGAAATGGTAAAGCGTGGACAAAATAACAAACTCAATTTACATAACCCAAAGGAAGTAGGGGTATATTTCACACAGGTGGGGTCGTAAAAGGTGCAAGCGCTTTCTGGATCAATGTGGAGAAGCTTGGCAGTTCTCACTGCTGGGTCGTTTATGGAAATTCCAATCTGTTTTAAAAGAGTATCCTCCTTGTTTGAATAGACTTTACCCAACATGCCAAAGTTTTAACCCTTTTTTTATTTGTACAAAAAGACACAAAAAGGCCCTTCACTTGACACAGGGGCTAAAATGGACGTTTCTTTTCACTGTTGCGCTCAGATCACAATGCCAGAGGTGTCAACATCTACGGTTTGACAATCAGAAACAACAGTCTGAACAAATGTGAATAAAATTCGCTCAGCAGAAAAGGAAATTCACTGAAGGAGAACGGGCACGGGACATGAAAGACTCGCATTTGCATCTGGTAGCAATTACTTTTGCTTCACACCAATTTTATCTACGTGAACATTGACCTGGGACGACCTGGGAAATATGTAAGCGAAAACTGCAGTCTCTTTGGTTAGTAAAAAACAGAGTAACTGCTTATTCTTAAGTTGTCACGCTAGAATTTTGCCTTGCTCTTTTCTTACTGTTTCTTGGCACACAGCCAGTAAAGACAATGAACCTTGTGAGGTTTTGTAGTAAATTCCTTTCTGCCTGGTAGTATTTTCTTGTTAGCACCTCTGCATGTTGGCATCTCTGCATAATGATCTAGGCATAATGCCTATAATACACTTGCGACTTTATATACATCTTGGCATGTATTTATTTATTTATTTATTTATTTTTGTTAGAACAATTGACCCAACTTGGACAAAATGCGATTTCAATATCGTTCCACTTTTACTAAAACAAGGCCAGGAAAATTATTATTTAAAAAAAAAAGAGAGAGAGAGATTTAAAGATGTATCCACCCAGGTTTGAGGTGTGATTTTTGTGTCTCTTGTGTCTTCTGAGCAGCCATGGGACACCAGTGAGTATCTTCCCTTTCTAATGAAATAGCTCCAACTCTTCTGAATGCTGCATGCTGGGTACGACTTTCCTCGTTTGTCCGAATTCTAGGGTAGTTAGATTCTGCTCAATAGCGCTCAATCTCTCCTTCTGTATCCTCGGTCCACACTGACCGGTGAACATCTGAACCCCTATGACCTTTCACCCTGCATGCACACCAAGCACTCAAGCTCCTTTCTCTTGAATTGATGTGAGCCATGCCAAAGCATTTTTACCTGTCTACATGTCTTTGAGTGCCTTGAGAAATGTCTACGTGCCTGTTAAACAATGTAGTTGATGCATTAATCTCAGTTTAGCTTGAAATCATCTGTGGGGCATTTGTAATTTTGGAACAAAATGACTGCAGAGCTACTGCAGGAGACAGTGTATATCTTTGGCATCATTTTGCATGTTTAGATGTGAGCTAAATTTCACCATGTGTTACATTCTCCAATGTCTTTGGCTGTTAAGACGAGCGTCTTTGGCTTGCCAAATTTCCAGAAAGAAGAAAGTTTATTTTCTCTAATCAGGATTGGGGTTTGTGGTGTGGAAAAACAAAAATCATTTCACGATTCAATGGAAATGAACTTTCTGGAATAGAGAGCATGGCATTTTTACTGTTTCTGTTTTATATCTGTATAACTGTATACAATATCTGTATAATGATAATGATGCTCCAGAGATCCCATTCCCCTAAACTTTCTGTGGAAGTTCGTACTAATAGAAGAAGCCATAGGTAGCAACTCAGATTAACTTATTATTGAAGTAGCACTTTATTGAGTGTTAAATACCCAATAAAGATAGAAGGATTAGATCAGGCCACAGACATTAATGTTCACTGCATAACCGGTTTAGCAAGATGAGCTACATACTTTCAGTCAGGCTATTGAGCATGCATGATGGATGTCAACCCTCACACTAAACATTCTTTATCTACATTCTTTATCATCATTTATTACTTCTAGCCTTTAAAGTCTAGAAAGACATTACCCAAGATATCATGCCTTTATGTTGCACCACTGTGCTCTATTAGGGAAGTGAAACTTCACATCCTGCGGTCAGCCGAGCTTCAGAAGCAGCGAGGCTTACTTGTTAACTTCAGCCTCTTCAGTCTGTGACTTCCTGGCTTACTCTTTTTATCTGCTGCGAGACCCTAGATGTCTCTTTTGCCGCAGCAAAGTCTACTATTGCCGAACTGCAACTTTCTGGTTCTGCACTGAGACACCACTATCTAAAATGAACGCCTTCCAGTTGTGTATTGGTTTTTCTCTTTGCCACTTAAAGATTTTTGTAGTGGCATGTAGAATAACAGGTTTAACAGGAACTTATCCATGTGGTGGTAATCACATGTCATATATTGTGATATTAAATGTGTATAATCGCATTGGATGTAGGAGGAACTGCCCTAGGAAGGCAACATTTGAGACATGGAAGTCTTTTGATGTGGGTCTAACATCATCGGCTCGAGTCCATGCCATAAACGTGTGATTTGCTTTTCTTTATTTCTCTTGAATGAACTCTAAGAAGGCTCTTACATTTATTTAAAGCACATCACGAACAGAAAAGGAATAACTTCGATCATTATGTCCTTGCACATCTTTTCATCAGCTTCTGCAGACATTCAAGAGGAAAACTCTTGAATGCATGTGGTATGAGCCAGTGTTCAGAACTCTTGAGTTTTGTGTCATTGAGAACAGAAAGAAAATGGAATTGGTGCATCCCTGAATTGTTCTGGAGCAGTGCTTGGACCCTTTGGACCCTTGAGAGAAATTTGTTCAGAATGGAAAGTCAGCATAGGTACAGATTTCATCTAAGATTTCCTAAATTAGACAAATATAAAGGCCATTACACACACCAAACAAAGCTGCTGCAAAATGCACAGCAAAACGTAAATATGCAGTCAATGTCTTGAAACAATAAAATGTTTGTTTAACATTGTCAGCCTCAATTGTTGTTGACATGCTGTGGATATGAAATCTTATCATCTTTATCATGACCTTTGCTTCTATTTTCAATTCACTAATGTAACTAGATAAGATTATTATTTTATTAAACACCTTGGCATGTTGATCAAAGACGTGATAATATGCTGTTGTCTCCAAGTTAGGCACATAAAACCATTACAAATTCCTTTGTATTTCCACAATAATGTTGTGTGTGGTTTTTTTAATGCAATCAAAGCTAAACAAGACGTAGATCATCATTAACTGTATACTGGGCCAACCTGCCAGTGCAGGCCTGAAGAAGCAGAATTTGGCACATCTCCCACAGAATCTATCTCTAGAGTCCTGGAAAGCGAACTGTTATTAAGCGGGTTATTTTTGTCAGAGAAGCCCTCCCATTACTGCCTTTGAAAGGCTGTGTGCGCATGGTGACTGATGTGCCCACTATTTGTGACATCGCTATGCCCTAAAAATAGGCACAATGTGCATATTCCACACAACACAACTCCACCCAATGTATTGGGGGTTAGCTAGAAAATATAATAACTTGTACAAGACTTTTATATATGGTATTAGTTATTTCACTGGGTTTAGTATGTACTGTATATGAGGTCAATGAGTGAAGTCCACCAAGCATGGCATGATAAATTTCACAATTTCATCCTAACACATTCCTGAAAGCCAAATGGGCATCTCAGAAAGATGCAGTCAGTATCATGCAATATCATTTTATATCCATAGAGTCTCTCTGATCCTGGAGTTAATGCATTTTTTAAATGGATGATGAACTCATAGGGAAGCTCTTGCGGGGAAAGTGTGTGGAGGCGAGACTATCGCAACGAAGAGCTCAGTCATTCAGCTCATTGATCGTCTGCTCATTGATCCTAACTGTTCTCAAGAACTGCCGAACAGTTTATGGCTGTCAAACACTCAAAGTAACACTCAAAGCTTGGCAATTCCAGTGTTACTGCTGAACTGCGTAGCATTCGATTGCCTGAAAATGATTAGCCTCAACGAACCAGTGTGCATATCTTTTAACATTACCCTTTAAGGAAAACACAGACCAATATTCAAAAGCAATATCTTCTTGTATGCATTAAAGCAATCTGAAAATACATTATTGTACATCACAGCACAAGTCTTGAATTAATAAAAGACTAAAGTGCAAATTAAGAGTAAACTAAGAATGAAATAAGCCTTGGCCTTGTGTTTATAGGCCGAGGGATGTAAAAATTGCTTTTCTCATGTGTCGTTTAGAATTCATCCAAACGTAACATCCTGGCTTTTAAAAATGGATTGTACATGCGAAAAAATTCAAAGTTTATAAACAGAAACATTCAAATTCCTTTTACATGCTTCAGTGATTATACAGCACAGGAAGCATTCACAAGCAAACCACAGATGTAGTGACTGACATTAGCAACCTGTGAAATATTTTAGAATGCATTCAATGCATTAAAATAGTTCTTAAAGATATCGTTGCTTTGCTTATTGACTTGACCAAATAAAATATTTTTTAAATAATTTTTTATAAAATGAATCATGGAATTGATTAAAAAAAGCAATTTGTGAATGGAATCGATTGACATCCCTAATATTTAGTTTGGAACATTGATAAATATTATGACTTCCTTAAAAATTAAATTCAGACAAATATAACAATGCAATAAATGCGATTTATTTCCTCAATGATCACAATGGTCACTGCTCATAATGGTAACATTTTCATAGGATTTCCCGAACTCTGTTTCTAAAAATGAATGCTTATGTTCGGTTTTTGAGAGGAATTATAAAAAACCTTTTTTCTGTTATACGTATATACATTTGGTAAATGTGTTTATCCATGCTTAAGAGCCAAACAGGGCCTCTCTGGCTGTTCTGTGATTTGAAGTCGAAAAAGAAACATATTCCTAATATCAACCCCTCTCCAGTTTATCCCATGTGCTGTTGCCACAAAAATGGACATTTCCCAGATTCTGCCCCTCGACTGGCCCAAAGTATCTTTTTACATGATAAGTTGCATTACTTGAGACTTGTCAAAATGCACTTTAGCTTTAAACTTTGACCTCTGCAATCTCACCCTTGATCTGCAGTCCTTCATGCACATGGTACAATAATGTGACTTAACCTCTCATATTACCACAAGCCCAACCACCACAACCCCCAATCCCCCAAAAATTTACATTATAGTATCTATAAACAATCATTCCTTCCAATGCAGCTTACCATATTATCAAGAAACATAGCATGTATGATTGAACTGTGCTTTCTATCTTGCAGATACACGATATTTGATCGTAACAAGATGCCCCTGGGTGAAGATGGACACTCATGGAAGAAAAAGATGTCTGACATCAAGGAGAACTACGACTTCAAGGAGGTGTTGGGGACGTAAGTGTTGTCACTGTTATAGCGCTCTGATTAAGGACATTGCAATGTAAATGGACTTTACTGGGGCTTTCTGTTCGATTTCTGCCACGCTTAATTTCACACTCAGAGTGTGAACTTGCAGCTTGTGGCAGGGGTGGTGATGAGAGTGACATGTTATATGCACTTTAAAATCACTATTGTAGAACATCATTCATTTAATTTCCTTAATTTGTGTACATAAATTCATATTTGTGATATAACTGACTTTTAGAATTTGCTAGAGTACACTACTATGCTTAGAGAATGGTGAACACACCTGTTATTCAAATTAACCATGGACCTTTGGTGCTAAAGATATACATTGTTTTCAATCCACGATTACACCATAGCTATAATGATATTTCTGTCATCATTTTACTATTTTTGAAATAAAAGTCTACATAAAAATCACAGTATTACTAGTACTTTACTACTAGTAAAAGGTACAATCACCATAGCAAAGTACAGTAGTAAACCTGTGGCTGTGTAATAGATAAATATCTTATAAACATACAGTACGCTGCATGTTGTTTATGAGGCGATTTTACCTAATTGATTCATCTTTTGTGGTATTTGTAGCTTCAGAGTTTATGAGTTATGACATAACATTGGTGTTTTTAATACAGCAGCACCCATGCTAAGAATGACGAGTGTAATTTTAGCCATACAGGCTATTTTTTTGTAATTTACCAACACATCTGAGAAAAATGTTGACATTCCCAATATTTTTGTCTCATTTTGACATTTCCACTGTCATTCAGCCTTTCCTTTGTTTGTATAAGAAGCGCTAGTTAGTAAAATTGAGCCTCAGTCATTAGCTAGCACATGCTTGGCCAGTTGCTTAGCAACCATGTTCTCACAACTTTAACCACATCAACTGTGAGCATATTGTGTGTTTCCTTCTCAGGTCAAAAGCACAAAATGTATAGTTACTTTATAGCCCCAAAGTGAAGTCGTGGTTACTTTAAAGTAGCGTTGTAATACTGGGCTGTTTGTTAGAAACCTGGAGGCATATGGTGCTTCAGATTAACCATTATATAATATTAGCATACCCATAATCTTTTGGCTATAATCCTTTTCCTCAGCTCTTTTGAGGCAGCATGGATTAATTATTTAAATCAGTGAGTTTTAGTGACAAGTAATGAGGATACTGATTCTTTTTTTTCTCTAATTATTTAGTCTTCACTGTTTCCTCATCCGTTTTGCAACATAGTTGGTCCACATTGTATTAAAATGTTGCCAAACCTTGCTGGTCTTGGGCAAAGATGTTTGCTTCATTTGTATTGTCCTTGTTGAAGTTAAAGCTGTATTGTAATTTTAATGCTGTTCCCCTGTTTATTTTCCGGAGTAGACACAGAAATGAGAAGAGAAATAGAAACTACATATTTTTAAAGACAAACCAACAATCTAATCATTGGTAAAGGAACTACCAGACCCTGTCTCTAAGGATTTTTAAAAATTGTTTTCATTTTAATAACAGTCATATGTGGCCAATCTTTGGTAATTCCTCTGCTTTACAGATCAGTGAGTTAACCTCTGTGTGGAATTTCTAGGTCTAGTTTTCCCAAACCAGCATTCCCAGAGTAGAGCAGCCGCTCTCGAACAGTTATCAGGCAGTAATTTTGAGGCATGCTCTGCTGGAAGGTCCTGGGAGAGTGCAAACTAAAGGGTTGTCTAAAATAACAGCTTGCACCATGGCCCTGTCACGATATTTCATTCCAGTGTATCATATTTCATTTGATTCATTTGGCTAACATTTTAACTCAAAATGACTAGAGCAGAATGTGAGACCAATTTAGTCATAAAGCTGAGGAGGTAAGGGAATTGCTAAAAAAAAACCCAACAACAGCAGTGGTTCTCTTGCGGTCCTAGGATTGAACTCGTCACCTTCTGAATCCTATCCACTGCTCTACCACTGGCCCAGAGCTTTCAGTTATGCTCTGTGATACTGTTACAATTTTAATCACCAATAACCTCTCTAACCAATGTTGTTGGTGAAAGATTTCCATTGAACTTTGTACCATTTCTCTGAAAAGGTCTCATTTGTAGTCCAAGACATCAGTCCCTGGTTGCATTGCAAGCCTAGGCATGCGTGCAGCCTTGCAACCTCGCAAGCTCCATGTTTAAGGGTTTTCCGGCCCTCCTCCTGTCCAGGCACAGTGAGGAGAGCATCGCCAGCTCTCCCCGCCTCGCTTAGCTCCGAGTTCACCGTGGGCTGGTTGTCTTGGCAACTGGAGCAGACACTTTCCATATGGACTAAAACAGTTGCTATGGAAACAAAGTTTTATTTTCTATTAATAATCTCGTCGATGAATGTGTGAGCATTTGTGAAGCTCCGTTTAATCTTGCCGAAATTATTTTGTTTTTTATTTTGTCATGATTTTTGTTCTCTACTGTCAGATAGATAGCGGCAGTTTCCAGGAACCCCCTCTGACATTTTACACACTCTTTTGTAGTTTCACATTCACCGGAACCTTTATAGGTCCAGGTTTCTCATTTACTTACACTTCTTCATTTTTATGTTCTTGATCATTTATATGGAATGGAGCAAATTATAAGAGTTGGAACTCAGTGGTATGACCTTACAGAAGGTTGAGTTCACATCACAAGTTGTTTTGTTCGGATAAAACATAAACATTAACATTTACCAAATAAATAAATGTAAATGAAATGGTGACCTTAGAGAAAATTGACCTCTTTCGTTCATCCCAAGTTCGCTCTCAAAAAACCTACTAAACTGTGGTTTCAAGTAACAAATGGATGCTACTGGTTTGGTCCCACAGGGGTGATGTTTGTACATTAAGTTAGACTATAAAAGCAGAGTTTTATTAAGGTACATATTGGGGCCTTCACATGGACATTGAACTTCGGGAACAAAAATCGTCATAGCCAGTACCTTTTTTCTGACTGTGCATTAAGCAGACTTAAACCAAAGTCTGTCCTCTCATGTCTACTCATCCCCAAAACAATAGATAACTCAATGGTCCTTAATAGTGTTGCGAGGCTCCAGGTTTCCTCCGTTGTACTCTAATGTGGCGCGTCATCCCTCTACACATTCATTAAATTTCAAATGGAGTCTCTTGTTCATCCCGCACTGCTTTCATTACAGAAACAATCATTGTTTTTTTTGTGACATGTTATGACTGGCTGCATATGACTTTCCATTTCTCCAAAAGAGCACTTTGCTTGGAGGAAGGCAAAGTGGTATGTCATGCAGTTTGCAAATTGCTTAAATGGAAGGATGTGTGTGTGTGTGTGTGTGTGTGTGTGTGTGTGTGTGTGTGTGTGTGTGGCAAGGATGGCAAGAAAAGTCTTGCTTAAGATGACATGGTTGTTCTCATGATATGTTTAGTTTGTGGGTGGCTCCTGTATATCATTCTATTAAAGCACACTTAGATAAACTTCAGTCAACCATAAAATGTAAACTCTTGTAAACTTATTTGATAAGTTTCTACAAGAGCCTCCTAACTCCAGCTCCTGGATAGAGTTATGACACCACTATTAAACAAACTCAGATTATCATGATCATAATGACTCTCTTGAGTAAATGTTTGGGAAAGTATACTCTTGTGTCAACCAGACTTTCTTGGGGTTTTTTTTTCTGAGTTTTTTTTTTCTCGCCCCCAGAGTTGTTTAGAGATGACATAACAAATGTGCTTTTGTCCTTTAGGGACTGCATTGTCCAAAGGCTGTGGGATGTGTGGCTCTGTTTCTGGGTTTCTTGACTCCCAGCTCCAGTAATTAAAACAGAAAATAATTAATGAGTGCCAGCACTGCTTTGGAGAGTAGCAAAATCTCTCTGTTTTCTCTCTCGGTCATTTATGCAGACTGGTCTGGTCTTCATCAGCACCATTAGAGAAACAAACTCACTCAATCTAACTCTTACTGATCCTATATTCCACTGCATATGCATTTTTATGTATAAATCGTTAGAGAGATGGCATTAGAATCACTAACCCGCAGCACTGAGTCTAAAAATGTATTTGAAGATCATTCCTTTTATTTTGAAATATTTATTTAAGAGGCTTAATTGTCAATTAATTATTACTTCTGTTCGTTGTCTGTGGTCAAGGGATGACAAAGTTCTGATAAACTGTAATCATGATGTAAGATTCTGTAAGACCTGCATTGAAATGCTGCTGCAAGACCTCTTATGCTACCTCAGAATATCTGAGATTTCTGAAATGCAACGAGACTGTTGTTCAGGAACCAGTTTGAATCGCCTACCGATTGTCTATGATCTGCACTGTTTATTTTGCTAGTGTGACCAGCAGATTGCTTTTCTTCGCTGTGCCATGCCGGTCTGGATCGGTTAATGAACCCCCTAGAGTAACACAGTGACACGGCATGATCCATGGCAGTTCCCAGCATGCTTTGCAGATGATGGTTGGCAGGGGTCAGGACTGGAATTATTTGAAAATCAATATGGAGTATGGATCTGCTCCTTTCTGCATGGCTGTTGTTGTATGCTGTGCTGGTGATAATGGCATGACCTGTTTTCCATTTCACAAAGCTAGGTTTGGTAGTTCTTTTCATTTTGAGTAATTGTGGTAGAGGTCCACCCATTTCTGTCTGATCTGTGTTGCCTTGACAATGCCACTCATATTTTCTAGATACACCATCCTACCCACTTTCTTTTTCTTTTTTTTTTTTTTTATCTGTCATGCATATTGACTCCTAAACATTCATACATAAAAGAAAAAAGATTTTACATTTTATCTTTGTAATGTAACTAATAGAATTTTCTAGGATTTTCCAAAGATGAATGTAGTGTAATAGTACTGGTAGAATTGTTTGTTGATTTACTGTGAAAGAATTTGACCCTATAAGTTATTATGCAATTTCTCACTGGACCATTAACTGTTGTAGATGTAACCCTTCTCACCCCCCCAAATAAATAACAAGTTGTGCTTTCCATTCCCTTTGTGGCTTTGAGTCTCTGGCTGATAATCCTGTTGCTGATTGCAGTTGCTGATAAATTTTTTGGAAATTCACATAAAATGTAGGAAAATATCTAGCTATAAACATAGGCTAATACAAATTTCCCAGAATTGTATCATGTCCTGAAACCCCAGCTCAAAAACATCTCACCTTGGTGGATTTCCTGTCTACAACGTTATCTCCATATCTATAACACCCATTGAAGTTTCAGAGGCTATAAACGCTTCAGAGGCTATAAATTTATAGCTTGAGATGATAAACTGTGAGTGAATTCTAGCGGGAAGTTATTAATTTTAATCATGTTAATCATACTACTTCATTTTAAGAAGTTATGTGACCTTATCTTACCATCATGTTTGAATCAGTGGGTGGGTGGAGGTAATGTTGTGGACAGTTTGGTTTCATGACTGAAAGGTGTGCTGTTTATTTTCTTCATGGTGTTATTGACCTCATATCTTGGACTGGCTTGTTCATAGGAACATAATTGCCACAGTCAGGCTTGCAAACGCTAAAAATATAAAGAACTGACTGAAGGTGCACTCTCTTAATGATTAGATATCTGAGCTAACCTAGGTATTTGTTTATTTAAACAGCTACTTGAATTAGCTATATGTAATTATACAAGCAACGGGACTGGGTGGTAATCATCTCTGAAGTCAAGCTAGTTTTTTGTGAAACAATATTTGCGAATCTTTTGTGCTTTCCTCGAAAATTGTGTATCACGTTTTGAAGTTGAATTAAATATGAAATTGAACTTGAATTCCAAAATTTGATTTTGTATGCTTTTAGAAACTCAGTTTTAAAATAAACATGTGTACAATTAAACACATGTAAAAAAAAAAAAAAAAAAAAAAAACCCCAAAAACGAAATTCAAGTAATTATTTGTGTCAAATTCGGATTTTAATTTAGTTCCGAGCACTTTGTAAAAGCAAACCAGCATATTTGTGCATTTGAAACTGAATTAATTAATGAATTGAATTAAAAATGCATTGTTATTCATTTGAATTTTGTATGTGTTAATATTTGTTGAGTTTTAAAGCATTACATACAAATTTAAGATTCAACTACAACCTCTTCATGGTACTTCATATACACATTCTAAATTACCCATTAAACCTAGAACTGCAAAATTTAAGAAAGCTTTTCATAATCTTAACATCCAGAGCACATAGATGTACACACAAAAAAATAAAAAAATTTTGTATTTTATACAAAATATGATATATTATCCTATTGGGATATATGAAAATTATTATCTGAGTGAGTCTTCAATGTCGTCACTTTTCTGGTTTTTTTTTTTCATCTTGTTTACTTCAGGAGAGAGAGAAAAAAGAAGTGCTGGAGGAAATGAATATTAACATAGCTGTTAACATATAAGTGATAACAGGAACTAATTTGTTTCAGATGCTAGAACATAATTAACTCCGCTGTGGTAAAAGTATGTCATGTCATGTCATGTCAGCTACATGACACCACTCCAGTACCACTACACGACATTGATTATTTTCCTAGAACATGTCCCGTCATGTTTTATGCCATACTTAATTGTGTAATATTTTGTTGTCATTCCAGAAATGACACTTCCCTTTTAGAGTCTCATAAAGACTCATTTCTAAGCGGACGCTTAACCAGGGACACCACAGTGTTGTGGTTAAACAGTACTGGTGTGCTTGGCTGTGAAAGTCTGTCTCTCATGGTTAATGTTTCTGATTCTGTTAATGTCTGTACTGTGGAAAAGCGGAGCACAGAAGAGTATTATGTTACTTCAGTGGTTCTGAAGGTCTTATTTCACGGAGCTCTGTGGGCTGGATAGGATCATGGATGTGCATAAAGACCCGGCTCATGAATATTAAAAGAATATAATGGTTTATTAAATTATGTTTAGTGGTGGAAATAACGTGCCGTTTAGCTTCAGCCTGTATATAATATGCTCTTAGTTTAACGTGCACAAGTGTATGAGATACAGCAGAAGATACAAGGTACTAGAGTGTGTTTGACTGTGTGGTTGTATGGATGGATGGTTAAATTATACATAGAGACACCTCCCTGTGTTTACCAGGCTGCTAGAGACACCTGCTCCCTCCTCACTCATGCCTGCACCTACCATGCTTACACCTACCTCCTGCTCACACCTCCACTAGAACAACAAATTAAAACAAATGAAACACTTCTCACACACAAAAACACCCCAGTGCCTATATACGCTCTTAGTTACTTTTGTTACTTGCTTTTTTTTATCCTGGGATTTAAACCTACAACCTTATGCATGGTGCAAATGCAAGCTAGTCAAACCATGCTTGCGTGCTTCTTCAGTCTAGAACCTCTGGATGAATGCGATTTTTCTGTATAACATTTAAAGCAACATTACGTGTGCTTTATAGGCATGATTTCCACCAATATTCAGAAGCTTTTGGAACCTTAATATTAGCTGGTTTTAGATCAAACATTGATTTGAGTTCACAGGAATTATATAATCTATATTAAGTTCATAATTAGACTCTTAATTGTGACTTAAAGCCTGAAACTTTTTTTGCCTGAGTTTCTGTATAAACGCCTACAGTCCTTTTGGGGATCAGCTTTTGTGGGTGGAAACACAGTGGAAAAAGCAGTTTATCCAGTGAAAATGTTACACACACGCACACACATACATTCTGTATAGTGTGATTGGTACCACATGAGAATACTTGACCCCAGCTAGACAAGAGAAGGAGTGAATTTAAAATGGCTCTTGACTGAAGATGTATTGCACTATTACAGTGTGATGTATTTGCTGTTACACTTATAGCTTATTGTTTTGGATAGCTCTGATACGTTATAATGCAGTTAGGCATGCTCTGTGCCAAATCTTGATGAGTGTTTGATCAGCTGTGTTTGTTTACAGGATCACTTCATGTTTTGCTACAGGATGTTTCTTGGGGATCAGTCGGTTTTGGCCCGTGTGTGATCAGCCATAGACATAACAACTAGTGACTAGAAGCAGATTTACATTTACATCACAAGTGCATTTTCGCATATTCGAAATTTGCGCTCTCACAAAGAGTTCCGTTCAGAGTTTACTCCATTTTGAAAGATGATGCTACTGTGTACTCTGTGTACTGTGTACGGTTTCCTCCACCCAGTTCAAAGACATGCATGGTAGGCTGATTGGCATGTCCAAAGTGTCTGTATGAATTGGTCAACCTCTATGCCAAAAAATTCTTGGCAGAGATTTTATTTTCTGAAGCAATTACGAATACACAATCTACCCCAGCTAATATTATAGGGTTAAGTTTTTATTAATTAGTCCATTTTTACCTCGTCCATAACAGTCTGGTCCAAATCATCCATTGTTCAGTACTGGCTACAACCCAACATCCAATCAGCAGAGAAGATAATCAAAGACTAGGTCATGCTTTTCATCTGATGATCAAATTCTCCAAGATCTTGCTTCTTAGAAACAATTACAAGCAACTAATTATACAACACAGCAACATCCATCCATCCATCTTCTATACCGATTATCCAACAGGGTCGTGGGGAACCTGGAGCCTATCCCATGGAGCGTCGGGCACAATGCGGGGTACACCCTGGACAGGGGGCCAATCCATCACAGAGCACAATCATGTACACATTCACACATCATAGCATTCTCTGCTTGGAGTGTGTTTGTTAAGGAGTAAAGATCAATGACTCAGAACTTGTTTTGTAATCAGTTTTCTTTACTTTTATTTGTTGTCTGCATTTCATTTAATGCCTCCTATTTTTACCACTTAGTGTTGGAGCAGCCCTTCAAATGGTGACTGAGATTCACTATCACTTGAAGTGAAGTTTGTTAGATTTACTATCCCTTAGTTAGCAGAGGGATTAGCTGTAGACCTCAGGAGAACTTGTGCAGACGGTGTTGCAAGCTGATGCAATTTCCTTTCCAAAACTGACAAAAGTGTGGAATTTGGTTTTATGTACCGAATAATCCATATATACACGTTGGCTGACTCAACCTTGTTTACTCCTTGTTTACTTGTTACACCTTCTTTCTCACCGAACAAGGACACTTGTTTCACATGGATGATGCATAACTCTCAGCCATGAGAGGACCTTGACGAATTGGAATGCAAGGCCTGAGATTGTATTGCAGAGATTTCTAATGGATAATTAGTGGTATGCACTTTTTACAAGTGTTTCCTGCATTTGGCTGTTTGTCCATTAGCCAAACATTTACCACAAAGCTCGATTGGTTCTCTCGTTCTTGAAAAGTGGGGCGAGATAGTACTAAGCAGTGAGCAAGAATGCCCAAATCTCAGAGCACCATCTCTGAATGTTTCCTTTGTTGCATAGTGCAGTATTTTTTGGCTCCAGATCTGCCTCTGTGAATTGTGTTCCTCAAGTTTCCATTGCTTTGAAGTTGATGGCTCTTCTCTGGAGGGAAATTGGAAATGCACATTGCTGTGGTGGGATGTGGATAACCACTCCCTTCATTTCTTCATCAGGCTAAAGAAAATGCACGTTTGTGTCTTCGTTTTTGGATAAGCGGCCATCTGTACAACTGCAAATACTAGTGCAAATCCATTGAGAAACAATTTAGATCTCAGATCGGTTTAAGAGCAGACTTAAAGAGTTTTGAGTGGGTGGAATCTGGTATGCCTGTATAACAGTGAGTCCTATTAAATAAGCCTTTGCATAGTTTCAGAACTGGTCCCAAGTCAGTAGGAATACAGCTGTCCAATTTGAAGAAAGGATGTCATGTTTCTGAAGGCGTGAGGTGAATAACCTGGACTGAAGTCTCTGGCACACTTCATTCAGAGAGGTTACTGAGTGTATACACATGTGGGAGGTGCTTTCTGTGTATTGTATTACTGAATAGCTTGCCTTTGCTTGTATAAATGCATCAGCGACCAGATCACATTGAATTTGCAACATCTAGTTCAAAAACAGAATGCATTTCTTTTTGTCTTTTTTCATTTCATTCCAGTTTCATAAATTCCTGTCTGGCACCCAAACGCTGTTTGAGCTTCTACATGCACGCTTCCAGGCCTTGCTGGTGTTCCAGCTGCTAAAAGAATAATAAATAGAAGATGAGAGATTGAATAAGCATGCTAATCCTATTCAGTTTAGAGGGGAGAAGTCAGAGAGATTGGAAAGGTTGGAGAGGAGAGGTTTGGAGAAGATTTGGATTTGGAGAAGGTATTTACTAATACAGGAATCTTTAAATATATTCCACTGTTTAGGCCAGAAGATTTCTGGTGGAAAAACTGACCTGATGTTGACTTTCCCTATCCTCATGTTTAAAAAAGATGCTCAAGCCAGTGAGCTGAGAAACAAATGGCCGGCTGAGCTCTACTATCCTGATGGAAAGAAGCTTATCAGAGTTTGTGCTAACTGACTAAATTTATCCTGCTTATGCATCAGTCGTTTTTGGCTGGCTGCACTATAATCTCCACTTCTGCACATCATTGCTGGCTGTGGACATAATGGGCAGAATTTATTCCGTTCACTGCTTTTAGTTTAGTCTACAAGTTGATATGCTGATGAAACCTTCTCCCATTTCTCCCACAAATGGTGATCCAAAGAAGTAGAAAAATTCAGTTTTCTTAAACAAGAAATACATCCAATATATCTTTTCATTTCAGTTTATTTACATGACATCTTGGCATATGCCTAGGCCACAATCCAAGATTCATACAATTCTAACCAATGTTGAAAATGTGACAGGCTCCATATATGATTTTTCACAATTCTGAATTATCGTTCAGATGTTATAAAGCGTTGTATAGAGCAAAAATGTTTAACATCCTTCTACAGATGGTGTGTCCAAACTTTTAACCGATACCGGATGTAAGGAATATAACAGCGCAGTGTGCTAATGTGTAGTGTGATGCAGTGTTATACAGTGTGTATATATAAAAAAACACCCTTGTTGCAAAGTCCTGAAACTGGAGACTCCTTCCAAAAATGCTGAATAAACATCTCCTTACAGAAAGCTTTTAATACTAACAACACATATGCGAAAATGTTTATTATTAGACTAAGATTATGTGGTAAGACGTTGCTATAGAAACAATAATAATATTAGAACAAGAGCATTGATATAAACCTGTCTTGCACCACTTTGAGAAAATTAATCAATTAATTTCTGACCAATCAAATTCAACAGCACTGTGGTGGTGATAATAACAGCTTTTGCTGAAGGGAGGTTGCTTCTGTGTGAGCAATGAGAGCTACATCTGATAAATGTAGGGAATGTCCTCACCTCCGACAGCCCTGTCTTACTAGGATGGTCTTACTGTATGTCCAGCTGCTCTGCTTCTGCTAACTGAATCTTTCTTTCCGCTTGTAACCTCTGTGGAATTCCTATCTTGACTCTTTTCAGTCCCAGGAGCTGCATCCATCAGTCTCAACGACGGAACAGAGCTTTTTTCATAGATTAAATACCGTTTCAGTACTACGTGTTACTACGTGTTAGTGTGGCTCACGCTTAAGTATAACTTCTGAAATATAATGAATAGTGCTAAGAAACAGATGATCCCCCTTGACCCCCCCCCCCTCGGAAGATCTGACCAATCACAGATTGGTTGTAAGTGTTAAGTTGTATATGAGATGACTAATCCCAGGTGTTCGCACAGCTTGAGAGGCTCCAGGCATTCCTGCTGACGGAGGAGCAGTACAGTATCAACTAGTCATAGAAATGAAAGTAATTATTATCTACAGGATTTATCATGTACGAGTGCCATTCAACATCTCTTAAACATGCATGTGTGTGTGTGTGTGTGTGTGTGTGTCTATGAAATGCTTGGTGATGGAAAGCAGCTCGTTTAAGAGGCAATAAGAGTGCATCGTGTTTGCTGGAGGTTGCCGTTAGCAACACGGTCTGGACACCAACTCTGCACAAAAATAGGCATTAACCTTTTTAAAATGAAAGTGTGTTTTTTTCCTCAGCTCCCTGATACACATTTTCCTTCTCCTGTTTGTGCTTCAGGACGCACTTCATCCAGCACATCTGGCTATGTTTGGCTAAAACAGGCTTCTCTAGAGATTCCACCATGACACTCGAGAGACCACACACTTCAGGCACTGAATACATGTATACGGCATGTATTATTCACTCATACATACACAGATTATTTGCTATAATGGGGCTCCATTAGAAGTGCTTTCACACTTACTCTGTAACCGTTTATAACTAGATGGTGTGTTTATATACGTAACAAAATGGAAAACTAAAACTGACCCCACTTTCTCCATTTATCAGTATCGGAGAGATGTGAACCGGCCAATCTCCAATAATGAGCCGAAACTGTCATTTGAAACGGATTGTGAAATCTTTTCTGCTGGCAAGTCATGTAAAATACCAGTGGCATGTTGATACACGAACGAACAACTAGAACAAAACGCAAACTAAATAAATCATCCTGAATAGAATTAAATGTATCTTTATTTTCCCAATGCAAAATTCACATGAATAAAGTATTTGCTGAAACTAGCGACTGGCAGGAAGAGAGTAAGTGGCCTTTCCAAGGACTGTACACACTAACGTCTGTGTGTTCATGCATTCCTCTCTCCAAAGAGCAGACACCAAAAATAACTCCACAACCTTCAACCAGTTCCCAGAACTCAACCAGTGTATTACCATATTAACCAAATGAACCATTATTACTAAAACTAAAAACATATATTACACACAAAAACAAGTATGCTTAACAACTGCCTAATATAATACAAAATATCTGGTCAATTTTTTTTCCAAAAAATGAAAAAATTAAATAGCATTGACCCTAACTCTAAGTCATAACCAGTTTTGCACCAAATAATCAGTCTCATGAATGATTTTGCACTGATGACAACAAATACACTTTATTTAGAAATTAAAAATGGGGGACACCCTGGACAGGGTGCCAAAACATTGCAGGGCAAAATCGCACACACATTCACACTACGAACAATTTAGAGATGCCAATCAGCCTTTGGGCTGGAGGAGGAGACTGGAGCACCCAGAGGAAACTCAAAGTATGTGGAGAACATGCAAGCTCTGTGCACACAATGTTGAGGTGGGAATCCAAACCCCAATCCTGAAGGTGCGAGGCAAACCACTAAGCCCCCTGAATCAAATGTACACTGAATCAAATTCTAATCAAACTGAGGTGCGTAGAGATTCAAACCCCTTTATGGTGCTCTGCTCTTCAAACTAATAGGATTTCACCTGAAATGAACCTTTCACACAGTTGAAGGTCTTCCTCTCCTGTGTTGTTTACCTTACATACACTCCGATCCTCGTGACTGAAATGGTTTGTTTAACTAGCTCACACACACAGCTTTATCTAATGTTTAGTCTGATCAGTATGACACTGCTTTTGTGTGTGCGAGTGTGCGTGCAAAGTGCAGTGTGTCCAGCCGGATGTGTGTCTGAGAGCCATAATCACATCCTGTTAAGCAATTAGGATAGTTTTCTCTCTCTCTCTCACACTCTCTCTTACACACACACACACACACACACTGATCTGATCTGACTGTTCCCTTTTCAAATAGAGAGCAGGATGGATCGTTTGCTCATGGTATCAGTGTTCAAATGAAGTTTTGGGGAATGTTTGGTGTTCAGATGTGTGATAAGCTGCCTTCCTTGAACTGCAATTAGAAAAAAAAACACTCTTTAGAAACTGAATGTCAAATTTTAAGCTACGAATAAATAGTGTGACGTTTCTTGTTTTATATCCTAAGACTTTACATTAATCTAGAACTCAATAATATCAAAACCATTTTAAGGAGCTGCCTTAACTCCGCTTTCTGTAGGGGTGCTAGCAGAAATGGAAATTAGCAGGAATTATAATGTTTAGGCATAAAATTGAGCTACGACGTTCCTTTATCTTTCAAAACAGAACAAAAACAACGAAAAAAAGATATTTTCCAGGTCTGAAAAAAGGGATCAGGATCAGGAATGCAGACTGTACCAAAGACTTAAGCTCAGGAAAATGGGAAAATAAAGATTCCTGGCACATTTCTCTTAGAAAAACTGAATTTTGCAGGAGTGTTATACTCCAGAGAAAAAGTCTGGTCATACATAGGAAGTTCTATTCAGTGTATTTAGGTAAAAGTACCATTTCATTATGATCATTATGGTGTAATATATGCTGCGTCTCAATTCACCTACTTTCTGTGCTCTTTTTGTAAAGAAAAGGGTTTAAAAATAGAGTACCGGAACATACTAACACGTCATGTAACGGAAGACAAGGTTGTTGCCTAGTTACACACACTGTCACCATAAAACAAACACCTCGTTGCATTTCACCTTTTCTTCATTCATTATTCCTTATAGAATTTCATTGACCATTCCCTTGATTTATAGTTCCACATTTCATTTAGACCACTCTAAAACGCGTCCTTGAATTCGGCGAAGCAAACGAAAAGTCACGAAAGTCCTCCTCCCAAGGAGGAGCGCAAGGAGTCATGGGGAAGATTAACTGAAAAAGTGTCCATAGATCCACATTTCAAAAATCTACCAGAAATAATAGACCATCCATGTATTTTTGGGATGCTGATTTCAACATACTACGATTTAGGACACGTAACTTCTAATCTCTGTGTCATGTATCGAGGGTTGAGGGCGGATGAAGTCGCAGTTAAGAGCTTTATTGGAGAGCATATACACAGGCTTGAGCAGGTAAGGTAGACATCAAGGTCAAGGTCAAAAACAGAATCATAATCAGAATAACAACATGATAAGAAAGGCTTGGTAACCATCAGCGACTATGGCAAGTGAGCGTATTACTTCACCAATCAGCAGTCCATTATATAGTGTGGTGTGATTGGGAACAGGCGTGTCTGATTAGTCTTCAGGAGAGGGTGCCGTGTCTGTGTGTTAGTTTGGGAGTTGTATTTGTCTGCCATGTTTGTAGTTTGTGGTGCATTCTGGGAAATGGAGTCGCTAGTTTGCCGTGACGTGACACTCAGATACTGTTTAGGATGGATAGAAGGCGTATTCTAGAAGAAGAAGAAGAAGAAAAATTAACAAATAAAGAAATAATAAAACAGAGGTTAAAATATATATATTAAACAGAAGAAATCAATATAAAACAATGTATAAAAGCTATGTGCGTAAAAAATAGTCTGCTACTTCATCCAGATCTTTCCTTGATGACTTTCCCTTCTGAATTTAAAATCTGTAAATAAAAAAATATTTAAATAATCCATCAGTCTTATCTTATTTTCTCATTTTGCATAGGTGGTATGATACGAAAAGGACTTAAATAAGTCACTTTGTCTATATTTGATGTTGTGTTGTAATCCACCACTCCATGCAGGCCAAAAATGCCCCTGGAATTTTACTTAAAAGTTGCACTTCCTGTTTTCTTAAGCCTGCTTGTCTCTTCGAACATCTGCATTAGTGTACGAGTCTCACCCCCACACCCGTTTTTAATGAGCCATTATGTTGAGACAAACCCTGGCGGAACACATTGAGAGAGAGAGAGAGAGAGAGAGAGAGAGAGAGAGAGAGAGAGAGAGAGAGAGAGAGAGGAAAAACATTATCTAAGAGCTGTCATTTCTCTGGAACTCCTCAGACGTGTGTAAACAAAAGCAGCAAATTCTTGGAAGTGGTTTGAGCTTTCAGGTCATGGGTTGTAATCCTCCCGTAGTCGCTGCTGAATCTGCGTTAATTTTGTTGAATTACTAATAGAACCAGGAGCTAATGCAGTTCAGCCTAATGATTAACACTCAGCATAAAACAGTTTCAGTAAACCTACAGTCTTTCAAAGGTGTCTTGTTTATTCTTAGTTTGAGGACCTGTTTATTAACTTGGCATGTGTCTGTGTATGTCTGTCTGTCTATTTCTCTCTCTCTCTCTCTTTGTGTATGTGTGTTGCAGGGGTGCGTTCTCCGAGGTTGTCCTAGCCGAGGAAAAGCGAACGAGGAGGTTGGTGGCGATAAAGTGTATTCCGAAGAAAGCACTGGAAGGGAAAGAGAACAGCATTGAGAATGAAATTGCCGTTCTTCACAAGTGAGTAACTATTTTAAATCATACTGCTCTTACACACACACACACACACACACACAGATTTATTCCATCCCACATACACATGGACCCCAAACACATTTACGCATACAGACTCGCACTCGCCCGCTTTCTCATGTCCTCACATGTTATGTCTCTGAGCTTGCTGTGTATTTGATTATTTCAAATTATTATTTAGATTAAACAGGGGGCACGGTGGCTCACACCTCCAGGGTTGAGGGTTCGATTCCCACCGCGGCCCTGTGTGTGCATGTTCTCCCTGCTTCGAGGGTTTCCTCCGGGTACTCCAGTTTCCTCCCCCAGTCCAAAGACGTGTATTGTAGGCTGATTGTCATGTCCAAACATATCCCTAATATATTAAAGGTAGTGTGTGTGTGTGATTGTGCCCTGCGATGGATTGCCACCCTGTCCAGAGTGTCCCTTGCCTTGTGGCCCATTCAATTCAATTCAATTTTATTTGTATAGTGCGTTTTACAATAGACATTGTCTCAAAGCAGCTTTACAGAAATAGAAACATGGTATACAGATAATGAAAGTGTGAATTTATCCCAACTGAGCAAGCTACTGAGTGGCGACGGTGGCAAGGAAAAACTGCCTAAGATGTTTAAGAGGAAGAATCCTTGAGAGGAACCCGACTCAGAAGGGAACCCATCTTCATTTGGATAACAACAGATAATGTGAAAGTTGATAATGGATTTCTCTAAGGTCTTAGGTGCAGCCGTAGTCCCAGTAGTCCGGAATTAGAGAAGATTTGAGTTCCATCCAGAGACAGAGAGGATCTGGATCTCCAGTATCTCCATAAATTCGTGTGGGGCTTGGCAAAATGAGAGAGGGAGAAAAAAGATTATTATGACTGAAATAGTAAAATAGAATCTAGTAAGGGTAGGCTTGAGTAAATAAATACATTTTAAGCCTAGACACTGAGACTGTGCCTGAGTCTTAAACACTAATAGGAAGACTGTTCCATAACTGTGGGGCTCTATAAGCGAAGGCTCCCCCTGCTGTAGCCTTCACTATTCGAGGTACTGTCAAATAGCCTGCATCTTTTGATCTAAGTAGGCGTGGAGGATCATATAAAACAAAAAGGTCGCTTAGATATTGTGGCGCGAGACCGTTTAGTGCTTTATAGGTTAATAAAAGTATTTTAAAGTTGATACGAGATTTTACCGGGAGCCAGTGCAGTGTTGATAATATTGGTGTGATATGGTCATATCTTCTAGTTCTAGTTAGGACTCTAGCAGCTGCATTCTGAACTAACTGGAGTTTATTTATATTCCTACTGGAACATCCAGACAGTAAGGCATTACAGTAATCTAATCTAGAGGTGACGAATGCATGAACCAGTATTTCTGCATCATGTAGTGACAATATGTTTCTTATCTTAGAAATATTTCTGAGATGAAAGAAAGCTATCCTTGTAATATTATCTACATGAGCATCAAATGATAGACTGGAGTCAATAATCACTCCAAGGTCTTTAACTGCTGTACATGATGAAACAGAAAGACCATCCAGAGTTACTTTGTAATCAGAATGATTACTTCTAGGTACACGTGGTCCTAATAATATTATTTCTGTTTTATCAGATTTAAGTAAAAGGAAGTTAGTTGACATCCAACGTCTAATGTCCTTTACACAATCCTCAACTTCACTAAGCTTCTGTCTGTCCTCTGGCTTCGCTGAAACATACAACTGTGTATCATCAGCATAACAGTGGAAGCTAATACCATGTTTACAAATAATTTGTCCTAGGGGTAACATATATAATGTAAAAAGCAGTGGGCCTAAAACAGAACCCTGTGGAACTCCAAAAGTAACCTCAGTACGCATGGAGAAATCACCATTTACATATACGACCTGATAATGATCAGTCAGATAAGACCTGAGCCAGGAGAGGACTGTTCCCTTAATACCAACAACATTTTCTAATCTATCAAGGAGAATAGTGTGATCTATAGTATCAAAAGCTGCACTATGGTCAAGTAACACAAGCAGCGAGACACAACCTTGATCAGAGGTCAGTAGAAGGTCATTTACATTTACTACTTTAACTAACGCTGTCTCTGTGCTATGATGTGGTCTAAATCCTGACTGATACATTTCATGAATGTTGTTCCTATCGAAGTACGAGCATAACTGCTTTGCTACAACCTTTTCTAAATTCTTAGAGATGAAGGGGAGATTTGATATAGGTATATAGCAGGACAATTGAGATGGGTCAAGGTCAGGTTTTTTAATCAATGGTTTAATAACTGCTAATTTAAGTGATTTAGGTACATAGCCAGTGCTAAGGGAAGAATTGATTATATTTAAAAGTGGTTCAATTACTCCTGAACAAATCTGTTTAAACAAACATGTAGGTATGGGATCTAGTATACAAGTTGATGAATTGGCTGAAGAGATTAATTAAGCTAGTTCGGTCTCTCTAAGCAGAGCAAAACACTCTAAACATTGATCTGATATTGCTACATTATCATCTAAGGGGTTTGTTACAGTATTGTCCGGTTTTAATTTATTGGCCTGTATTTCACGTCTAATATTTTCAACCTTATCAATGAAAAATTTCATGAAATCTTCACTGCTATGTAATGAGTGAGTGTTTCTCTCTGTAGTGGTTTTATTCCTAGTTAATTTTGCTACCGTTGTGAATAGGAATCTGGAATTGTTTTTGTTATCTCCTATTAAGGTGGAGAAATAGATTTTCCTAGCATCGGCAAGAGATTTCCTATATTTCAGTAGGCTCTCCTTCCATGCTGTTTGAAATATAACCAGTTTGGTTTGACACCATTTAAGTTCTAATTGTAGAGTTGTCTGTTTTAAGGTTCACGTTTGATCGTTATACCAAGGTGCTAATTTTTTCTCTCTAATTATTTTTCTTTTGAGTGGAGCCACTCTATCTAGCGTGTAGCGGAGTGTTGACTCCAAGCTTTCAGTCGCCTGATCTAGTTCTATCGGATCTGACGCTGATCCAAGTCTAATTGATGTTTCTGCGAGGTTATTTATGAAGCTAGGTGCAGTAGCTGATGTGTAGGTACATTTTACTCGGTAGCGAGGCAAGGTGGAAATATTCTGATCAATATGTATTATGAATGAGATAAGATAATGGTCTGAGACCACTTCAGACTGCGGAGAAATTACAATATGTTCTATACTTTGTCCGTATGTTAGTATGAGGTCAAGAGTGTGACCACCATTATGAGTAGGTCCGATTACGTTCTGATTAATCCTTACTGAATCTAAGATGGACACAACCGCTGTTCTCAGAGGGTCTTCCAGGTTATCAAAATGAATATTAAAATCTCCGACGATTAATGCTTTATCTACAGACACAACCAGGTTTGAGACAAAGTCTGCAAATTCACAAAGAAATTCATTATATGGCCCTGGGGGTCTGTAAATAATAATTAGGGGAATTGACTTATTTTTTGTGGCTACATAACTTGGTATAAAGAATTTCAAAAGAATTAAATTCATGCTTACATTTTTGTGTGATAACTAGATTTTCACTATGGATGAGACCAACACCTCCTCCTCTACCAGTTGAATGAGGCCGATGTACATAACTGTATCCAGAAGACTGGCTTCATTTAATGCTACATACTCGTTTGGTTTAATCCAAGTTTCCGTTAAACACATTAAATTATATTTCTGATCAGTAATGATGTCGTTAACAATAAGAGCCTTAGATGCAAGAGATCTAATGTTTAAAAGTCCCAGCTTCAGATTAAAAGTGCTGGATGTGCATGCAGTATGATCTAATTTTATGTTAATTAGATTATGAAGACAGACTTTCCGTGATTTTCTATATATTTGTATAGCTCGGGGAACAGACACAGTCTCTATAGTATGTATTTCCGTTGCCGGACTATTAACTGAACATTGATTATACCGAATGTTGGAGTTGGAGTGTTGGAACTAGGAGTGTAGCGCCTTGGAGATGTTGTCAGACAGCAGTTCCGCTCCAACGCTGCTGGGGTGCAGGCCATCAGGACGAAACAACCTAGGATGCTCCCAGAACAGATTCCAGTCATTAACAAACACCAGATTCTGCTTATTACACCAAGAGACTAACCAATCATTCAAAGCGAGAAATCTACTGAACTTTTCTGCTCCACGTCTGAATGTGGGAAGAGGTCCAGAGACGATGATCTTCGCGGTGGGTGATCTGCTTCTTACAGTCTCGATCAGGCAGGAGAAGACCCTCTTCAGAACCTCCGACCTCCGCAGCCTGATGTCGTTCGTCCCTGCGTGCAGCACAACCGCTCCAATGCGCTTGTCCTTCTTCAGGATCCCGGATACCTGCGCAGCGACATCAAGGACACGAGCACCAGAAAAACAGTGTGTTTGCACCTTAACTTTAGATGAGGCAACACGGATGTTCCGCACGATGGAGTCCCCGACGATCACAGCGTTAGGTCTGGTCTGACGGAGAGGGGCGAAGCGGTTCCTGGTTGGAATCTCGAACACCGGCGGTGGAGAGGTCCTCGCCCGGGGTACAGCCTTCGCCTTCCGCCGTTGGTTCACCCAAGGCCCAAGGTGTGTTGGCGCCGACGTGACGGAGACCACGGCTGGGAAAGTCCTAGGTGCATGGTCCACACAGCGTAGAGGGCCTGAGAGTAGAAATACCATGCTGTGTGCTTACCTTGGATGTGTAGGCAGAGGCACAAGATGTTTCCAGCGCAGTTTCGTCACTCCTGTAGCTGGGCCTGCTTGTCGAGTAGGCCTGCTTCTCCAAATCCTCCAGTTCCAGCCATACCATGTGAAGCTCGAGCGAGTCCTCATCTGCACTCAAAAGCGAAGAGACGGTAGACATATTTGTGTGTTTTTTTTAAAAACAAATACAGTGGAATATGCGAAACGTAAACAAGGCTAGCGATAGGTGATGCTAGTGGGGTACGGCTAATCGCAAGCTAGTCGCGGATGTTTGTACAAACAATCGAATTTACAGAAAGCGCAATATAACGATTGTTTTTATCTAAACTAGTGTCAGTTATATTTGTATAATGTTACGTTAATAATTTTAAAGTATAGAGATGAGAAAAAATCAATGCCCCCTGGGATAGGCTCCAGGTTCCCCGTGACCAGTAAGGATAAGTGGTACAGAAAATGGATGGATGGATTTAGATTAAACAAAAAAAAAACCTATTGATGTTGTTACAGATGCTAATATTCAACCACTGAAATGACTGCTCCTTTATTTACAGTTCAGTTACAGTTCAGTTAGTTACATTGCACCATGGGTGGTCAGGGAGGAAAGGTGCTGTCAAAAAGAGGTCATGTCTGCCTGTCTATTGTGATGATTTCGGTCCAACCAGCTGAACCCTGAAACATCTGGCTCAGTTACCAGATCCTCTGCAGAACACCACCACAAGGCAAAACAAACATTGATAAAGACTTTATATGCAATTTGAAAATGAAAAAAAAAAAAAAGATACGACAAAATTCATTAACAAAAACAAAAACTAGTTATATTTTTTAATCGTTTAGTAGCTAAAATTACGCACCAGTTTACTACTGTCACAAATTGAGTCTTGGGGAGAATGCAAGTGCAGTTTAGTGTTTTATTAAGGACAGTTAATCCAAAAGGCAAGGCAAAAGGCATAAACAAAGACAGGCAAAGGTCAGGCGATTGGCAAACAGGCTAGAAACAGGGTCAAAACCCCGAGCCGAGAACACAGGACAAAGGCTTGGTACGGTGAGAACAGCTTCTGAACAATGTCACACGAGGGGTTTAAATACCAAACAGGAAAACTCAGAAAAGCTGATAACGTGTGTGTGTGTGTGTGTGTGTGTGTGTGTGTGTGTGTATATATATATATATATATATATATATATATATATATATATATATATATATATATATATGCTGAAAAAGCAACAATGGTAGGTAAATTTGAGAAAAGATCTCTCTCATATGCACATGCATACGCCCACACTCACTGATGTCATTGTAGTTAAAGGATTTCCCATTTGAACCATTGGATTCACCAGGCGCTCCGGAAAACTACCGGCTCTGAAGGCGCTAAAGCTATTTTTAGGACATGTATGCACGCGTTGCCTGGGTTACGGCTGCCACATTGACCTGGAGATCAGAGAGGGATGTGAACGAATGTGTGATAGAGGAACACCCCCCTTCCTTCTGCACAAATATACAAGGACATGCTTAGTGGAGCATCTGCTTAATTCAGTCTTCATTGCTTTATTTTCATTTTTTATTTCCTTAGTCTCTCGTGTTTATAGCATTGACTCTCCAGATTGCAGCATCTCTTGAGGTGATGCTTCCTTTGGAACCTCACAGTGATTCACAGGCACATCTGATATACACACTTATGTGCGTGCGCTTGTGGGGGCGAAATAAAGAGATCCAGTATTCTTTTAGAGAACATAATTCAGAATTTTTATTTTTTTTATTTTTATGAATTTAAGAATATTACCATTCAGACGCTCAAGGACAGTCAGTTCAGTTTTTAAAACAGACATCAGAACTCTCAATCTCTTGCTAGTTTCCAGTACAACGTGCTTAACCATATCGTCGAGAGAGTTCGAATCCCGACAATGCCACAGCCATCCGTGACTGCGAGCTAAATTGGCCATGAGAGGGATAGCATACTCTCGCTCCCCTATCAATCATAGCAACGCTATCCAGTGGGCATCTGTGAGCTCTCGTATGAGGAAGAGGGTGGAAAGAGCTTTCCTCTGAGCTGCTATGTGACACAGCATGAGCAGCATTGCGAAAAGATACAGTAGGCTGGCATCATGTGTCTCAGAGGAAGCTGTTGTATAATAGGGAAGAACTGGGTGTTGGCTGGAAATTGCCAGGTGACATAATTGCAGAGGAAAATGAGCGGGGAATACATTTTTCGAGCAATTGACTGCACTCATGTATCGATAACAAGAAACTCAGGTCTTAAGGACGTCTGGATATCCTTAAGAAGAAATCATTCCACAGCACTGATTGCAGTTTATTTTATAAGTAGGTTTTGTTGGTCTAAAATCACAATAATGCTGTTATACGCTTCTATTTGATTTCCCCAAAACCCAAACAACCCGAACTTGACATTATGAATTCTCTGTAACCCCAAGCCTTCACCACCCTACATTTATAATAAAGGACTACTGTAATATTTGAACCCTTTAGTATGTTCGTAACACACATACTGCAGGTGTGACACATAGGTGGTGGAATGAACTTCCCCTAGATGTCCGAACAGCTGAGTTATTTGCCGACTTCAAACGACGTCTGAAGGTTTAAATTAGCACTAGAAAAATTTAATTAAATTAGCATTAGAAAAAAGAAACAAAGTGTTGTCTCTGTGCTTTTCTTACTATATTACCTCCCCTTAAAAGAGGTGTTTTTTTTAAGATTGATGGTGTTCTCAGTCCGTGACCTAGTAAGCCAGTTTCAGGAGGTATTTATTAATAGAGAGACTTCATAAAAGCACGTCTGTAAGTCTTCCGTAAAACACACTGACGACCTCTGTCTGTCTTCAAACTTTCCGTCAATTCCGTCTTCATAATTGTCATGGGCTGCGTCTCAAATCGAAAACTCTGACCTTACATTAAAAAATATTCACTAAGTTAGAAAATCCAGAAGATTGGTACGCAAAACAGACCTTTTCGGTAGGTTTGAAGCCGGCACGAGAGTTTTTTTAAAATTGTAAACTGTACTCAGAAACCCAGTTGTGTTAGTACTTAACAGTAACAGTTTAGAGTAATACATAAGTATGCGATTTGAGATGCAACGCTCCTTTGTTCAGTGTAGGTACGCAGACAGGGAACTACACTGATGCAGTGTGTTAGGATAGCGAAAAGACTAAAACAACATGTATCCTATTCACTCACGTGGCCTATCTGAATGCGACTCTTTGTAACATTTCTAAATATTAGCGCACTTAGTCCAAAAAAATAGTTGACATTTCTAATAACATTAATCTGTTAAATAAATAAATCAGTGAAGCAAAAGACGAGGTTAGCGCTACACCATGCGTTGCTCCAACTCGTCGTCTTATTTTAGTTTAGCATTTTATTTGAGATTTTGTGTCATGTATTATATTCATTATTTTCTCTTTTTTTCGTTTACGTTGCGTGTCAGATCACACCTTGCGCTTTCCTGGAAAACATGCCCCGTGATGACATGAATCATCATTACCAGAGAATTCTGATTTGCTTCATAATGTGTGGTTTTATTTCCAACAAACTGAACATTAACTGTGCATTTTCCGGTTTGGTTTGTGAGAGGAGAACAGGTTGGTGTTGTTCTGGCCTGTAGCTTTTCCAGAGAACATTATCTGTAGTCCTAACTGTACTTTAAAGCTAACACCATCCTAATCTTCACTTTAATTTTGAAAGAATTTGTACCACAGGATTTCACATTTTATTTGAAGGTTTGGGACAGAAGGGTAAATGGACACAGAATTTGAATAAGTATGTTAAGCATTTTATTTAGTTAAGAACTCATTATCCATACAGCTTTCTTTCTTTCTTATATTCCTCCATCTTTATCTGTCTTTTTTCTTTTTTCCGCTGCCTTTCTTTTTTCTCTGTCAGTCTTACTATTTATCTTTTTGTCCTGCTTTGTTTGTCTACTTTTCTTCTTTTTTTTCTTTGTCTGTTTGCCTTTCTTTCTTTTTTTCCTCTCAAAGAGTCTCCCTGCCTTTCAACTTTTCCCCCTTTTTTATCTATCAAGTCACCTCAGATGAGAAGCCTCTGCATGTGTTATAAGGGAATATTGTTTTAGTTCCTTAGTGCCATGCCTGAAACCACCCACCACCTGTGGAGTTGACCCGGACCCCACGCACAGAGGGGGTGGAGAGTCAACGAGCAAGCGAGAGAGAAAGACAGAGGGAATTGACAGCATGTACAGGACGTGACTGGTGCCTAGGGGGGAGGAAAATTTAGAGTGTGTGTGTGTGTGTGTGTGTGTGTGTGTGAGAGAGAGAGAGAGAGAGAGAGAGAGAGAGAGAGAGAGAGAGAGAGAGAAAGGAATGAAAGGCTAAGTGGGCTGGTGAGTCACCTGCATGTGTCGGTCATGTTATGTGCCTCAGGCGTGTGTGGGAATCCACAAGGCAACCCAGTGAGAACCCACACATAGCTCTCTGTCTGTCTCACACTTTTAACCCAGCAGATAAAGAGAAAGTAAAAACGAGAATGATTATGGACTGGAGTTGAAGAGGGGGAGAAAGGAATGAAGAGGTGGACACTGATGTCACACTAGGTCATTATTAAAAACACTTGTAAATAGCAATGCTTCAAGCAAGATAGCACCTTACAAATGATGCTAAATAATCCAAATGCCTAGACTGAATAATAGGACTGAAAATTAAATTATTATGAGGGCCTGGTTGCTTTGGATGGGGCGCCGTTGTTTTTCTCCTTGCATGATAATCGCATACTTTATCTGGAGCCATATTCACAAAGAGTCTTATCTTACCACTAAGAGTTCCCTAGAAAGTTCTAGAGTCCTTAAGACCTATTGATAAAAGTGAAGGGAACTTTTACTGAGAAGTTCCTAATGAAAGATTAAAGGGAAAACTATTGCACTATCCACTGGAGCCTACAATTCTTCAAAATTCGCTCTTAGTGACAGAGCTGATTTGATCTTTAGACTGAACATTTTGGTTCAACACACCCATTGTTAAGAGTTTTTGCCCTAATTTTCCACGTTTATTTTTTGTGTTGGATGAAATCTCCAGTGCTAAAATCTCTGGAGCTGTCTTAGCTATATACAGTCAATCACTCTTTTCAGTCAGAACTAGGACAAGACTCGTGCGAGTTCTCGAACATCATGGGTATTGTGTCATTTCGACCGTGCTACTGTTTCAGCTTTATGTCATCTTCAGCTTGGGAGTATTTGCATCTACATTGGATGAATCATCTGTTGACTCTAAACAAATGAAGCATTGATTCACAGGTGACCAAAAAAAAAAAAACAACGGAGTTATGACTAAATAACCTTTGATCTTTTAAAATGTTGTGGGCTGTGTGTGATTTTCATACAGATCCACCTACTACTAATGTAATTAGTAATGTACTTACAAGGTAAAACTGCCTATTTACACTTTAACCTCAGTCCATTGTAGTGAAGCATGTAAATGACAAATAAGTCACATTCAAACTACACTTAGCTAGCTGATGTGCTTGTCTTGGATTAGTTCGTCTTGAAAAACATGAATAAACAGGAACAGGAACTAGTTTATTTGCGGAACATTATTTACATAGGGTTAAGAAGAGTTTTCACACTGCGAACAGGCATTACATTTCTCACTTGGTGTTACGTTACTCACATCAGCTAACAGTCAAGCTGGATCATGTTTATATTACACTGAACTGTAGTCTGCATCCCTCAAATTTGACACACTATAAGGACGTCTACTTAATAATCATAAAAGACATCCGTGCAGGAATACAGTTTCTAGGTCAGCTCCGAGCTTACTACATCAAGTAACCATTCAAAACCATTGTTTTTGCATACCGACTTCTTGAATATTTCAACGTATGGTGTGTATATGATAGTTATTTATCTCTGTCCTTCTTTCTCATTTCTTCCTACAGGATTAAACATGCCAACATTGTTTCTCTGGAGGACATCTATGAGAACAAATCGCACCTCTACCTCGTCATGCAGCTGTAAGTGAAATCTCTGTTTAGGCTGAACAGAGAGTGAGCTCATGCCTGACTTATAAAGGAAGACACTCATGATCTAGTTCAGTTGCCTCTTTTAGCCCCCTATTTCAGAAGACTTTTATGTTTTGAATCTTGACTGCATTTTTCACAGAAGACAGAATGGTGTGTGTGCGCACGTGGTGTGTGCATTTGTGTGTATGAGTGCTTGTTGTTGCTGAAAATGTGGTAGAGAGTTTCCACAGTCAAATGGACTAGTGCATGATAAACAATACAATGCCCAAGATTTAGATACATGCTTTTTGGTTATAAAATGTATGACAGTCTGTTTAAATTGCAAATTCTGGTTGTCGGGTTTTATTTTTCTAAAAAAAAAAATCAACAACAAATATCTGGGGTTTTTTGTTTGGTTTGTTTGGTCTATTTGGTTTGGTTGTTTTGTTTCGCTTTTTTTCAGGGGTTTGTTTTGTGTTTGTTTGGTTGGCTCGTGTTTTCTGGTGGTTTGTGTTTTGGCTTTTTTTAAATTGGTTTGTTTCATTCTCTGGTACAACATGATACTGTGTGACCTAAACCTAGTATACGCTGTCACACTAAGGAACATGTCATACATAATACAACTAACCAGATAAAACATTTTTATGGCATGTAAACAGCATCTTTAATAGAGAATAATTTGTACAGCCTTACAACATAGCCTAATATATTGCTTAGGCAGCACTACTGAAAGAGACGTAATGAACACGCGAACATGAATAGTTGGAGCTTGCAGAACACCATTACCGGATCAGGAACCCGTGACCTAAAACTCTTGATCATGGCTCAACTGTAAGCCACACTCTTCCTGTCTACAATCCAAACCTCCTTGTAATAGGCTTCACATAGCTCAGCACCATTCAGGAAGGCGATGGCTGTCTGATTCTGGATTGTGTCTCTGTCTAAGCAGCTTGCTAGTTCATAGCTATACATTAGCGAGAGCGACTCCAAGCCAGCACTTTCATCTCGAAAGAAAACACATCGCAAGACCATGTGTCACCGTTCGCCTCGTTCGAGCTGGGATCTCTCTAGAAAGTAGGCTCGGATATGCTGGATATGAATCTTTCCTTCGAGCTTGAGCTTTTTCAGTTTTCCAGCCCTCTTTTGATCCAGCGCTATTTTTTATGTCCTGCATCTTTTTCATCCAGATAAAAGTCAAAGCCGTGGCCAAGAGAGAAGTCGACCAAGAGAAACAAAATCCAAACATGTGCTAAAGATAAAGAAAATCTGCTGCAAAGAATAATATTGATCATGTATGGATTTTATATGAAGCCGTTGCTGCGTCACAGCTCCAGGGTCTGGAATCGATCTGTCCTGTAAATTGTGTGAATGTTCCTGCAAATGTTTATTTTTTATACTAACGATTAATACTACCCCCACCTTTATCGTTTTATCGATTAACCCATTTAAGTGTAGCAGAATAATTTTATTGAAATTTCTGAAATATTTATGGATTAATAATAAATAAGTGGATCAGTGGCGATTATCCACTAGCTGTCTCACTAACAAACATTCGGATGCTAAATACTTTTTTGTTTGCCGTGATTGTGCGAGATGAATCATTTTCCATACATGTAATCGACTCCAAAGCTTTAGGATTGACTCAGGGAGTCGACTCTTTTTGGAATAGACCAAAGTATGCTTCATAACACAGAACAAAAATCAATAACATTTATTATTATGTATCTTTATTACAGAATGGTATTGATTTTGTATGTTAGTTGCATACCTAGTGTAATATAGTGTAGACTGGTGTTCCGTCCAGGGTGTGTTGTTTATTCAGATTGCCCAGTATTCCCAGGATAGGCTCCGGATCCACTGTGAGCAGGAAAAAGCTGAAAATATGAATGAATGCCTTGTAGGGAGATTTTTTTTCCAATTTGCTGTACATTGAGTGCAAAGACAGCTATTACGTCCAAATTGGTGATTGCTATGCGCAACATAATATTGTTTAATAGATGATGATGATGATGATGATGGTGTATGCGCATCTATCACTTCTTGCCATGCTCTCTGTCCTACGTGTGATGTCATGGCCCTTTAATTACAGACGTGCCTTGTGGACTCTCTATTGTCTTGTCCACTGAGAAATCAAGGTAAAGGCTGACAAACACACTGAAGTACACACGCAAGAGAAAACACACACACACACACTACCCGCCCACTGAGCAGCCCTGGGAGCATGTGCCCACACCTGTGTCCTCCCACCCGTCAGCTGAAATGTCATGAAAGAGGAATGGGGGAGAGAAATGAGTGAAGAGAAAGAGAGAACTAACTAGCACATGGACAGTGTGTGTAAAGGTTCTGATGACAGTAGAGAGCTGGAATGACGATAATTAGAACAACTGGGAAAAGGAGGTCAGTGGAAAGGGAGGGATGGATGAAGGAAGGAAAGCAAAGATGGATAGATAAAAAGAGAGATAGAGAATAGAGGGAGGGTGGCTTGGATTAAAGGAGGGAGGAGCCTTGGAGGGAGGGGTCGATGCAGCAAAGGAAGGAAATCGGATATGGAAGGAGATAATGATGGATAACAAAAGGGATGATGAAAGTGAGAGATGATAAAGGGAAAGGTGGATAGACGAACTGATGAAGAAATGACGGAGGATGAGATTGTGAAAAGGAGTTTGTGGGGAGAATAGAAAGCGAGATGGATGGAGAAAGCAATGAACAGAGGGTTTGAGAAGATGATTGAGGTAGAATGTGATATATGGAGATGGATAGAAAAAGAGAGAGAGATAAAGAGATGGATAGTGAAAAAGATGAATAGGGAAAGGAAGGGGAAAATAAATAGGAGAGGAATGGATGGATGAATGGAGAAAAAAGAGAAAGAAGTCGAGAACAGGAGGTGATTGAATGGCGGGATAAAGTTTTGGAGAAGGGAATGGATGGCGAGATAGAGAGAGCGATGGAGGGATGGAGAAAGCGATCAGTAGGAAAATGGAGAGAATGATCAAGCGATGGAGAAAGTGAACATTGGAAGAATGGACTGAGCTGTCGAGATTTGGCTAGGGGGCTGGGGAGGATGGATGAAGAGAAGGGGTAGATGGTGGAATGGAGAGAGAGAGCAGTTGAGTTGGAGACGGGTGGAGATAAGATAGAGGGAAGGATGGAGAAGGTGGTCATGATGGAGAGGAACGGAGAGGGGTGTGGAGAGATGGATGGAGTTCAGTGGCACAGTAGAGGAGGGATTAACATACGAGCTGGAAATTGCTGAGTCTGCCAGGTCTTTCATCTCAGCTAGAGATCAACCGTGTGTGTGTGTGTGTGTCCTTACGTCTCTCACTGTCAGTTGGTTGTGTTTCTAATTCGCAGTAACTTCACTAGAGCAGATTGAAATGAGGGAAACAGATTGCACACATAATGACGCTCGATTTACAGCGAAGTAAAATCTTTCTCTGATTCACACTTGAGTTGACTTTAACCTGCGTGAGTGGAGAGTAGGAGGTGGGAGAAGAAAAATAAAAAAAAACGAGCTGAAGAGCGTCTCCTGCTGGTGAAGGAGGGCTGGAACACCACCAGCTGGTCACAAGGGTCCATGCTGTGATGCAGTCTGTCTGAAGTGTAAGTGTGTGTGTGTGCGCAGCTTCCACAGCATATTTCTCTCTTTGCAGGGTGTCTGGCGGCGAGCTCTTTGACAGGATTGTGGAAAAAGGTTTTTACACCGAGAAAGATGCCAGCAAGCTCATCCAGCAGATCCTGGACGCTGTGAAGTATCTGCACGACATGGGCATAGTGCACCGAGACCTGAAGGTGGGACCGGAAGGAAATGTGTGTGTGTGTGTGTGTGTGTGTGTGTGAGAGAGAGAGAGAGAAAGAATCAAAATAAGAAAACATTTCTCAAAGCGTAAAATGAAATGAAGTGTTTTTCAATTTCCTATTTTATTTTGCCATCCCAGCTTCCCTTTCCTTTGCTGCTGTAATCTGAGAAGAATCTGTGTACCGTAACTAATTAACATGGCGTTTATTTTCCTCTCTGGCTTCTGAGGTCACAGTAATTAGTCTTGTTAGTCTGTGGGCTTAACAAGCTCATTTGTTTACATGCAGTGACGTGAAGGATGTACAGATTAATTCTTGTGCATGGCTGAACTAATTAAACCTCTCCCTGAACATGATCCAGATCAATGAGAGAGAGAGAAAGAGAGAGAGAGGGTGACTGTGTATTTGCATGCCTCATTATGGTGTGTGTTTTTTTTTTTGTTGTTGTTGGTGTTTAGCCAGAGAACCTGCTATATTACAGCATGGACGAGGACTCGAAGATCATGATCAGTGATTTTGGCTTGTCAAAGATCGAGGGCTCGGGTAGCGTGATGAGCACGGCCTGTGGCACTCCTGGATACGTAGGTAAGATGCGCACTAGCATATATGAAAGTTTTTAAAGCCTTTTTTTTGTAGTCTGTATTATTAGTGTTCGATTATGAGGAGTGTCCACCATACAAGTCCCTGGGTGAGTTGTTACTATAGAAACAGGAACGGCAAGATGAGCTCGTACATGTGTGAAGTGTTAATAAGTTAACAAGTTTTGTTGTTTGGCAGCTCCGGAGGTTTTGGCCCAGAAGCCGTACAGTAAAGCAGTGGACTGCTGGTCCATCGGTGTCATCGCATATATACTGTAAGTATTATAGGTATACAACCGATTATCTGGGTCTGGATAGTACTGTAAAGTACAATAGCAGTACATTACACCGATCAGAGATAACATTAAAACTTCTGACAGGTGAAGTGAATAACTTTGATTATCTTATTACAATAGCACCTGTCAATGAGTGGGATATATATATATATATATATATATATATATATATATATATATATATATATATAATATATTAGGCAGCAAATGAACAGTCAGATCTCGAAGTTGATGTGTTGGTAAAATGGGCAATGTACACAAACATAAACATTGGCGTTGAAACACCCCTTCTTGGCAACTGTACTCCCTAATGGCAGTGGCCTCTTGCAGCAGGATAATGCACCCTGCTACACAGCAAAAAATGTTCAGGAATGGTATGGTGTTGACTCGGCTGTAAATTCCCCAGATCTCAATCCGCTCAAGCATCTGTGGGATGTACTGGACAAACAAGTCCGATCCATGGAGGCCCCACCTCACCAATTACAGGACTTACAGGATCTGCTGCTAACGTCTTGGTACCAGATACCACGGCACACCTTCAGAGGTCTTGAACAGACCATGCCTCGACGGCTCAGAGCTGTTTTGGTGCCATAAGTGGGACTCCCACAATATTAGGCAGGTGGTTTTAATGTTATGGCTGATCGGTGTATACTGTAGTGTACGTGTGGCTTGAGTTACTGTTACCATCCTGAAGCTGATTATATTTTGAACAATAGTACATGCTGAAGTGTTTTACAGTATTTCTCTTATACCACAGCAGTTCGCCAACACTAACATTGAAAAAATTGACGTCATACTGTTTATAATTCAATTTAATGTTGTGGAACGTCCAAAATCCGTCATAATGTAAATGATACAGGAACATCAAAATATACATCATGCATATTCTGCCTTTTCATTTTTGAAAAATGCATTACATGCTGTCTCTCAGTCCCTGGTGCAATTCGGTAAGATCAAGCATCTTAAATCCTCACGTCTCTCTCGCTCTGTCTCGCTCTCAGTTTGTGTGGCTATCCACCATTTTACGACGAGAACGATGCCAAGCTGTTTGAGCAGATCCTGAAAGCTGACTACGAGTTTGACTCACCGTACTGGGACGATATCTCCGATTCAGGTAGCAGGTTTTCCATCTTCTCACAATTCCTCTGCGTTACATCAGGCCTCTATTGCTTCTGGCCAGACTTTGCTCTGTCCCTCTGAACACCTGCCAAACTGCTCGTTAATAATAATAATAATAATAATAATAATAATAATAATAACATACTCTTGAACATTTGTTTTTATTACATCAGGCTTTGGGAGAACATCTAATCAAATTTTGTCGGATGTTGAAACCAGGCCAGCTTTTTTTGTTGTTTTTGTCTTTTTTCCATCCTGAGCCTGTTCTGTGTTACCAGATGACCTTACGGAAAAGTATCAGATGCTAACGTCAAGGACCGAGCTGTAATTGTGATTTTTATTCTCAGCTAAGGACTTCATCGTACATCTGATGGAGAGGGACCCGAACCAGCGCTACACGTGCGAACAAGCACTGCAGCATCCGTGGTATGAAATGCATGCATGTATTTAAGTAGAACTGTTGATAGTTCATATTGGAGCTTAACCATTATTCATGTATTTATTTCATCAATAATATTTGAACCCAACCATGTTCATAGTTCGCATTTAAACCCAGCACTAAATGCGGACTAAAGAGCAGAAAATGCAATAAATAAAGAGTCTGCATTAAATATTACAATATTAAAGAAGCAGTTTGTCATGTTTAGCGCCTTTTTAGTGCCCTCTGCTGCACTTGCAAACCATAACCATCGTTTACATGTACATATTCAAATAGGCAGAGCTGAGAAGCTCCGTTCTGGCTAGGGGCGGAGCTAATTTCCAGGCCAGAAGAGATTTCAACAGAAGCCTTAAATGGACAAATAATATCTAGATCAATTGCAGGGCAGTATTGAAAATCTGTGTCTGTGAAACAGTGATCTAGATGCACCTTTAAAAATAACAACCTGCCTCTTTAAGCAAAAATAATTTTTGGCATTTTGCCCCTAGCCCTCCTTTGAACAAGAAACATTCCTTTTTTTGAGTTTCATAGACTTTCAGAGCAAAACGCTGTACATTACACTTGTATCTCTTGACAAAATAATTCTTCCGCTGAATACGAGTTGAATGTTTTCTCACAACAGAACGCATTGCTAATCCGTCTCGATCCAGTTCTTGTTTTCTCTCCATCCAAGTGGCTTTAAAGCCTTTGCTTTCCTTGGCAGAAATACAGCCAGATGACTAACTTGGATTCCACTGGAGAGAACTGAAAGAATTATGTCATTTTTGTTTTGTTTTGTTTTTGTTTTTCCAGGATCGCCGGTGATACTGCACTGGACAAGAACATCCACGAGTCTGTGAGCGCTCAGATCAAGAAGAACTTCGCCAAGAGCAAGTGGAAGGTCAGTGCTCCTGATCATCCAGTATACTGTTTTTTTGTTTTTTGTTTTTTTTACATACCGTACGTGGGAAAGCTAAATGACGCGATCTGTCCAAAACAGAGCTAGATTTTTAACGTAACCAAAGAAACATATGAAGCATGTTTTAATGTAATCCTGTCAGATTAAGAACACAAGCACGGCTGAGTTGAAGATTTCCCGCAATGCGCACAGGCTTATATTTTCAAGCTCTCTCTCTCTCTCTCTCCCTCTCTCTCTTTCTTTCGTCTGTCTCTCTCAGCAAGCGTTTAATGCCACAGCAGTGGTCCGACACATGCGTCGCCTCCAGCTAGGCACCAGTCAAGAGGGACAAAGTCAGGTGTCGCCCCACAGCCCCTGCAGCGAGCACCTCCTGCTGCCCGAGGGAACTGAAGAGGAAGAGGACGAGCAAAGCAGTCAGTTCCCAAAAAATTCACCTTCAAATTCCGTTCGCTGAAAAAAAATCACATTTACTTACCCAAATATAGTCAGTCTGCCAAGATGATGTCTGTCTGCTTGCTAAGTTTTGCACTGGCGCGATTAACTAGTTAGTTGTTATTTAATGTAGCTAGTTGTTAGTTAATGCTCAAACTCTATTTATAAATATTTCTACACTTTTGTATAGAAACATGGTACGACACATGGGAATTTCTGAAAAATAGTATGTATGGGTGGCTCATATTTTAAAATCCACCTTCACACTTTTTATTATTTTTTTTAATGCTATTACAGCATACTTCTTTCTAAATGATGTTGGCAAGTCTGCATGACACTACTGAAGAACTAGATGAGGTTTGAATGGTCAGGCACTAAACACTAAAGAGCAAGAGCTTCTTTTCTCACTCACCGTTTTCCAGCCATATTACTGAGAAATCCAACATACTTGGTAGTCGTAGTGAAGACGTTGGTGCAAACGCTGAACTCAAAGTTCCAGAATGCAATGCAGCTATATGAAGCTGCATATAAATGGGAGCTTTGGAAGCTGATCTGTTTCCTGAGAGCTGCACAGATTAACGACTAAAAAGAACTAAAATGATGTTACATTGCTGTCTTTAGGTACACATGAAACAAGGGTTGCACCACTGGCAGGAGGTAGTCACACTCCATTGTGGGCAATGTGGGTAAAGCAAACCGTTAACCAAAGTGAAAATGTCAATGAAAGAATCCACTAGTTATGGCATGTACTTTCTCTGTCTACATCTTTGTAGCCTCTCAGACGGGCAATAACGGCTGCTCTGAAGACGCTTGCGAGGGGGCGGGGCACGACGGCATCCCGAACTGTGCCTTCAACGTACACCCGACCAGCCGGGTCTGAGCCCGTCAATCATCCTGCTGCAACCAATGACTTGACTGTCCTGTGTTTCTACTGGAGTCCTGGCACACCCCCAGTCTGGCCAGGAATACTGAGTAACTCCAGCGCTTGGCCACTAGGTGGCGCCGCAGTGTAAAGATATCCAGGTGGGAAAGGGGGTCGCTATGCCAACAAAGGGATTCTGTTTACAGAGAGGTGAGCTCTGCCAAAGGAAGGAGAGAGAAAGAGAGCCGCATGCCGCAGCTGCATTATGGGTAATGGACTGAGATTGGACAGTGTTTTATCTTCTGTTTTACAAAACTACATTCATCTTTCTGTCTTGGAAAAAATGGCTTTAGGTGTGTTTTTAGTTGTAAAATGGGTCCAAATATATTTTGTCTCAGATGTTTTCAGCCTGCACACTAAAAACAGTTTCATGTGCGATCGGTACATACATGCATACACACACACACACACTTTCTCCTAATCATTGTGATTGACTTCCATTGACGTAATTATTAATGCAGCTAATTAATGCTGTGCTGCACTCAAATCTAACCTGAACCTCTGCATCAGTAACTAAAAGGTAACCTTTACATGCTTTTAATTTTTTTTTTCTTTGATAAACCCGCCAGATGTCCCCACAAAATCAAAATGGTTAGACATTTCTATCCTTTTGGGGACATTTGGTCTCCACAAATATATAAAAATATATTTCTTGTGGCTTTATGAACCAAAGGTGAAGCTAAAATTCCTACTAGTTAATGAACACACATGGAAACGTTATTCTGGTACTGCCATACACACACACACACACACACACACACTGTCTGGTTATTATTCTGTACAAATCATTGTTACTTGTATACATTTTGTCCATATTTGGCTGTAATCAATCAAATCAACGTCATATTATTGTGCTGCAACACACCAAGTCTGCGTCATTGTTTCATAGAACATTTATTTTTCCGCACATCGGACACAGTCTTCAGTGCCTTCGTGGTTGCAGTTGTTTGGGTTATTAATGCTTCATCATAGTCTATTCGTTGTTCTGATCTCTCTGTGTGCAGGATGCTTTAAACGTATATACCGTACTATTTTGGTGAAACACTGCAGCCATTCCCCATGTGTGTGTGTGTGTTTGTTTGTGTGTGGGTGTGTGTGGGGCATGCTTTTATACATCTAATGTCTATTACCATTCATGTAAACGTTTTTATATAAAACTGTTTCTTTTACTGAAGGTTTTACTCAGGGGATGATGTTAAGGATTTGGGGTTTTAAGTAAATGGTAGAGGATTCATTATTTAACAGATAAATATAATATATTAGTGTGGTGGCCTGGGAAAACCTGTCGCTATGGCCGAAACTAAAAATGAATTTCACTATGTTATCATCCTGCAAAGATCATGCTGGGTAAAAAGAGACAACAAAAAATAGTGGTGGCTCAGTGGTTAAAGACTCTGCGTTACTGATGAGAAGGGCAGGCGTTCAAGCCCCAGCACTGTGAAGCTACCTTTGTTGGTCCCTTGGGCAAGGTCCTTAACCCTCAACTGCTCAGTTGTATAAATGAGATACATGTAAGTCGATCTGGATAAGGGCGTCTGCCAAAAATGCCACAAATATAATAGAAATATAATAGAAATATAAAAACATTCAGTTTACCTACACATAAGTGCCATTTCCTCCCACAGTGAAGGTAATCCGTTAGGTTTGTAATCTGCGCCACAGTCAGCATGCGATCTTAAAAACGTAATTTTCTAACATTATTTTTTATGGTAACCAGACTCTTCTATATCTTTACTCACTGAACATAACATCCATTAAAGAAGACGGCATTGTTGTAATTTTGTATCTCTATTGAACAGAGTCTTGTATTTTATCTTCAGTGAACGGAGGCGAGACCAATCAGACAGGGTTTACAGGAAAATACGTGGAAATACTCGTATCTTATTGGCTGACAATTCTGCCAAATGCTAGCTCACACAGTCAGTTAGTGTGAAAATAGATACATGCCGAGATATATATATTACCAGTAGAATGGTTGAAATTGAAACACTAACATCCTCTGATGCTGAGCAGGAAAACAAGGTGTGTAAATGTCTATACGAGTTCCAGTTTACATGAACATGCTATGAGCAGAGCGTAAGAACAGATAATGTACTTCACATGGCACTGTAGAAGCTAAACCCATACAGTGTTAGCTTAGTTGTCTCGCTCCTTGGCTAGCGACACCAAACTAGCCTAGTCTCATGTTAGATAGCCAGAAGATTTTATATTTTATCCGTCTTGTAGTCCTACAAGCAGTGACTACTGTCCACCTGAGGCAAGTTTTATGAGAAACTGATAAGCCTTTTGTCCAATTTTCACATTTTTAAAAGCAATTAGTCTTCACATGCAAGAAAATAAACTGTAAAAAAAAAAATGTAGCTGGAGTAGTATCTGGGCTCAGCCCTGGATGATTAACAGTCCAGCTAACACCCTGAGTTCTTATAGTGTCACGCTTTCACATTCACAGTTAGTCACACTGAATGACTGAGCCATTTGATTTTTTCTTTTTTAAACCAAAAATCCGAGATCTAACTTTATATCATACAAGATGCAGTGCTCCATGCTCATAACTTCAACATGATAAATACTGACAGTGAGACTTTATGGAAAGTCATTCTTAAAAATATATCGATAAATAAAAATATATTCCAATTCATTTGTATCACTTTTTTTGTGTTTATTAATACTGTGAAACCATGATATGGTGATTTGGACTAGATTATAATACCGTAAAATAAATCCATAACGCCCCTAATGCAAAAGAGAAACATATTTCAATTTCAGGACTATATATAGTAGAAAATATAAGAATGTCATCATGTGAAAGGTTGTTCCAGGCTGCCACATATATATTTAGATTTGCCCTTGACATGGGGGTCTGTTGTATTGCACCACTGAACCTTTATATAGGGAAAAAAAGAAAGGCATTAAAGAATTTTTTGTCGTACCTCATGCGTCCCATTTGATTTGTTTCCATACACCATTTTCTGTGATGCACTCATCTCCTTACTGTATACTGGACCACTTTTTTTTTCCTTCAAGCTCACCATGCTCTGTTTTGCGTGATTATGTCCACTTACTTTCGCTGCCACGTGAGATCATATTCTGTTCGAACATTTTGTGAAATTCTACTGAGATGCAAAATTAATAAAAACCACAAGGTCTATATCTGGAACAAAGGAACAACAGGGAGTAACTCGATCAATCTTTATTTTTTGAGTAGAATATAACATCATGCATCATGCCAACTTTTGAATCGTCTGCCATTCAGATGTCCAAGCAGTTCAAACCATTTCCATTTTGAATCTGAGCCATGACCTTGGCTCTTTATTCTGGGTCAGACTGGGTCCACTAGAACCTCTCTGCATGTATCCATACGTCAAATATGTAAAATATACACAGATTTCAAAATAAGAATAAATATAATGAATAAGAGACTTATATTGAAATGTAAGGTGTTTAGTTTTGTTGATTACAGAGTGACAAAGTTGATTTATTTTTGCTTAGTCTGTATTTATACTAGGGCCTAAACAAAATCGAATTTTATGTTACGTGAAATCGTTCGCTTGTGTTTTGGCTGTGAGAAATGAAGAGTTTCCTCTGTGCGCTCAGTCACCGGTGTAACCTGCGCTGTTGCTTGTCAAACCATTTTTACGTATCGATCCAAACTTCCACCAGACTTTAAAAGGTCATAAAGAGAACGACGTCTAATTGACTGAGCGCTTTTGTAGTTACTGCGCTGTACACTGGTATTTTCCAGAAATTCTTCGTATACTGTGCTAAATGGTGAGCTCTATAATGTCTGTTTGCACAAAAAGACACAAACAACTTTTGTTTTTTTAATTTATTTTTTGGTAATTCGTAAGCTTTATTGTTACTAAGGTCAGGAAGGTAGAAGGAACAAAATTTCTAATCGAGATATTTCTTCTTTGAAACAGCAACAGTGACATGAACACGGTGAAAACGATGCCGTGTGTGATCCTCCGTACGCTTTCTGATATACCTGGATGTAAAACTTGTTCAAGGCTTTGCTATGTATGATGCACTGTTGCAAAAGATTTTTTTTTCTCTCTAAAATCAACGTTTATTTGCAAGAATACTCTAGAACATGGGTTCTCAAATGTTTTTTTGCAGCCAGGAATCACATTAGCTCTTAAAATAAAAAAATCTATAAAAATCAATAAAATCCAAGCCGTCATTTATTTTATGAATTTTTCAAATATTAGGCTCATTATTTAAATGTATACAATAATATTCTAGTTATTTATTGTTTATTTGAGCATTTGATTCACCGAAGGAACAATTCGACATTATTTATTTCAATTCAATTGACCAATCAAATAGGCTGAAAACTCAATACAGGAACTCAATAAATACAATTTCGACCACTTTAATAAAATTACTTTTACAAATTACTCTGACCCCATTTTGAGAACCACTGCTCTAGAATGGGAGCGACAATAAACCAGGACGGTGAAGAGTGGTTGTTTAATATCGCTTAGCATTTTCCATGATGATATGCCACTTGAGAGAAATTGAACTGACATAAGAATTGGACTTTTTATTTTGTTTTCTTTGAATGTTTATTCTGACTTTTTCCCTACCATTTCCCTGTAGACTTGCTGCAATTTCCAAGAGTTTCCTGTTTGTCAAAAGGACTAGACATAAACTAGGACATTCTTTAGCAACTCAGGACTGTCTCAGAATCCATACTGGTGTTGTACAAGACTCAACCTCAACACAAACTAGCAGAGAACGAGTGCACAACTTTAACAAAAACCTAGAAAATGTGGTAGCATTTGAACATTTTTATTGGCAGAAGTTCTCTGTTTTAAAATGAAGTAGAAGGGCTTGATGATATGATGAGGCCTTTTTAAGATGAGTGCTACAATAATGACAAAAAAAAAAAAAAAAGGCCATTCATTTGAATTTTAATATAAAATCAGCCAGTTTGAGAATTGTGTTCAAATTGTGTCTAAATGCCTTCCTGGTTCTAAATTAGCTGTAACTATTGGCAGAATATATACTGTACTGTATAATAATATCTATTAACATAGCAAAGCTGTATGTTAACTTTTTGTAAGACTTGTAAAAAGCTGTTTATTTGTATGGATGCAATGCATCATGGGTAATTGCTGGATATTCTTGTACGTAAAGTAACACTTGGTATTTAAGCTAACGATTTGTACTTTTTGGAAAATTTGTAAACGTAAAGTGTATTAAAAAACAAACAAACCTCCTTGTCTATGCCTTGTGCATCTGTCAATATGTGTATACGTGATGTGACCACTACAATAAAGCAGATGATCACTGACTAGGGAAGATTTTTGTAGTTAGTTGCAAGTAGATAATTGTACGTATTCCTAGGTACAACCTTTGCTAGACTACATGTGAATGAAGATTGAAGAAAAGCTATGTACAGTAACCTTTCTGAGTTTATTTGGTACACCCCAATACTACCGAGTTAAGGAAAAATCCTAATCTGGGTGGAGTGCTTAGATTTAGCAGTTTCAGCTCCTGAGCTAATTATCAAGCACTTAAGTTGGATCAGGTGTGTTTGAGAGCAGGGAAGATTTGAAACTCTGCATGGAAATGGGCCGATTGGAACCTGAGCAACAGTATAATTAACACATGGTGCATGAAAAAAAAAGTCTCAAACTGTACACCTACGAATTGACCAGCAACACGGATATGTTTAATAACATGGGCAGGAAGTATATAACGTTTAGCAGTGCAAATACTTGTGAAAAAATATATATATAATTGTTTCCACTGGGCCGTACAATACGTCACAATACACAATATGATCACACTTTTTGTTGATTATTTTCACTGCCAATTAAGCAACTTTCCTACAATCATACTAAGAGTACCAATCAGGGACCTATGTGGTGCTAGAAGTAGTACAGATTCATGACAAGTCATCATTAAAAATCTATCATTTTGTGACCAAAAAAGACTACTACTACTGAAGATTGCACAGCAGCAATATTCAACAATAGTCTACTCACATCCCAATTAAATCCAATGGAAATGCCAGAAAGTTCTGCTTGTCCAGTAGATGTGGATCTCATCAGTATGTGCTCAGAGGAGCAGATCTTGCAAGATACACAGTCCAGTAGACAAAGAAGAAGGTACAGTATACCAAGTATTTTCTCTGCACTTTCTCTGCATTCAGCCAGATGGTGCTGTGAAAGAAAATAAAATGCAGCATGGTTCCTCAAAGGGATTAAGGGTTAGTGTTAGTGTTAACTGTTAACTCATTACAAGTGAAATGGTGCCATCAACATGCGACCACTGTGGCTCTGGTTATGTGATAGTAACTGTGCTTTAATGCACTATAAGTGATATTTGGCCAGTGGTGGTCCAGTGATAATCACTGTCCAATGATCAGATCATTATGTAAGAATGTTACAGTATGTGATATCATCTGCTAATATTATTATTACTATTATTATTATATAAAATGGTTCATGGGTTCAAACTCAAGGAGGTATTCAGTTTTGAATTCAGTCAGCTGTAAGCCCTTGGCTGTTTACTTTTATGGATGCAATACATCATGAGTAATTGCTAGATATTATTGTATGCAATGGAGTTTGACTCAGACTAACTTGTCTGTCAGTAGCTGCTGCTTGTGGATGAGGAATTTCTTTCTGCACCGTTTGCCTTCTCTCTCTCTCCCCATATAACTCGGTCTCTCTCATTTCTATTTCCTCCTGTACAACTCTCCATTTCGAGTGTAATTCAGCGAGACCCTTACAGTCTGGCTCGTGAAGGCCCAGTTAATTTTCCTTTACTAGACCACCAGAGAAAACCTCTCATCCTATCATCTTCTTCAAACCATTTAAAAAATTGTTTATATTGAATTGGAAAAAATTGCTCTAACCAGCCATTCAATGTTGAGCATTAACTATTTTCATTGGCATTATGTAATATGCAAAAAGGAGGTAAACAGCTGCTGCACTCTTATGGAATGCACAAAAACCTGCCATTTTAAGAGGCGTGGGTTTACTTTTTATATCCATTTTATGTGTGTGTGAGTGTATTACTGCTGTTGGAAGTCCCTCACCTGTCCCTCACCTGTGTGACATCCCATTTGTCTAGGAATGTTGATGTACATTGACCTTTGTCTATTTTCAACCCGATCCTTCACTGGTGCCTTTCATGAAGAATGATGACAGATCAGATGCCACTGATGCAGAAAGGATTTTAATTTAAAGTCAAGTAAGTGGGAGTAAAGTAAGGGTCAAAGGCCTCTGATTAATGGGCTGCTGTATGCCTGCCATATGTTTACTGTATGGAATGCTTTCTCTGGATAGCAGCATCAGAAGAGACATTCATTTCTATGAGATTACAATGACATGCTTTGACGTGAGTGTGATTTAATCAGGCAGTTGGCACAATGTTAACCTAAAGAATTAACCTTGAATTTCCCCTTGAGGATCAATAAAGCATCCATCCATCCATCCATCCATCCATGTATGGGTTTCCTCCGGGTACTCCGGTTTTCTCCCAGAGTCCAAAGACAGGCTGATTGCATGTCCATAGTATGCAATTGTGTGTGGATATGTGTATGTGACTCCTGCGATGGACTGGCGACCCTGCCTTGATGCTCCCTGGGATAGGACCCTGAAAAGGATTAAGCAGTAGAAGATGGATGGAATCATTTTTGGTAGAACTCTTCCTTTCAGACATTTTGGGATTTAGAGCTATGTTCCATTGATATTGTCCAGACTGTAGCCTTTTTCCCTCCATCTTGTTCACCTGTATTTTATGCATGCCAGAGGTGTCAAATCTGTCTTGGAACATGTCTGAGCTGCCATGTTTGATTAATCAACCTTCTCTCTCTCTCTCTCTCTCTCTCAAGCTGATTCCTTTCACTGAACAACCATCACTGTTAATATTATCAAGATTGGTCGAATTTAAGAACAAAACATGAAGCTTTTAGCCACAGTGCATTATGTCTTTATGTCATCGGGTATTATATGGTACATAACTGGGTTGCTCCAGACCAGCAGACACAGAATGACAAACCAGTGAGATGAATCATTTCAGAATACTGACTCTACAGACACAGAGAGGTGAGGGAGTCAAAAAAAACATCCTTCTGAGATGGAGAGACAAACAGGGAAGATGATTATGATGTGTGATCCATTGTAATGTAGTAAATCAGTGATCTCGCATTTTGTCATTATTTCCATTGGCAAGTAGAATTTGGAAACCCTTCTCGCCTGACCATGAACAGACATAGTCATCACAAAATGGTGGTCTAGGAAAATCTTTCATTTGCTGAACAGTTTTGACATTTATATAGTTGTGGAAACTACAGATTTCCCTGAATTGAAATACATTTCTCTTTTACATTTATCTCAACCACAAAGTAAAGAATTTTAAATCTCAGTTTACCCCCAAAAGTGAGAAAAGGAGAAAATTCCATTCCAAGTGTGACACAGGAGCATCACACCTAGTATTTTCATACTGTATACAGTGAATTTGTACCCAAGAATGGCTGCTGTACTCATCCTAATACTATTATTCACAACATACTCATACTGAACATTCAACACACATGGCGCTGTTTGTCTTCAACTTGTCATGTTGCTGAGAAACCTCAAAGCACAAAGCTCTCCGTCCTGAAGATTTTCTCACGACAGAAATCTTAAGTTAGCTTTACATCTTACTGTTACAAAGCACTGACACTGAAGACTCCTTCCAATGTCAGAATTGAGAAACTACTAACAAATAACACTTTCTACATAGATACACACAGTAGATTTAAACCATTTTTGATGGTCAAAGACAGAGGTCACTAACCCTGTTCCTGGAGATCTAAATTCCTGAAGACTATAGCTCCAACCATAATCACGCCCACCTGACCATCTAATCACTGCCTTAAGAAATTCTTGTTCAACTGAAACAGGTGTGTTAGATTTTGTTTGCAGATGAAACCTGCGGGAAGGTACTGTAGCTCTTGAGCAAGAGGGTTGCATACCACTTGGATAAGAGTTATAGTGGATTACTGGTAACGGGCAACCATCCATAGCACCTTTTTCCAAGTTATATGCATATCTGCCTATATATGGAAACTCTTGAAGACATGAAATCCCGTCAGTGTTAGGCAGACTTTTTCATGCCTATAAACCAGGATGAGGTCCAAAATTTTTCAATAATTGGCTAACTTTCTCTTCATCATTCAGGTAGACCTCAGTGGGGTCAAGGATTTTACAGGTGTTCTAGAATTATATCCACTGGTACATTGTTGTTCTACCGATCCACACAACTGGTTATAAAATCTGTTCATAAATGTCCAAGTCCATTTTACTGTAAAATATAGTTCCATGAAGGATAGAGGAGTATAGTGAGGGTTTTTCTAAATACAGCTTTTCTCAGGTTGTGTAAGATTTCTAATGCTGATCCAGCAGTTTGCTATGGCACTGGTATATTGCGAGAGGAAAACTTTGCTCATTATTATGCTTGTCTTCCTTGGCATAAAGTGTTTCCATCATCCTGCCAATAAATCCAAAGCAAATTCAGAGCAGCTATAAGCTATAAGAAGAAATTTGAGAAATAATGTGTAAACTTTTCCTCTGTGCACACAGCCCTACTGTAGCTTCTGCATTCTTTTGTATTCTTCTTCTACATCTAGTCATCATTCTGTGCTTCACTTAGTGTACTGTAGAGTTGTGTTTAGGTCTGTTGTCTTTCATCACTTTGTCTCTCATTTCTGAGGACATGTTATCCGTGGGTGAAACAGCCAGGCTGTGGTGCTGTGTCCACTTCATAGACACTTATATCAATTATGCTTTATGCTTTGTTTTCGACTAGAAATGCGTGTTATTAGCAGAATTGTTAAGACTTATTAACAGGGTTCTGTCCCTAATTTTAAGAACAATACTGACCAAGGGGTAGTTAGGAAGTCTGATAAATTGAGCAATTGAAAATGATAAAGAGGAAGTCAGAGATTTTTAGGTTTTATTAAAAATAAAAATGTAAACAGCTACTATTGTTTCTGGACTTTGTTAATTTGCTCAATGTAACCACTGCTAGAAGTAAAGCAAGTCATATGACCAAAAACAAATTACAGTGTTGAAAACAGTCTGTGTTGCCACAATGGATAAAAATGTACGTAAGTACAAGAGGCAATTAAAGTATTTATTTATTAATTCATTATAAAACAAAACACAAAATAATATTATAGAATAGTCGATAATAGTTGAGTGATTTAGACTGGACATTAAAAAAATAAAAATAAAAAACAGAATATTGGCCTTGTATATTGAGCAAAGAATTATTTTTTTTACTCAATTACCTGCTTTTTCATTGCGCTGTGGTTTTGGCTCTACAGTAACCCAGTGCGGTTTCCTGGATTTTACACATGAAGATGGGAAACACCAGGATCATCCTGTATTCTCGGCCAATTTGCACATCACAAAGGAGCTATGTGGCATCCTGCCTCTATAAATACAAACACTACAGGAGAAGATGTTTCAGTGTTCAGAAAAGTGTGTACAGTATGTGTGTGTGTGTGTGTGTGTTTGTGTGTTTCCCCCATGACAATTGAAAAAAAATATATATATCATTCAGACTTGTAGATCAGAATCCCACAATTGTGGAATTGCAGACACAAACCCCCCACTAACTCTTACCTTAAAATTCGTAATGTTTCATATAAACTGAGTCAGCCAAATCGTCAGGAATTTCCTCTTTCTCCTCACAGAACTCTTCTCATTCTCCTTTCGTCCCAGCTCTGATTTTCTTGCATTCTCACACTTTTCTCTCCCATGTAACAATACCATTCGTTAGAGTTTTTCTTCCGAACACTTGTTACGTCTTGTTTCATTTTGTTTTTCTTGGCCTGTCCACTTTAGCTCTTCAGAGAGATTTTCCAAATCTCCAAAATGTGTGCGAGAGCTCAGGTTTTTTGTTTCTGTTTAGCAATGATTTCACTCCATAGCTGAACCGCATGACCATGAGGACAAAAGATCCATTTCTCTGCGGTTCACCACGACCATGTTACCCGTGTCTCTGTACTCAGTTGCTTGTGGAATAAAATGAATCTATAATTATTGTTCTATAACAGATTGTAAAAATGTGGATGGAATGTGTGGAAGAGAGAGGCAGGATACAAAAGTGGGCTGTATATATGGTAAGATGTTTTTTTGGACATATTTATTCAGTATAAACACACTTAATGCACTTTCTTGGGAGAGATAAAAATGTAATTGTGTTACAGAGGATCCTCAGAACATCACATAACATGGATTTTGTTTAAAATGAACGTTTTTCCTCTTGAAAGTGACAGTCAGATAACACCTCATTCTGAAAAAAGCATATAACAACAATGATACTATTTATCAATATTATTCTCCCCATCCCCTTCTTTTTTGTCTCACTTCACTACATTTAGATAATAAATTACATAAATTTAGACTGACACAGTATATATACACTGATGCATGTCACTTTGAACAATGAAAGCCAAAGGAACAGAGACCTTCCTATGGTTGGTTTTGTTCATTATAACCGGTGTTCTATGTAACCTATGTAATATCTTGCATTGCTCTCTAAATCGCTAAAATATAAAAGTAGACCTCACACATTCAATACCTTCCTGCCAGTCATCATCTATATATTCGTGACACAGACATAAGGAATAAAACCTGGATATAAAATGAGCAACATTACTTGTGTTGACACATAAGGTGGAGATCCTCGGTTTGAAGTGATATAATGCGGAATTTGTAAATACTTAGTCAGAGTCCAAAGCAAAGTTAGGAGCACAGGCAGAGAGGGTAATCATATCCATAAACAGACTTTAAAAATATGACATGAAAACCAGGCTATAAGGAGTCAAAATAATCAAAGGAAAACAAAACACTGGTGAACACAATAGAGGAAGAGACCAATCATATGACCGAGGCAGAGGTAGAGGCAGAGACAGAGACAGAGACAGAACCAAAATCAGAAGAAAAAAAAAACAAAACCCAAACCACATAGTACAACATAAACAACAGTGCAAGCAGTGGTAAATTGTTATAGCTAACGTTATATTTAAAATGTATACTAATGGGAAAAAATGTAATACTAGTGTGTTCACGTGTACGTAGGATACAATCGTGTGCAACCTTTAACTTGCGCACATTCAAAAGCCTTTCCCAGCCTAATCTCAGTGTTGATTAAGAATATACGCTCATTATACATGTCTGAAACTACAAACATACGGAAAAGACAACAACTTGATACGTTATCAAAAAATTGACACAAATATCCGAAGCGTATAGGAAGCTCATGAAATATTCGTATCATGAATGTTTGCAGAAGCCATCAAACTAATGTTTTATTTAACACCAGGGAATGTTTGCCGTCACGCCAAAAGTTTATCATTTTCCCAGACTATTCTGTCTTTTTTCGCTAAAGGAATGCTAAAAATATAGCAAACTGACTTATATTACAGAGACACTTGGGAGCCTTGCAATCCAGCTGAGTGGGAGTTGTGGGTTTTACACAGATTGACGATCTGAGTGGGGATTCAGTCACAAATGTTGTAGCTTCAACGAGGCTCAATTTGAACTCCAAAATAAAAAGCTCTTCCAAAACCAACAAAAGAGGTTTTTAGGAAATATAACCTCTCTTTTAGAAAGTGATTTGTAGAGTGTTTTATCAGGGTGTTTACGTAAATGATTTTTTGCACACAGCTTTTGTACACAGCTCCCTGCTGAAAAAAAAGAGACCAGCATGAACTCAGTGCTCATCCAAGCTGATGCTCTGGTTTTGATTTAGTTGATCCTCCACAGTCGAGCAGTAAAACCATGGTGGTAAATCTCTGCTTAAAGATAGCTTGACCACCCCATTTTGCTATGTTTTTTTTTCATTTAAATGTCTACACTTGTATTAAAAGAATCTCATCTTAGCGATTTAATTGCTTGATGAGATGAGTACGAGAACACCATTAATTTTTACCACCCATCAGGACTGGCTGTAACATACAAGCCACATGATAGAGAACTGAATTGCTGTCTATGGGGTTGCTCAGGACTTCCACAAACAAATGAAGTGGAAAACATGTGAGAGTAAATAACAGTTGGTCCGAGTCAGCAAATACATTTCAACAGCAATTTATGCACCACTAACAACAAACACATGGAAGCATGGTGCTGGCGCTGGTGTTGTGGCCACTGCCAACAGCTCACATCTGAAAAACAAACAGTCGTAAAAACGACAGAAGACTGCAATCATGGCAAGAAATGGCTGCCCCGTTACAGACCAAGTGATAGGAACTAAGAAGCAAGAAAATTATGGTAAACCCAGGACTAAAGGCTTTATCATTATGTTGTGATATACTATAAGTCCAGCATAGGCTAATCAGCGCTAACTACAGGGCTCAGTCATACTCTACATACTGATGTCTTAGGAGCGTAGACCATGTATATAGTTGATGGTTGTTGTATAAGGGGTTATTATGGGATTGTGGGAAAGGAAAGAACTTGGAGAACTTTGGCTGTTAAGTCAAAGCTCTGTCATTTCATTGGCTGCTGTTTCGCAGTTTTTAGAGCGGGTTGTCCACTAATCGTAGGGTTGGTGGTTTGATTGCCGGCCCGGGTGACCCCACATGCCGAAGTGTCCTTGGGCAAGACACTGAACCCCAAGTTTCTCCCGATAGCAAGTTACCGCCTTGCATGGTAGCTCTGCTTCCATTGGTGTGTGTGTGAATGGGTGAATGAGACACAGTGTAAAGCGTTTTGGTTAAGTGCGCCATTTAAAATTTACCATACACATAATAAATAGGATGAAATATCAAATCTCCAAGATCTCCAATACTGGACCTGATATATGTGCACTCATTTATTATTGCACAATTCATTATTACACATTCATCATCACAAAGGATCTTCTTGACTAAACTAAATTCATGAGTAAATACACTGAGGGCAATCCAAATGAAATTCCAATCAAACGAGGTTGCATTAAATGGAAGAATAATAGCCATGGAAACCTTTTTGTCTGATTACTTTTGCTATCAGGATCTACATTATATGGCCAAAGGTTTGTGGACACCTGACCATATTGCTCATATGTGCTTGTTGAATATCCCAGGACAGATTTAGTCCCCCCTTTACTGTTGCAATAACATCCACTCTTTTGGGAAGTTACTAGATTTTGAAGCGTGGCTATAGGGATTTGTGTTCATTCAGCCACTTAGAGCATTAGTGAGGTCAGGAACTGGGGTGCTTTTGGCATTCCAGCTCATCCCAAAAATGTTCGGTAGGGTTCAGGTCAGGGCTTGGTGTAGGCCGATCAAGTTCTTACACTTCAACCTTGGCAAACTATGTCTTCATGGAGCTCGCTTTGTGCACAGGGGCATTGTCATGCTGGAACATGTTTGGGCCTCTTGGTTCCCGTGAAGGGAAATTGGTAATGCTACAGCATAGTAATACATTCTATACACGTGTGCTTTGAACTTTCTCCCAACAGTTTGGGGAAGAACGACATATTGGTGTGATGGTCAGATACCATATAGTGTATGTGTGCATTTGAGCCAAAAGGGTTGAGGTTTAAGATTGAGGTTTAAGAGTCTCGCACAAGGACCTGGATCTAGTAGCTTGAAAGTGCTAAGATTTGAGCTCAAATCCTTCAGATCAGCAGCCCAAAGACTTAAACAGTGAAACACCACTTCCTTTTTACCTCCTCCATTTTGATGCAGATTCTGGCATTCAACAAGAATGTAAAACATTCAGGGAAAACATGAAGAAAACCTAAATATTGGTGCATTAAATGCTGAACAACTTTATTGCACTCACAAACTCATGCTTGAATGACTGGATTCATCTCACCACTATGGTATTATTGGCACTAAACCGTCGCTCCATGCATGCGCATAGCTTATAACTCATAACATATAAACAAAGACAGTCTACAGAATGTCCAAGATTTTCCTAACGATAGGATAGATATAAACAGTTCATTAGGAATCTGCTATCTGAATGAATTCATTCAGACTATTGAAAATCTTTGCATGTAAATATAGCCAGTGGCAGAGAAAAAAACCCTTTGGACATTCCTGAGAGAAACCAATGCCACATGATCATTAAGAAGCATTATAAAGCACTTAAATGGTTATTGGAATTGTCCTGGTTTTATATATAACTATTGTGTTTACTAAAGAAACACTGAGAGCTTTTCTTTTAATAAGAGTGTAGGAAAAAAGTGACAGGAGTGTTATGGTCTTTCTCTATAGATCATAAACTCCTTAGAGACCTTACATGCCATAACTCAGAGAGAAGAGTATGCACAGAAGTATTTATGGTGTTCCAGTTAAAGTTGAAGAACCAGGCTCGTCATAAAGTCATGGACCTCCTACTGTTGAACTTTATAAACCTGCATTTCTCTGTACATGTAGGTTTTGCTACCGACTTGTTACTGTGTTGAACCGATTCAGTATGATTTTGAGTATATATTGTTGTAAAGAAAAGAAAAAAAAACCCACTTAGGCTTTCATTTAAATAAGCATACCTCATCGAATATTTGGGCTACAAAGAAAAATGAGCAATTCATGGGAAATTGCCATTGCAACATGTCCTACGCTGTTATATTTATTATGCTTCTACATCACATAAAAAAAGCTTCTCTCCCCCCCCCTCTCTCTTTCTCTCTCTCTCTAGTTTAATCAGACCATAAAAAGTTTATCCCACAATTTACTTAATGTGCACTGTGGTTAACCAGTTAACATATAAGAATTTACATGCTTCACTGAAAATTACAAATGACCTCTACAAAGTGGCTACAACTGTAAAATTGCAACGTTAGAGCATTCCTGTGTTAATTGTGCATTAAAACTTTTTGGGAATTTGCTGTTCTAAGTTGTTTTGCTTTTTTTTGCCACCAAGAAGGAGTTTATGATAATAGAAACATTATTGGTGTGTTTAGAATAATTTGTTCAGACTAATAGATGTAGGGAATGCAAAATGACCCAATATATTGCATAAGACTGGATCCAAGAGTGATAAAATTTGATTCTGGTATCAAAACAGTGAGCTAATTAGCATTATTGGCTCCTTATGTGGAATACTGGGTGTTATTTTAAGGGACTAAGGCTCAATAAAAACTACCTGGTGATTATTTATTTATTTATTTATTTATTTATTTATTTGGATAGAGATGTTGAATTAAATCTGATAGCAGCAGTAAAACAAAAATGTGGGTGAATGTTACTCAGGAAAATGTAAACAGGAAATTGGGTTGTGTGTAGAAGAGGTGGTTAGTACTCACATCATGCTAGGGTGCCCCCTGCAGGCATGGAGGTGTAATGTCCTGGGTAGATGTGACATTTTAGATTTTATCCAGCATCTGCTATACAAGTCCCTCTATTAGATCTTACTGTAGAAATTTTAAGCGCATTAATATGAAAAACAGCTGGAACTACTGTCAAACCATGCTATTATAGAAAATCAATCGACACATTAAGATCAACGATAATCTAGAAATGAACAGAAATGTAGTCAGTGTTACTTCTTTTCCGTGATGAGTGATGGAGGGAAATTCAGAGTATCCTGACGTCTCTTCTTATTAAATCTTACACTAGGAATAAAATCTGCAGCGTACATCAACTATTATAGGTATGCTATTGCATGCCATTGCTGGGACTCTGGAGATGTCTGAGCTGTTTTGGACCAAAAACCGCTTGCGAATGCCAGGATCTCGACGCACACACAGATTGTAATGTACTTAAACAGAATCGTTTGTGACATATCAGCAGTGCTGTTCATCTCACATCTGCTGCTGTAGTGCACAGCATGCCATTGTTTCACATAATTAAATACCCTTCTGCCATGTTCCTCTTTTGTTTGCTCTGTATTTAAACCCTTTCACTGCTCTTCTTGGCCGTTGGTTCATTTGATTGTCTCTTGGATGGAGAATCGTTGGCTTGTGCTGTCACCACACTCTGGGTATTCAAAGCCGTCACCAAAATCCCCCAAATAGCTTTTAATTACCCTGTAATGTATTCAGACACTTTGTTCAAGCGATACCAAATGGACTGGATGGCGTAGTTATGGGCTTGAATGGCCACAAAAGCTTTTATAACCTGCTTTCACACGGCTTTTTCATGGGAAAACATCAGAGCCCCGAGTTACACCGAATAAAATCACTACAGGAGGGCCAAAGAAACTCAGGGCTTGTTTGTTAGGATACTGTTGCCAGTGTAAGGTGTGTGTTCTTACACACCCTCCTCCTTCCTATTAATTCTATTAACCTGTTAGAGATTTAGGGATTTTTTTCACACTGCATAACCTGATGCTTATAACACCTTTTACACTTCATGACTTATGTATACCAATGTTTTCCCCCCTATATTCTTCTTATACACTATGCCTTGTATATACATACATAGAACGCCTGGCATACAGTCATGTGCAAAAATATTGCTACCCTTCATGAAAGTAATGAACAGCACCATCCTTGAACATGTATTGATGTTATTTTTCAAACGTTTTTCTGCAAACGGCAACGTTACCGTTAATATATTTTGACGTCTCTTTCAGAATAGGCAACTGTCACGGATTCGTGGGGATGGGGCACGGAGGCAAGAGCAAGCGTGCGGCCGCGTAATGAGACAAGGATAATGCAGAATCGTAACGCAGGTAACAGGCAGGGGTCAGGCGATCGGACGAACAGAGTAAGGAGGGCAAGACGAAGAGCGTGGTCGGGGGCGGAAACAAAGGTCGAGGTAACGAGGTAATCAAAGATAATCGGAAGGCTTGGTAACGCATGAAAGAGGTTCACTGAGCGTATTATCGCAATGCAACTCTGTGACTGGCAAACTTAAGTAGCTGTGCTTGAGTGTGAGTCTGTGATTAGTGACAGGTGTCTGGGATCAGAACTCCGGGGATGGAGAGCGCGTACGTGCCTGAGGTAACGCAGCGCTGCATCTTGGGATTTGGAGTTCTGATCCGGCTGAGCTGTGACAGAACCCCCCCTCAAAGGGCTCACTCCGGGAGCCACGTTCTTCCTAGGTCTCCCCCGGGGGCGGGGGGCCGGGAGGTCAGGATGCGAGGCATGAAAGTCACTCATGAGTTGCGGGTCGAGGATGTCCTGCTTCGGAATCCAGCAGCGTTCCTCAGGACCGTAGCCCTCCCACTCGACCAAGTATTCCAGCTTGCCCCTCCTGTACCTGGAGCTGAGGATGTCCTTGAGACGGTAAGCTGGTTGCCCTTCGATATCCAGGGGAGGCGGAGGCGTCTCAGAGGGCACATCAGATGCTAAGGGTCCGGGAACGACTGGTTTCAGGCGTGAGACGTGGAAGGAAGGGGCGACGCGGCTGTGCCGGGTAGTTGCAGCCGGAACGTGACCTCATTGATGCGTTTCAGGATCCTGAAGGGGCCCGTATACCTCTTGCGAGCTTTTGCAGCTGTGTGGTTGCCTCAGGTCCTTTGTAGACAACCATACCCGATCACCGGGTTGGTAACTTGGCTGGTTGCTGCGGCGACGGTCGGCTTTGGCGCTTGTATGAGTCGGTGACCCGTGTCAGACGTCGATGGGTGTCTGCCCATACCTGTTCACTCCGCTCAAACCACTGGTCAAATGCGGGTGAGTTAGTGATATCTGCATTCCACGGGAACAGAGGGGGTTGATACCCCAGTACGCACTGAAACGGGGTGAGATTCGTTGCTGAATGACGTAACGAGTTCTGGGCGTATTCGGCCCATGGCAAGAACTTGTCCCAATCGCCGGGATTGGCTGCGCAAAGGTGCGGAGGAAACGGCCCAATTCCTGGTTGACTCGTTCCACTTGGCCATTGGACTGTGGGTGATATCCTGAGGTAAGGTTTACCGTGACCCCCAACTTATACATGAAACTGGTCCAGACTTGGGATGTGAATTGGGGGGGCCCGGTCACAGATGATCTCTTCCGGGATGCCGAAATACCTGAAGACATGGGTGAACAGCAGCTCGGCAGTCCCAAAGGCAGTGGGTAAGGCGGGTAGAGGGATGAAGCGCATCGATTTTGAGAACCGGTCCACTATAACCAGGATGGTGGTGTTGCCCCGGGGATTCGGGTAAGTCTGTCACAAAATCCACTGCATTGTGGGACCATGGGCGTTCGGAATGTGTAGGGGCTTGAGCTTGCCCATGGGAAGCGTTCGGGGGACCTTATTCTGTGCGCAGGACGAGCATGATGCCACTATTCTGTGGATGTCCTTCTGCATGTTGGGCCACCAGTATTTCTCCCTAGTAGGAGGTACGTTCGCTTGTGCTCCCGGGTGACCTGTGCCGACGGTGGTGTGTGCCCAGATGACGGTGGCCTGGCGGTGTTCTCGGTACAAACCGGCCGGCTCGCGGGACATGCGGTGGGGATACGGGACGAAGGGATGTTTTCTAGTTCTTTGTCCAGTTCCCATTCGAGGGTGCTGACGATATACGAGGGTGAACAATGTATTCCTCCTGGTCCTTGTTAACTTCCGGGTGATCCAGACGGGAGAGGGCGTCGGCCTTGGTGTTCTTTGACCCAGGTCGGTAAGATAACGTGAACTGAAACCTGGTGAAGAACAGGGCCCAACGGGCCTGCCGCGGTGTTTGCCTTTTTGCAGTGCGCAAATACTCCAAGTTCTTATGATCGGTGAAGATAACAAAGGGGTGTGCCGCTCCCTCTAGCCAATGACGCCATTCTTCGAGAGCTAACTTTACTGCCAGGAGTTCTCTGTTACCCACGTCATAATTTCTTTCAGACGCCGAGAGTCGTCGTGAGAAGAATGCTACTGGGTGGAGCTTAGGCTTATCTCCAAACCTTTGTGAGAGTACCGTCCTACCCCAGTTTCAGAAGCGTCCACTTCCACGACGAAAGGTCTGGATGGGTCGGGATGCTTGAGAACAGGCGCTGTAGTGAAGGCGCTCTTGAGCTTCTCCAGGGCCTTCTGGGCTGCTGGGCCCCATGACAGGTGCTTGGGTTTTCCCTTTAATAGAGAGGTCAAGGGATGCGCAATCCGGCTGAAATTGCGGATGAACCGCCGGTAAAAGTTGGCAAATCCGAGGAACCTCTGTAATTCTTTCACAGTCCTGGGTGAAGGCCAGCTCGTGACTGCTCGAACCTTCTCCTGGTCCATGGTGACCCCTTTAGGGCTAATGATGTATCCCAGGAAGGAAATAGTGTCTCTGTGAAACTCACACTTCTCCGCTTTGATGTACAGTTGATTCTGGAGTAACCTCCTCAACACCTGGCGGACATGGTGAATATGTTCCTCCCTTGACTTGGAGTAGATCAAAATGTCGTCGATGTAAGCTATGACATTTCTTCCTAGCATGTCACGCAGCACGTCATTGATGAGACACTGGAAAACCGAGGGTGCGTTGGATAGCCCATACGGCATGACAAGGTACTCATAATGGCCAGACGTGGTACTAAACCCGGTTTTCCACTCGTCCCCCTCACGAATCCGGATGAGGTTATAGGCACTGCGCAGATCCAACTTGGTAAAAATGGTGGCTGAGCGTAACTGTTCCAGGGCAACAGGGACCAGAGGTAACGGGTAGCGATACTTTACGCAGCACTGGTTGAGGCCTCGATAATCGATGCAGGGCCTTAGACCTCCTCCTTTCTTCTCCACGAAGAAAAACCCTGCTGAAGCTGGGGAGGTGGATGGACGTATGTAGCCCTGGTGCAAAGCCTCTTGGATATATTCTTCCATGGCCTTCTGTTCAGTTAGGGACAGCGGATAAACTCTCCCACGTGGGGGTGTAGCACCTGGTAATAGGTCGATCGCGCAGTCGTAGGGCCTGTGAGGAGGGAGTCCACTGGCCTTCACCTTGCTGAAGGCTTCACGAAGGTCATGGTATTCGGGGGGAATTTGGAGGAGCTTCTTCTCCTCTGGGCTTTCTATGGAAGTGGTTGCCACCGTGACGGGGGGTCTGTAAACAATGGTGCAGGCAATGGGGTGACCAGCGCACAATTTCTCTGTGAGACCAAGAGATCTGAGGGTTGTGAAGGTCCAACCAGGGCAGACCGAGGACCACTGGGTGACGTGCGGATACTGTGACGTGAAAGATGATCTGTTCCTGATGAAGAGCGCTGGTATGGAGAACGATGGGTTCAGTGCAGTGGGAGATGAGTCCGTTTCCCACGGGAGTGCCGTCAATGGCTTGGATACGACGCGGGATGAGGAGAGGACGGATGGGGATGTTGTGCTCTAGAACGGTGGTCTGATCAATGAAGTTTCCTGCCGCTCCCGAGTCAATCAGCGCTTCTAGGACACAAGATATACCTGAGTATTCGAGTCGGATCTTCATGACGAATGCGGATTGAACAGAAGGGCACATTCCTGATTCAACACTCACCCTTGGTGCGATCTTTGGGGACGGTTTGGTTCCCTTGGACGACCGGACGCTTGAGGGAGCATTGCTGAATGAAGTGTCCCTCCCTCCGCAGTAGAAGCAGCGAAGTTCGCGTGCTTTGCTCCCTCTCCTGTGTGCTGATTTTGGCACGACCCAGCTGCATGGGCTCTGCGGGAGGTGCAGGTTCTGGAACCGCCACCAGAGGGCGCGACGGAGCGGCGGCTTGGAGCAGCCGGTCCAAGCGAATGCGATGTCAACTGGGGAATCCAGGGTGAGCTGGTCGCCGACATGCCAGCTCCGTCACTATGTCGGCATTTAATCCCTGGCGAAACACTGTCTTGAGTGCCGGTTGGTTCCAGCCACTTCGTGCCGCGATAGTGCGAAATTCGAGGGCGTAGTCCGCGACGCTCCTCGCTCCTTGTTTCAGGGTGAGGAGCTCCTCCCCGGTCTCTCGGCAGTCAGGGGAGTGATCAAAGACGGCTCGGAATCGTGTGGCTAGCTCCTCGTATGTGTGAATGACGGTGGCTGCCTGCTCCCACTCGGCTGTTGCCCAGAGCAAAGCTCTCCCGGTCAGAAGCTCCATGAAATGGATGATCTTACGGCGCTCCGGCATCTCCGGGTAAGTGGAAAAAAACAGTGAGCATTGCAAGAGAAAGCCTCGGCATCGCGCGGGATCTCCATCGTACTTCTCTGGTGCCGGTGTGGGAGGTAAACGTGGCGAAGCCGCCGGCGGGGCTTGGTGTAGCCGAGTCATTTGCTCGGTGAGGGCGTCCAGGCGTTGGTCGTGCTGGCTGATCATCCGGCCGTGTCCTTCGATGGCTTGAGGCCAACCGGGCATCGCGCTGCCTCCATAATAAGGCGGCGAAGTATTCTGTCACGGATTCGTGGGGATGGGGCACGGAGGCAAGAGCAAGCGGCGGACGCAGCGTAGAGACAAGGATAATGCAGAATCGTAAACGAGTAACAGGCAGGGGTCAGGCGATCGGACGAACAGAGTAAGGAGGGCAAGACGAAGAGCGTGGTCGAGGGCGGAAACAAAGGTCGAGGTAACGAGGTAATCAAAGATAATCGGAAGGCTTGGTAACGCAGAGAAAGAGGTTCACTGAGCGTATACTTCGCAATGCAACTCTGTGACTGGCAAACTTAAGTAGCTGTGCTTGAGTGTGAGTCTGTGATTAGTGACAGGTGTCTGGGATCAGAACTCCGGGGATGGAGAGCGCATGCGTGCCTGAGTAGCACGCGCTGCATCTTGGGATTTGGAGTTCTGATCCGGCTGAGCTGTGACAGCAACAAGATTGAAGAGCACTTGGAGGCTTTTAGAGGGTGTTCCATATGTTCTATTATTAATTTAATAAGGGCCTAATTGTGCTTAATGGTATTTTTAACTGTATGCATACTTTTCACATCCATCACTTGACCATCTGTCTCTTTTGTGTCAAAAGTTTGTCATTGTTATTGATGCATATGTTTTAGAAAATGCAATTTTTCAAAAAAGTCATCTTCAGTAACTTCTTAGACAGGGTTGGAGTCTATTCCAGGAACAACGAGTCTGGAATACACCCTGGAATGCCAATTTAGACCCCAGAGGAAATTCTACACTGACAGTAACTCAAGCTCAGGATCAAAGTGGGAACCCTGGAGCTGTGAGGTTTTCTCCAATCCTTCAAGAAGTGTTTTTTCTCCAGAATTTTGAATCATTGGGTAAAATTTTCTACATATAATTTTTGCTCATTCTCTTGAAGTGTACCCAAAATTTTCGAGTTGACAGTAACCTAATGCGAAAGAGCTACAATGCACAATCTAGAGTCATACATACCTTAACTGAATGTTTTGAATTTAAAAATAGTGTCTAGATCCAATCTGGCTCATTCTAGTCATCATTCTTCATTTGAATTTTTTCCCCATACCCCCCCAATTTTTAAAGGAAATTTAGTCCATTCCAAGTGATTTTCCTTTGCCACTTCGCCTCCCGATGAATAACGAACAGACTGCAGCCATCAAAGTTTCTCAATTTCTCAGCACAGACAAAGAGTCAGCAGATTATAATCTTGAATAAGCACCTGCGAGCTGCTTTATAGACACAAATCTCACCCTGGCAGGAATGGACAGGGATTATTTTTCATCCTTTTCAGGTGGACAGATTCACAATGCTTGGAAGAGCCATCAAGGGACCACTGCAAAAAAAAAACAACAACCTACCTTTAAAAACTCTCAGTAGTGATGGTGGGACCATTAAAATCAATAAACTAGTCTCCATGGATGCTGCATGGCCAAAACACCTTCTGGCAAAATGCTAACTTTCTTCCCTTCTTTACAGTTTGAACGTTTATATTCTGTCATCAGCCATGTGCATCCATGCAAAAGGACCACATAATGCTTCATAGTCACCACCATACATTTACAGCTCCATAAAATCTCACCATAAAACACAAAAGCCTGGAGCCATCTTGCATGCTGAAATGTCGGGAAAATCACCCTGGTCACTCTGAGACAGACCAAAGCATATCTCTGCTGTTATTAATTGGAAAAATAGGACCTGGAGTTTCTTTTCAGAAGAAGGATGCTGTTGGAAATTATGGACAGAACCAGACGAGACATGAACCTTTAGATTATTCAAGTGGACATAAATCTCAATGACTAATTTGGTGTATACAGTATCAACAAATTTTGCAGGGTTAAATTTATGCCATGGTTTAGACAGATTACATGACCCATTCTGCCCATTCTGGTGTTTGCCAGAATGGGTGTTTTAGAGTCTTATTTCAAAACCCTGTCTAAATGAGCAGAATGTAAAAGAGTAAAATATGCCTTCAGGGTGAAATACGGAGAAGAAATACACAATGTATGCATTTAAATAGCTCCAACCATCTCAGCAGGATAGATTTCCATATGTGAAACATCTGTTTTGCAGCTTGTCTGTGAAATGATATATCGTCGTTGGAGGTGTGTACTGACTTATGATTTACTGACTTAAAGAGAATGTAATGGTGTGTGTCATTCAAAGTACCCCTTTGAAAGGTCACATTCACTCTGTTAGGGTTGATGGGAAGTATAGAATCTATAATCAGCCATCACAGTTCTCAATCTGGGGAAAGTGGTATGAGATTGCCTTACACCGCAGACCGCAGATCAGGGGAACCCATTTTTTAAAGACATTTTGGAGATTTTGGAGAAAGACATTTTCTGATTTGGACATAAGGAATAAGTTTTGGTCCGATATATATCCAAGAGCTTGTGGAACATGGCGTGAATATTCATGCCTGAGAAAGCAATTCTTACTTATATTCTTGGCACCTGATCACTTTTCCTTATATGCTAAGGGCAATCTATTCATATCACATTGAGTATCACGTTTCAAATCATATAATCTAACAGTTTCCATCTACACTCAATCTCCAACCAGCTCCAATCATCTGTGTCACAAAACTACAGAAGAACATCTTAAAATTCATAAGCTGTCAGGATCCTCAATAATAAATTGCCTTGGAATTAATGGACACAAAACTATCACGCACTAGCTACTTTAACCATTAACCACCCTAGCTCCTTTATCTTGTTTCCTGAATGAGTACTACCAATCAGTGACAGGACTGTCACTTTATTCATAACTCTGGAACTTCTGTGCTGCTAGTGGTGATTATGCCTTACTCATCACACACCACCCATTACACCATTTTGTTGTGTTGTGTGTATTTAATGTCCTGTATTGTATTCATAATACTGTCCCATTATTTGCATTGTTTGTACTCTTTCCACTTTATTGTATTTATTCTATTTCATTCTACTGCATACTTGTATATGGCTAGAATGGCAATAAAAATTCTCTAAACTAAACTCTAAAATTCTAAAAACATACCAGATAGACACCGGGATGTCAATCAAATGTACTCCTTCAGTGTGAGGTCCGTAGAAGGAAACAAATTCCACTTCAGTATGTAATTGTATATGCTACATATATCAATATATATTAATGTAGAACTGAAAGCAGCTGTAATCCAGATCACATATTTCAAAATAGTGGGCCTCAAGTCAGTCTGGGATTCCACATTCCTGTCATCATACAGTTAAGAATAACGAGATAGCTGTATTTCTCAGGGCTCAAGGAAAGAATTAATGTTAGGTTTAGGGTATATAAATGTTGCTGGTAAATGTCATTTTTTTGATTGTGGGGGAAAAAGTGTTACTCTCAGGGTTAGTTCTTTCTTATTCTCTTTTTACTATTATTATTATTATTATTATTATCCCACTTCCGACAGGCTTTAAATCAGGCATTGGACTTCCCATGTGGAAAATTCCCCTGGAATTCCTTTGAAGATTGAGTTGAATTCCCTGGAATTGTGAAGCTGTGACACTGTGCCATCCTGCCAATGGCAGTGTTATGGCCTAACAATTCCAGGGAAACCTGCCAATGCAATTTTATGACATCTTATGCACTTTATTCAAATTTTATAAAGGTGCCATGTGCACTTCATGTGAAATTCTAGACTTTAAGTGTCTTCCATGGTACTCTAAGTGGGTATGTCCATGTATATTCACGGAGGACCATCTATAACCTATGATTACCATAGCAGTAATTTCCACACCAATACCTCAACCTCACTACAACAATACAGATTAGCATGACGTAGTATGTAAGGAATAAAACACGATAAGCTGTTTACCATCTTTACATCTGTTACCACCCCAATCCAATAACACTGTCACGGTTCCCCCTTGAAGCAGCATGCTCTCGCGCGGTTGCGCATGCGTGTTGTGACATTTGAACATGTGCTCTTTGTTTTTGTTTCTGTCATTGGCTGGGAGGGCACGTGTGTTTTGTTTATGTTCATCATGACCCCGCCCCATGTCTGTCATAGGTTGAATCCCCATGTGTGTCCGTATTAGTTCCAGCTGAATACTGTTTATGTTCATTTATGCCGGCTTATATACTACGTGCCTGTCGACTTATATACGGCTCTGTCGACTAGAGGACGAACGAAACCAACTAAAGCAGCTTCTGGAGGAGGAGAAGGATAGAAGGAAAAGTGCAGAGACCCAGCTTCACCAAGTCCAGACTCAGTCACAAGCTCACAGCGTCTAAGTCCAGACTCAGTCACTAGCTCACAGCGTCCAAGTCCAGACTCAGTCTCAAGCTCACGACGCTCAAGTCCAGACACAAACTCAAGCTCACAACGTCCAAGTCCAGACACAGTCTCAAGCTCACAGCGTCCAAGTCCAGACACAGTCTCAAGCTCACAGCGTCCAAGTCCAGACACAGTCTCAAGCTCACAGCGTCCAAGTCCAGACACAGTCTCAAGCTCACAGCGTCCAAGTCCAGACACAGTCTCAAGCTCACGACGCCCAAGTCCAGACACAGTCTCAAGCTCACGATGCCCAAGTCCAGACACAGTCTCAAGCTCACGACGCCCAAGTCCAGACACAGTCTCAAGCTCACAGCGTCCAGGTCCAGACTCAGTCTCAAGCTCACAACGCCCAAGTCCAGATACATTCTCAAGCTCGCGGCGCCCAATTCCAGACACAGTCTCAAGCTCACAGCGTCCAAGTCCAGACTCAGTCTCAAGCTCACGACATCCCAGTCACAGCCAAGCCTCACGTCCCGTTGGTAATCGCTCAGAGTAAAAAGGAGTCACGTCGACAGGAGGGGGAATCTGGGGTCGGGGCTGAGACCGGCTACCACCCTCCCTCCCCGTTTTTGATGCTCGCTCAGCCTCCACGTCCTGCTGGGGACGCCGCTCGGCCTCCCTGCTCTGCTGAGGACGCCGCTCGGCCTCCCTGCTCTGCTGAGGACGCCGCTCGGCCTCCACGTCCGGCTGTGGACGACGCTTGGACTTCCTGCTCGGCTGTGGACGTCGCTCGGCCTTCCTGCTCGGCTGAGGTCGTCGCTCCGCCTTCCTGTTCGGCTGAGGTCGTTCCTCCGCCATCCTACTTCGCTGGGGATGTCGCTCTGCCTCCATGCTCCGCGGAAGACGTCGCTCCTTGTGTCGCTCCCCCTTCCTGCTCCACGGAGGACATCGCTGCACCTCTGGGCTCAGCGGAGGGCATCGTTCCTCCCTTGAGCCTCACGGAGAACTTCGCTCCTTCCCCTGGCCTTGCGGAGAACCTCGCTCCCCCCGGAGCCTCGCGGAGAACCTCACTTCCCCCTTGAGCCTCGCGGTGAACTTCGCTCCGCGTCCCTACTTTGCCAGAAACATCATGCGGTTTCCTGGCTCTGCTTGGGACCTTCAGCCCAGGGGCCCGGGGCCGCTGGTGATATGGGAGGAGTTCCTTTGGGGGGGGGGGACTCCCCACTCCCCACGTAGGTTGAATCCCCACGTGTGTCTGTATTAGTTCCAGCTGAATACTGTTTATGTTAATTTATGCCGGCTTATATACTACGTGCCGTACTACACACGGCGCGGTTAATTAAACATAGTATCACGTTCCTTGTTAGTTATAGTTCACGCTGGGTTATCCACTCCCAGATCATTGTCATAGCTCACGTTCATGTTCATGCTCATGTTTGTTTCTCGACTCTGTTTTCCATGCCACGTTGTTGATATCTGCCTTGCCCCAAGTTTATGCCTGTTTGCCGTTCGCCTGACCTTCGCTTGTTTTCTGACTACGCCTTTGGATTACGTTTTGGATTTGTCTGCCTGCCTCTTGTAAATAAACTACACTCGTTCTTAAGTGCGCTTACCTCTTTCCTTCATCCGTTCGATCACGAGTTGTGACAAACACTATGTCCTGAGTGATTTATTCCTCTTATATCTTATAATTGTTTTATGTAGTAAAGAATAACCCGTCATAATTTTGCTCCATATATATTTACATTTAATTTCCACAAAACAAGTTCCTGCTGGTGTGGTATAAAAGCTATTAACTCTACATAAGCAGTTAAGTAAAACTGAAAGTTTATTTAATTGTAAATGTCATATATAAAAGCTTATGAATATGTTAAACATACATAAAAAACAATATTGTTTACATTTCATAATTTTTTTTTATACAATTTCTGACCTTAACATAACAAATTCTTATCAGTTAACTAAATGCTGAAACATGTGGCCTTAAGAGAAGCCATACTGAGTAGTGGTTCTAGTTATGGAGTGCTCAGCACCCTGGTTGCATATTTAAAAAAAGAAAAAAAAGAAAGAAAAAAAAAGAGAAACAATTTCACTCATATACTCAAGTACACGAAACGCTATACAGACTGGAATCATAAATGAAAGACCTTTGGAAAGCGTGTAGTGTAACATTCCAGAGACATCAAGGGCACTGTGTTCAATATTATACTAAAATAGTTTTCAACCTTAAATGGACACATATTGTGGAATTTTGACATTCTTTTATGCAGGACTAGAAGGTATAATAATCAGTCTGATGACAGCCTACTGGCAAATGGCTGTAAGTGTTTTCCAAATTTGAAATACAGGTATGTGAGGGAGGTTTCACAGGTTGAAAGGAAAGGAAAGACTTTCACAACTTTCCAAATGCTATGCATGTCATACATTTAAAACAGGCCTGGGTGCTCATTGGATTGAAACCAATTAATGGAGACTGTAGGGTAAAGGAAATTATACTTAACATTTCTTCTCATGAACTATTAGCCTACTACTGACGCATATGCATATTCTCTGGATAATTTCCTTTCACTGTTAATCCTGAGCTGAAGCATACATACAAAGTCCATTACCCTCCATAATACAACCATTTTCATTCTAGTCTATGGAAATTTTATAGATACACAGACATACAGCTGTGTAGCTGGTCTGACTCCCTGGCAGCACTTAGGCAAAATTCTCTAGTTTGGAAGGAATTAGACAAAATTCCCTAGTTTTTGATCTTCCTAGGCAGGATCTTCCCATTAACAGGTTTTTGGACCTGAGTGGTATCTTGCTGTGGATGTGGGAGCTCTGGTTCAGGCTCATCAAACCGTTTGAGAAGCACCGTCTGATCCTTGGTCTCCCGTTTGGCCAGCCTCAGCAAACGCTTCAGGTTCTTCACTTTGTCCCTCAGATGGTTGTTGGCTTTCTCAAGAACCTTAACCTTCTGAGAAAGTGTTTTAACCTTCTCCTCTTCCTCAAAGAGAGCTCTTTGCACTGTGGAGCACAGGAGCTGTGAGACAGGAAGACGAGTAGATGTAAACATTATGTAATAAAAATAAATAAATAAAAGAAGCAAGTGAATCACAAAATGTGAACTGCAAATGTCAAATAAACTACAAAATAAACTAACACTACATAGGATTATGTAAACAATACTGGACAATTTAAAAATCCAAAGACAAATGGCAGACTATGAGGTGGTGTCATACAGCCCAGCATGAAATGGAGTTACTAGTACCACCCTGAACTTGGTTTTCTATAACAGCACATGTGTTTTATTCCTCTTATATCACAGTAATTGACCAGTGCTAACCAAATGTTATTTATTAAAGAACAGCACATACTTTCTTATCCATTACATATAATGTTGTGGAACATCAGCAAAACAAATAAGTTCCTGTTATCACTTATGTTAAGACAGCTATCAACAGTTGTTTCATCACCAACCTCTCTTTTGACATTAATAATAAGAAAAAAAATGGCAGTTTGTCATGTTACAGAGAAAGCGCAAATCAATCTGTCCTGAAGACTTTCCCGTGTTGGAAACGGTAACATTACAGTTCAAACAGGATTTAGTATTGGTAGTATTCAGGATAAGATTTTATGGCTGCTCATTTTGGCTGGCCAATATTCATGCATCTTAACCTAAAACTGAATTTCCATTATGGGGGTTAACCAATATTATGAGATGTCGTTTTTGCCTGTGAGGTGCAATTAATGAACTGCTTTTAATAAATTGCATTATTTTATGTTTTAGTGAAATATTTGCAATCCACATCCCCAGGCAGCTTCATGACATCATGTCTCTAACAGAAATTAAATCTGGAATTATGTCTCAATTTTTATTGCAGTGTTTGCCTTTTATAGGCATCAATGTAATCTGAATACAGCACCTTCAGCACTTTAGTTAATAAAAGGTTTAATGAATAACTACTGACAGTATTTCTGTTTTACTAAACTAGCATGGGAATTGTGGTATTGTGGGAAATCGTGATGAAGCGAGCAGGTTTTCCTAATTTACATGTATCTGTCTCTAATTATGAATAGTCTTTGTTAGAGTGAGTGCAAGTCACTGCTGGCTTTGATAACCAATTTGACCACAACTATGGCAGCTCTGCCTAATTGTCTGCGGCTACGGAATGTTCCGTACTTCAGGGAAAGCACAGCATCTATACACATTTTTCCAACCTTCTCACAGCCTAATCTAAATGCATCAAAACTGTATTTTGTTTTAACTGGCATTTGTGCAAGAACGAGAATTTAACAAGTAGAGGATTGAAATTTGGACTTTTTTTTGGTAAGTATGGTCATACGATCATGAGCTTTCCAGCAGTAATACAGTGCTACTTCCTTTGACCTTTTTTAAATTACCTAATGTTTCCAAGCAGCACAATTAGCATAAAAATACATGCAGCTATTCTGTAAAAATAGACATAAGACATCTGGTAAAAAGCAGCCAAACACTGTTCAGTTGCAATCATCGCACATAAGTGCCTGAAACAGGGCTACTATAACATTAAATATTCATTAGATCACTGTAACTGATCAGCAGATCACATTGCTGCAACAGATTAGAGAATGCAGAATGCATTAGTAGAACAGATCACTGTGATAGCTCAGATTATTATTATTTCATCATAATTGGTTGAATGCGTACATCGGATTACTACACTAGAATGTGCAGATCAGATTAGTATATAAAATCACTGTGCTTACTGTGGTAGATCAGAACATGTAGATCACATTGGTAGACCACATCACTGTGGTAGATCAGAATGAATAGAAAACATTATTATACAAATATTACTGTAGTAGATCAGAATTTGTAGGTCACCTTAGTAGATCTCATCACTGTGGTAGCTAAGAATAGATTGCATTAGTAAATCACATCACTGTGACAACTCAGAATATGTAGGTCACATCACTGTGGTACAGAAATATGTAGAAATATGTGTCAATCACATGATTTTAATCTCCCATCACTGTTGCTAGATCAGAAGGTGTAGATCAAATTTGAAGATCACATCACTGTAGTTGATCCGTATGTGCAGATTAGATTCATGGATCACCGCACTGTGACAGATCACATTATTTGGTCTCCCATCACTGTGCTAGATAAAATATGTAGATAACATTAGTTGATCACATCACTGTGCTAGATCAGAATATGTAGAACATATTATGTGATATAAGATATCATGTGATTTATCAGAAAGCGTAGATCATGTTGTTGTAGTAGATCAGAATATGCAGATCACATTCATGGACCACATCACTGTGGTAGAGCAAATTATTTGATCTCACATCACTGTTCTATATCAAAATATGTACATTAGTAGATCACATCACTGTGGCAGATCACACGGATGTGGTAGATCAGGATATGTTGATCACTAGTAGATCAGATCAGATCAGAATGTGTAAATTATATTAATACATAAAATAACTGTGATAGAACAGAATTTGTAGATTATATTAGTGCATATCACTGTTACAAGGTTTTATGTCAACAGTGATATATAGAGACTGCAGCAGATACATCTTTCCTCTCCGAAACTATTGGAGGCCAGTACATTTGTTTTTGCTGTAGACTGAAGACATTTGGGTTTGAGATCAGAAGAATATGAGAAGAGAGTTTAGATTTTCAGCTTTTATTTCCTTGTATTTTTATGTAGGTGTCTAACATCATGAAACATAGCACATTTTGTATCAGACAACCCAATTTGTAGGTGAGCAAAAATATTGGAACACATGACAGACAGGTGTTTCTTGTTACAAGGTGTGTCCTGTTAGACTAATCGTTTAAACAATAAGCTGTCAACATCTACTCTTGGTTTTAGCCTTCAGTTTCACCTGTGAAGACTGCATTTGTTGTTAAGAAGGATAAGCCAACATGAAGATCAGAGAACTGTCTATGGGAGAAAAGGAAACCATTTTGAAGCGGGAAAATCAATCAGAGGCATTGCACAAACATTGGGCAGAGCCAATGCAACAATTTGGAATGTCCTGAAAAAGAAAAAATCCAAAAAACCCTTTTATATCAGGGATGAAACTGTACTGACAGCTATACATGAAAGGCGCCTCCTACAACAGGTATTCAACACACTTGCTTTACAAGTTGGGTTTAATCCTATTACTGATGACAGTTTCAGTATAGTATAGTCAGCAAACAAACAGTATTTCATCTTTTCCTTCTTTCAGAGCTTTTCGCTTTTCATTCCTTTCTGACCTTTCTGACCTCCAAGTATACAAACTACTCATCAGCTGTAAGAAACAGAAAGCTAGACTGGAATTTGCAAAGCGCTTGCATGGCTGCTTCTGGAACAGGCTCACTAATTTTATTGATGATATCAATTCATGATGGGAGCAGCAGAATGAATTCAGAAGTTTACAGGGAGATTTTGTCTGCTAATTGACAGAGAAATGTATCCAAATTTATTGGGATGAACTTCATTATGCAGCAAAATATTGATCCAAAACACACTGCCAAATCATCAAAAGACTTTATCGGGGGAAAAAGTGGAAGGTTTTAGACTGGCCAAGTCAATCACCAGACCTAAACACAATTGAACAGCATTTCACCCCCTGAAGAGGAGACTGAAGGCCTAATGTCTAAATGTCTTTGGTGTAGAGCACAAACAAAAGGATCGGTCTTGCCTTTCTAATACTTTCTGTATATTGTAAATCTAACTGAAAACTTTTTAGAGTTATCTGAAATCACAAAATTTAGTGGTTATACCTATAATCCGAGATTTCCTACATGGCCCTTTCTGTATTGCTACCATCTGGGTTTTTGTGTAGCTATGATGTGAATCTAGAGTATTATGATCTAAATATGTGACTTGGATAAATGTGAACCATATGTAGGTTGTTGAAGGAGTGAGCACTGTGGGTAATGTGTGGTATGACCAGACTACATAACAACACTGTACGATAATAAAAGTATGGAAGACGATAGACGACACAGCTGCATAAGCACACATCTGTATATCAGTGAAGCAGCATCTAATCGCCTGTCTCTAGTATAGAGTATATGGACACTGTCCACTGCACTGGAAACAAGGCCTTTTTTGTACAAACACAGCTGGGTAATTGTCTGTGCCATGCACTGCTGCTGTGCACGCAATCTGTTCAGTGACCTTCATGACAACCTGTCTCACAGGTATGCAAACATTTCAGAAAACATTCTTTTTAAATAGGAAGCTATTTCTGCTGTCGGTGGTCATTTCTATATGCTTATGTACTTTCCCCTCCCTTTTTAAATTTTTATCAGAAGGACTGTGGAAACGCCATTTGCAACTTAAATAAGGTTGCAAATACTTTCAGATTTTTGTCATTATCAGGATCAATTAAAGCAACTTGGACGTGATTAAAAGTTTAATCAAGGGACAAAAGACATACACAGCCTTCCTCAAAACTTGGCTCCAACTTCTCCGAAAATATGAATGCAATTACATATGAATGCAACTGATGTCTGCTGTTCCCCGTCTTTCCATATGATCGCTGATACAAATCGAGACCAACTCATTAACGTAACCTAATCCGCTCTCATTGCTTTGCCATGACAGAAAACTTTCACAAGAGCTCAGGACCAGATTGAAACCAGCTCTCTAGTGAAAAAAAAATCCCAAGGTCATTGGAAGGAACACCATGATTAAAAAAAAGAGAGAGAGAGAAAAAGACAGCACAGGACATTAGAGCATGTGGCTTAGTGTTGAGGTAGCAAAGTGATGCTGGTGGATTTGAGATGAAGCGTTGCAAAATTACTATAGCATGAACAATCGAAAATTTCGTAAGCGAAAGAATGTAAGTGCCTGTAGTATAAGGTTTGAATATATACATAACAATGATTTAAGAGAATCCCATACTTCTATAAGACAATAAAACACTAAGGATGGCAGACTGATTGTTCATAACTTCAAAAGCTCCAAAGACCACGACCCAGACATAAACTGTAAGGTTTTTTCCCCCCTCAAAGCTTTATGGAGTGCCCCTGTTGACTATGAAGCTATTTTGAATCTATAAGGATCAACATACAACCACCATGTGATATGTCTCTGCAAGCAAAAGCCACAGGCATGAACATCAGACAAATTCAGAGACATGAGTTCCACCCTGTCCTGGTTTTGTTAGTCATCTACAACCCACAACCTCTCATTCCTCATCTCGAATAGAAACCTGGTCATGAAAGGCTGCTCACACAAGCTCAGTCACATGCATGCACTCAGAGGTATTGAAGTTAGCATGTTGCATAGAATGCACATCTTACCTGGAATCTGATCAGCAAAGTGTCTTAGAGATTAAACCCTTCTCTTGCCTTTACATTTACATTTACAGAGTATACAGAGTATGTAAGTGCTCCTCTCTGTTTTGATGATGATGTGAAAGTGCAGGAATCTGCTCAGGAATCCAGTATCTGATTATAAATCGAATTAATTAGGCGTACAGTATTTCCATTTCAATGTGGCATGTTCTTATCCAAAAACATAGTCAAACTGTGAGGAAATCACACTTATCTAGCAAAGTTTTAGACATTGTAAGAGTGAGACCACGAAGTGCATTTCAAAGAGTATGTCAAACTCAGTGTGGGATGAGGTAGGAGTAGGCAATTATGGCTTTGAATTATATGAACTCAATTTTCCTGAATGACATGAGTTCATCTTAACTAATTAGAGAGACTAGATTATATGTTTAAGGTAAACAGGCATGTGGGTTTTATTATGGCTTTTGTGCTCCAGTGCATTTCATACTCATAATTACGGGGTTGAATATTTGACAAGGGCTTACCCGGCTGTCCTCCTGTGCCTCCCACTCGGGGGTATACGTGTGGACCTGTGTCCCGGCTGTACAGTTGGAGAACTGGAAGAGGCTGGCAAACATGCGGTGGTTTTCCGGTGTGTCAATGAAAATGGGGTCCTGGAAATTCACTCCATGAGGGATGATGTTATAGTTTTCATCCATCCTTTACATGGGTGGGGGAAAAAAAACAATAGCTTAGACATGGGTGTCAGATCACAATGGTGGAAATCAACTAATAATACCTATGAGGTAAACATAGGTGTGTGTGTTGTTTGTTCCGTCTCCACAGCAACTGATTTTGTGACTATCTCACAATGTAGGTTATAAGGTAATGCATGCATATCTATTAAGGATTTTTATTTATTATCATAAAATAAATAAATAAATAAAATAATGGTTGCACACTTTATGAAGAAGAAAATAATCCTAGTCATTATTAACGTGATGTTATAACATATCAAAGCCAATCAGATTATAGCATTTCTCTTCTTTCTTTTTAGGATGTCCATTGAGCTAGCTGTGTATAAATATTGATTCAGTCCCAAGCTGTCCTTTTTAAAGAAACATTTCGCACGCACACCAAAGTAGACTTTCTCCACATCAGGGAAATGAGGAAAGTCTGTTATCAAAGTTCTTAAAGTGGTTGGATAAATATTAATTCCAAAACTATGGTTACATTGGCACAAGATAGAAAAAACGAGAAACTCTTTTTATTTTCCCCCCTCGATTAAGGTCTGACTCTTTATATTCTTCCTGTGAGTTTTGGCAGGCGGCCATGAACAGACACAGGAAAAATCGGCCTACATTTGTGTGTCTCTATGTGTGTGTGTGTGTGCTCTGTATGATGACAAGGATGACAGTGTAATCATTAAAAAATGCACAAAAAAAAAGATAAACATATGGTTTTCCTATTCAGGTCATTTGCTAATATTAAACCACAAACATATTAGTGTGAGCTCTGTACAAATATGCTCAACTGTGCTTACTTTTAGGAAAATGTATGACATGTTTTTTTTTGTTGCTACAGTTAAATCTGTACTGTCTTACTTTATCCTTGGCAGATGACATCTTAACTCATCTGAGAAAAATGAAGCATAAAAATGAAGTGAGATCTAATTGTCATGTTCAGTATCGGTATCATCTGTGTTTCTGTTCGACATACTGTGAAAATATTTTCAGAAAAACTATTTATTCTGTGGTATGAGAAGCCATGCATGGTCTATTCATAAATCAGCTATCAAATACAATGGAGTCCAAAAGGTATCACTTTCCAGTCCACCTGACGCACATGTGACTAAGTGAGTATATGTGTGTATTTGCTAGAAATGTTTATGCATCCGGATCCTGTTTGAGCTCTGGAGGAGCATCAAAAGCTCTAAAGTTATAGCTTAATGTTTTTAAAGTCAGTAATCCATAGTTTGGTTGGCAAAAGCTGAGACTGAATCCCAAATGAATCCATAGTTATACACAGAGTTTGGTCTTCAGCCAACTGAACTTGAGTCTTGCAGGCTTCTGGGTCGTTCAGTCCTGGATTCATACATTTGCTAATTATTTAAGGAATAAAACACTTGAGGGTATACTATCATAGGAAAATAATGAATTGACATTATTTCATTATTATGTTTCCTCTTATACCACAGCTAATTGCCAATAATTATTATTTATTAATAATTAAAGAATGACACATCGTACCTTTTATGCTTTTATATTTACATTTAATGCTGTGGAATGCACACAAAACAAGTTCCTGTTATCAACTATGGCAACTGTAAACCATTGTTCTCACGAGAGCTTCAAACAAAACAAAAAAAGTAAAAAAAATAGCAAAAAAACCAAAAAAACAAAACAAAAAACTTTAACATGTTAACGAAACCATAAAGCGTAAACTCCTTGAATCCGGAAGACTCTGCCACAGTGGAAAACTTTAAAAGCTTTAAACAAGACCTTTGACTGCTACAAAGTGCTGCCTCTGGAGACTCCTTAAAAAGATTGCTACAGTATATACACAGTCGGGTCCAAAAATATACGGACAGTGACACAGTTTATGACACAATTTTTGTCATTTTGCCTCTGTACACCACAACAATGGATTTGAGATGAAGCAATCAAGAAGTGATTGAAGTGTAGACTTTCAGCTGTAATTCAAGGAGATAAAAAAAATATTGCATTAACCATTTATGAATTTTTTTATGAATTACCCTCCATTTTCATGGGCTCAAAAGTAATTGGACAAACGAACATAATTATAAATATTAGGCCAATTTTTAATACTTAGATGCAAATATTTTGCAGTCAATGACTGCTTGAAGTCTGGAACCCATGGACAATCACCACATGCTGAGTTTCCTCCATTGGATTGCTTTGCCAGGCCTTTACTGCAGTCGCCATCAGTTGCTGCTTGTTTGTCGGTCTTTCTGTCTTCAGTTTTGCCTTCAGTAAGTGAAAAGCATGTTCGATTAGGTTGAGGTCAAGTGACTGACTAGACCTTAAGAACATTTCATTTCTTTGCCTTAAGAAGCTCTTGGGTTGCTTTTGTGGTACGTTTTGGGTCATTATCCATCTGTACTGTAAAGCACCATCTTATTAGTTTTGCAGCATTTGACTGAATCTGAGCAGAAAGTATAGCTCTGTACACTTGCTGCTACTTCTATCAGCTTCTGTGATCATCACATCATCAATAAACACCAGTGACCCAGTTCCATTGGCAGCTATACATGCCCATTCCACAACACTGCCTCCATCATTTTGGACAGATGATATGGTATGTGTTGGATCATGAGCCCTTACTTTCCTTCTATATACTCTTCTCTTCTGTTACGTTACTCTTGGATTCGTCTGTCCAAAGAATCTTGTTCCTGAAGGTTTTCTAGCAACGTCTAATCTGGCCTTTCAGTTCTTGAGTGTTACCAGTGGTTTGCAGCTTGATATAAATCCTCTGTATTTACGTTCATGAAGGCGTCTCTTGATTGTAGACTTTGACAATGATACGTCTACCTCCTCGAGAGTGTTCTTGACTTGGCTAGATGTTGTGAAGAGGCTTTTCTTCACCAAGGAAAGAATTCTGCGCTCAGCCACTTTAATTATCTTCCATGGTCTTCCAGGCCTTTTGGTGTTGCTAAGCTCACCAGTGCATTCCTTCTTTCTAAAAACCAAATTGTTGATTTTTACCACTCCTATGTGAGGTGTCCATCTTGCTATCCCTATTAGAACAAGCACATGAATATTAACCTTGCAAACACTGAATCAATATTACAACTTCTAAAATGAACTTATAAGCTACATTAAACATGGCTAAGATGTGTGAAAAGTCAAGATGATACCCAGGTTTAAAATTTGTTCACACTCTTAACACGAGAAATATGTGTAAGAGCATGTGCCATTGATTTACTCTGAATAAAGACACGTGAAAGGGGCTGTAAGAATTCTCATGTGACTCAGTTAAAAAAAAGGTTTTAGACATTGTGAGCCAAATTATCATGATAGATAACAGTTAGATCTATGTGTGATAAGTACATATGTGTGAAGAACAATTAGAAATATAAAGGATGCTGAAATAGAAAGACTTCTTAACGTTGATTAAAGAACTCAATCCTTCAATTAGTTATGTTCAGTGTCTTTGTGAATGGTAAGTATTCAGTAAGCATATGCCGTATTAGAAGAGAAAGTTTGGTCGCCAATAGGGTTTGGATGTATTTAGTGTTTGGATAAGATGCCACTGGACTGGATTTTTGGTCTGCAGCTTGGTGTATTCACCATCTGTATTACATATGCTGCAAAGGATGATGATAAAATGTGTTGCGTGACAAATAATACTGTTTACTTAAATCCTGCTTTTTCCTTGCCAAAAATTATTAGAGTTTCACAAACCTAATTCCCTGAATGCTAGCTTGAAAACTGTCTTTTCAGGTATGTGCTGGTAAAGAACTCTTCTTAATGCGGGTCATGGCCTCAAATTCCCTTAAAACTCTCAATCATCACTCCATCACTTTTTTTTTAAACAAGAAAACAACAACTCTGCACCCTTTCTTGGAAAGTCCTGCCAGGTTAAATGTTGTTTAGCTGAGCATCCATGCTGATTCGATTAACATTTCCATGCTTTGCCTCTCTGGCTTCTACACTTTTTTGATGGTTTGACTTGTGAGATTTGTCCTGTCAAACTCAATCCAGCTGGATGCTTAGATCAGTGTTTGGCATTTTAGTTCACACACACACACACACACACACACACACACACACACACACACACACACACACACACACACACACACACACACAATATTTTAGACATTACAAATGCAATTGGCTGCTCAGTTGTTCATTATTTATTAATGCATGATAATTCCACAGTGCTAATGAATTCTCAATTCTGATAGGTCAGAATGTGTTGATCAATTTTCTGAAATAGCAACCCTGACAATAGTGATGGGTGTAATTCAGATCAGATCATTCGAATTAGCGACATTTGTATATAAGTCTCAATATAAGAATCAACGAAATGTCAATGCCAGTAAAGAATAGCAACAAAACTACCAAATTATGATTAGCGGTATGATTATGATTGAACTGTGTGTATATCAGTATACGTATGACTACCAAATTCTTTAAGGTTCAAGGCAAAAGTCATTTTTAGATAAGGGAAATAACATAACAATAGTAGCCTATGCAATATATTAATGTTTTAATAATGAATAAGATTGCTCTGTGAATAAACTTAGTTGAGTTTCCATGCTGACCATGCCAAGACAAAGCCACCCAAAAATCTAAATCTGCCCACAATTTAAATTCCAGGACACCTTTTATCCCACAGTCATGGTGGAGTTCTTGTCCAACCTGAAGCATGTTTAGCTGTCCAGAACATACATATGTCTCACTCTGGAGGTATATCCCCCCCCCTATCTCTTGGGTCCCATCTGGAGCACCAAGCCTGCTGATTGATTGGTGGCAGGCTTTGCCAACTGAAATTTGGAGTGTTTCAGGAAATGAAGAACCCAAGAGATTGAGAGAGAGGGAGAAATGGAAATCTTTCCACACTGGTTTGCTGATTCACCGCCTTAATGGGGTGAAATGTTGAAAACAATGCATTTATTTATTCAACGAGTTCACCCCCTTCCTTTAAAACTCCTTGGAAAGGGTTCTGTGTACAAGAACAGTATGTAGATAAGGACTAACGTTGAGAAGCCCTTGGGTCTTCTCCTCTATCTCACTAAGAAAAGCATCCCTTTGGACTGTCTGATTGTTTACACTACATGGCCCTTTCAGATTCAAGGGGGAATCGAGAATACGAAAGATCAAGAGTGCCTTTGTGGTCTCCTAAAGATATCAGAACATGGATGATTAAGAGGTCACAATATAATATGCATTCCTTGGACTTAAATCTCTGTTGATCTTGGGCTGGAACTCATGTGCTAACCTGAGATTTAGCTGTGTGACCAAGCTCACCATACAGAAAGGATGAATTCTTTGAAGACCAAACAGAGAACCTGGCTCCTAGGCTAGATTGGCTGAGAGAAAGTGGTTCATGCATTACTCTGTCAAAAATAATGAGTAAAACAGTTGTCCTGTCAGTCCTCTTACCACATCGGCCCCCAAGGTTTTACTTGACTGAGGGCCCTATGGGTTTCCGGAGGTGATGTGGCTTGGAATTCCTTTGATGGAGGTATAAAGCAAGTGCACTGTTTGTTATCTGCAAGGTGTTGAAAATGCAGGGGATCTTAACCTGCCTGCACAAGCCTGTTTGTTTAAACGCAATTATTTGATGTAGCTTGGGTGGTGGTTAAGTGGCACAAACATTATGATGCGGGTACGGAAGCTTATTGCATAGATTCTTCCCCAGGAAAGACAAGCAATTGACTAAATCACTGGACATTGGTTCGTACTCATTATACCACTGATTTCAAGCATTTCAATCGGGTCCTGCCAATTTGAAGCTTGACTTAGACTCTAAAGCCAAATCCTGCAGTGCTTGCTCAGCTTAATTCAAACCACCAGAAACATTACGATGGAAAATATGACATCAGATTATATTTGTGCTTCCTCTTGATGCAATTCCTTCTTTTGTGAAGCCTTTAGGCTGTCAGGAGCTGCTTGTACTCTGTTATTAAATTAACTGGAATGCCACAGATGTTTTCTTTTTACTGTGATCTTTATGATAGTGAAAGGATCTGTATTAATGTGTCCCTTATCTTTATGACATCCAGGGGAAGTTATTTTAAATTGATCCAGCTGTTATAGTGAGGCTAGAAACTGTGCTTCATCCCAGAACTACCAGTTCTGTGTATACAGAGCAAAAAACACAGCAGTTGACAAAATCAAGTTGGAGGCCAGGTTTAAGGTCCTGCTTTTATGGCTTAGTGCTTCCTGTAGATACAATGACGGGTGATCAAAGGAGAAATCTGAGCTGCTATTACTGTATCTACTCTGGATTGTTTTTGTTGCATTTCTGCAATTTTGGACCAACTGAGAAAATAATCCCCCCCTTTTCCACAGTGTCACCCATTGCTCTCATATGATGATTTATACAGAACCTTCATGCCTTGCTGACATAGTGACCTGATTTAAATTCTATGAACATGCTACAGTTACATAGTTTAATTGCAGGGATAAAATACCTAACAGTACAGCACATTTGGAGAATGCATCAGCATTTCCTTAATGACTTGAATACTTGGCTTCCATGAATCTGAAGTCACACAGCCGACTGAGATTTTCATATTATATTCATGTGAAACATTGGCTGTTTCACATACAGCTGTTTTTCATGCATCGAGCACAGCTGTGTTTGGCATTTTTACAGTCAAATCAAATGGCTGATTAGCTTCAGTAATTTCAATATGTGTTTGCCATAAAAATCAATGATGAGAGACATGGAGAAGTTTGAGAGACACTAGGCAGTGTTACATGTGGGAGAGAAGTATCACTCACTTTGAATTATTGGGCCTTAGAGTGGATCTATGATGCTGAACACAAAAAAACAGTCTGGTTGTTAAGATACACAAACATCCACTGACAAAATGTACATCATTTCCAACAAGCCTGTGAGAACTGAATCACTATAGCTATGATTAAATACCTAAAGGAATAACTTGCATATACTTGGTAATAATACTAATAACTTGCATATACTCAAATAAGCATTGCACAAACTGTTAATTCCCCAGACAGGAACCTATACAAGGAGCACAAAACATACATGTCCTCCCACTCCCTCTTTTGTCTTCCTTTTAATTGTGAAAATGGCCCACGTAGAACCCGTAGAGAAGGGTAAAAACATTAAACATTCAAATAAACCTTGATGAACTCCTTATTTCTAGGTAGGGGTCACTACTGGTCAATGGTAGTGATCTTAGTACATTTGGGAAATATCCTTCTCCCTCTCCCTCTATGTTTGTATCCAGGAAATGGGCCAAGTAGAACCCTTTCAGAAAGGTAGAACCATTTCCCAATAAAAGGAACCTTGAGGAACTCTTATTTCTAGATGGGGTCACTAATAGCCAATGGACATCAGGCAGAGCATTGCACCAACTGATAATTTCTCTGATAAGAATGCATGTGAGGAGCACAAAACATACTTTAGAACACTCAAATATCCTTTCCATCCTCTCTTTCCAAGTTTCTATCAAGGAAATGGCCCATAGAAGACCCCTTCAAGAATGGTAGTACCATCAACCATCCAAAGAACCCTTCAGGAATGCTTTTTCCATGTAGGTATATCTAATGGATAATGTGCATCATTCAAAGCTTTGCACAAAACTAATGATTCCCATGACAAGAACACATATAAGCAGCACAACATATAAAGACAGTCAAATATCCCTTCCTGGCTCTCTCTCTACATTTCCATTTAGGAAATGGTAGAACCATTTGAAAAGGGTAGAACCATTGAATATTCAAATAACCTTTGAGGAGCCTTTCTGGACAGGCATTTTAATCAATGGCACAAACATATAAGCAATGCACAAACATATAAATATCATGATGTAACGCCACACAAAAGAACAACACCTTCTTCATCTTCTTCTTCTCTCTCTCTTCACTCCCTTCCAACATCAGGCGGGCTGGTCATACTCCCACACAGCTGCTTTAGTTTAGTTGCTTGACCTCCTGTCACTTCTCTGCCTGTTGGATCGCAGTCACTCTAAACAATCCAAACCTTATGCTGGCCAGATACAACTAATTAATGCTGATATATGCTGTACTCCAACAATGGGATATGGGTTCTCAACTTCAATCATAGAGGCTCTCTTTACAGCAGAGTTTTCACTACCACACCCGATCCAACTTACAGGGGATGTCATGATTACCTCATGACTTGGGTTAGGTGTGCTTAGAAGCAGGGAAAACCTGACACTGTGCAGGGAAGTGGGGTCCAGTTACTAGTTTTATGAACCCCTGCATTACAGTACAGTCAATTGTAGTGAAAGATCATTATGGAACTTTTCCAGACTATATGGGTTGAGTGCTTCAAGTGGGGAAAAAATTCCAGTCCTGGAGTTCCTCAGCCCTGCAGAACTTTGTATTCAATCTAACACTAAAGAAATACTATGTTATGTACAATGTTTTTCTGTACTGTGAAAAGAACAGAAAAAGGGTTTAAACTGTCTAGGGCAACTGTTGTTCACATTTCATCAATAAACCAAAAATATGTGCCCAAGTACTGCATATTCAAACTACTAGTGTTTTAATCCAACAATACAGGTTTTTTATGATGAAACAGACATCAGAGACTGTCTTACCAACGCTGTTATTTTATCTGACTTTCCAACACATTATCAAATTCAGTTCTCTACATTTTTTACTACAGTGGTTACCCATGGTCATAAATTCCTCTCTGTGGAAAAGTAGTCCCATTTTTTAAAAAGATGATTTCTACAGATTTAGTGCACGAAGGTTTACTGACATTCGAACGACTGCCCCTAGACTTCCATTATAAGTGTGTTTCCAGATTCATGTTCACTTTTTGAAATTCATGTCTCTGGTAAATGAACATTTACATTTTTAAATTTATTAATATTTACATCTTACATCTTTACAGTACATTAGGAATTGATTTTGTGTGTGTGTGTGTGTGTGTGTGTGTGTGTGTGTGTGTGTGTGTGTGTGTGGTTGTCTGAGTGTGAGAATTTATTTTACAAACCAAATTGTTGAGGTCCCCCCGGCGCCCCCTGGCGGCTCCCAAGTGAGCCGCGGCCCCCACTTTGAAAAGCACTGTATTAAGAGATTAAGTTGAGAGACGCTGTAGAATTCCTTTAAAACACCTGATTCAACTCATCAGCTAATTATTAAGGCTTCCACAAATGTTTGTAGAGTTTTGGCTCACAGAGCACCACGCTTGTCTGAGCAATTGTAAAATCTATCTATGGAGCATCAAGCTTTTGATGGAGTCCCCTTGGTTCCTTGTTTAGACCACCTTTATTGCACTCTGACTTGAAGGAGAACTTTTCTTTACCTCAAGAAGAAGTAGTAGTTGTTATTCTCCACCACGCTGTATGAGTAGCATGGAAAGTAGCCGAGTCCGGTGACGTTGAAGCGCGAGCCGGCGGGCACCTCCAGCATGCTGCCCCACGCCTGGTCGCACAGCAGCTCGATCTCAGCCGAGAAGAAGAGCCCGGTTTCGTGCTGCCACGGCAGGTAGTTATACGCGCCTGCGTGCGCGTCCTCGTGAACAGCGAGCACCCTGGCGAAAACGATGATCTCAGCCAGCTCCGCGCGGCACGCTTCCGTTTGCGGTCTCCAGTCATGGGGAAGCTGGCACCCGCGCGCCGCGATCACGCACAGCGCGAGCAGAGACACGAACGCCGCAAGAGCACGCATCGCGAGGAACCGTGTCCAGGGCGCGCGAGCCTCCAAAAGCAGCCCTAATACTCAAAACCAGGTCTAATTACAACATGCATCCATGTGCATGGAAACGCTTTGTGGGTGAAGAAAGTTATTGCAACAAAGCTGTCACAGTGTAACGTTGTAGCCTACAACATCAGTGCATGTGTGTGTGTGTGTGTGTATGTGGCTGAATGCTGAATTCAAACTGCTGCTTTTCTTTCCACCATCCTGTTCCGTGATGTGCATTACGCACGGCTCGTTTGGACTCTGGGTTGCCAGATCAGATTTACAATCTCAATTCGATCCCAGGTTTAAAACCCGCCCCGGTTCACTACACTCGACTATATCCCAGACCACAATGTGAGCTAACTTTGACAAATGCATTAATGAACCAACCAACCAAACAAAACACAGTAAGCGAAATGAATCCAGTGCGTCTTTGCATCCCAAGCTGCTTGCTACTGTAAAACCCGCATTTCATTTGATCATGCATGCATTTTCTTACAATTCTGCAATACTTAAGTAAAAAAGCAATGACGTAATACACGACAACATTCATGAAACAGTATCCTAAATATAAATGTCAGTGTGTGCTCAGTTTCTGTGCAACTCTCAAGGGCATTCATTCCAGATGTGTGAACAATCCGAACAAAAGCGTTAAGGCGACCACCCATCATGTAGGTTTGTGTTCGATTTTAAACTGAGATTAAGGCTAGGTTTCATGAAATTTAAGAGCTACCTTGAATTAGTGTGGTGCATTTACATGAATATATGGAAAGGTGAAGGAGACTGTTAAAAGCCCTGTTTTATAAGAATGACATGGGGGCAAGGGCATATTAAAATTGGCACCACATAAACATCTTGAGAGTTGTAAAGAGAGGTCTGTTCCATGCTACTAAGTGAGCAGACATATAAGGACATTATTTGATTAGCTTTAGAGTTCCTTTATAATCAAGGGATTTGGCCAAAATACACAATATGGCCAAATGTTTGTGGATGCCTGACAATCACATCCACATGTGATTCTTCCCTGTTGCCACTGACACTGTTGGTGTAAAGTCGAAGTACACAGTTGTATAATCTGTAATTGTTTGCTGTAGCATTACAGATTATCTTCCCTGGAATTAAGAGGCTCAAACATGTTCCAGCATGACAATGCCCTTGTGCACAAAGCAAGCTCCATGAAGACATGGGTTGGAGCAGAAGAATTCAAGTGTCCTGCACAAAACGTTTACCTCAACCCCAATGGACACCTTTGGGATGAACTGGAACGTCGACTGTACCTCAGGACACCTCACCCAACATTATTGCCTAACCTCAAAAATTCTCTTGTGGTTCAATGAGCAAATCCCCACAACCATGCTCCAAAATCTAGTGGAAAGCCTTCCCAGGAGAGTGGAAGTTATTATGACAGCAAAGGGGAACTAAATCTAAATCGCAAAACCTTCTGCTATCTAGGTAAGAATGGTTGTGTCCCAATTTCTACAGGTGGTAGGCTGGACCAAGCTTGGCTCACTGCCTTCAGAGATTAATGAGATATTTCTTTTTAGGAAAGAGGATAAAACTATACATTCTATACATTGATCAAAACTGTAAGATTATAAGCCACATTATTGTTGCTAATGGCTCACACGTAATCACACAACCCTGGATATAAGTCAGCTACAATTAATAAAAATTTTTTTTAAATAAGAGTCAACATCTCCAAACGTTGCACTGTGCAATGCAGAATTCAGTATTGCCGTATTGGAACATAACATGGTCGTGCACCATCTCTTTTCATTTTGTGAATCAGGTTTGTTTGGAGCAGGGGGTCAAGGCTGGAGCAGGACCTGGCACCAGGAAACATTCATCACTAAAAGTTGTGTGCTAGTCAGATTTACCAACTGGCAAATCAGTCAAAATGTAGGCATAAATTCAGCTGAACATTTTCACTTAACATAATTGGGAAAGTATAGTTTAGCCATGAAGTCTCTGAGGCATGTTGTCTGTTAGTACTTTAACCTTTAACACATGACTTTCTGGCCATACATAATACTGGAGACTGCAGAGTAAATTAAAACAAAACAACAACAACAACAACAACAACACACACACACACACACACACACACACACACACACACACACACACACACAAGCAGCTCAGATTTGAACCTCATGTTGAGCAATGGGGGTTGCTTGAAGGGTCACTACCATTCCTTTACTCCCAAGGCTAATTAGGTAATACTAAAAAATACTGGATGTGTGGGATCAGTGTGAGTTATTCATATTATGGATGTGTTTAGGATTTAAATATTAGCCCCCTACACCACCAGCAAACAAAGACATTCCCTAAGGATGGGAATCATTGATGCTAACAATACTAATGAGCGCTCTTGGGTGGCCAGGAGAATTTTTGGTTTGTTTTTTACTGCCATCTAGTGGTGTTTAATCAGTTCAAAGAAATGTTCTTTGTTGCTGGGGTGGTACCACCATAAAGTCAGGATTGTGGATGTTTTGTACCTTTAATACACTTTTATAGAAGTTATCCTTAAGGTCCAGTTTTATAACATAAATTATTATGAAAAGTACCACCCCAGTGACAAGAAAAGGTCCAGTTTGGTTTATTTCTGAGACTGTTTTATTGTGTTCATTCACATTAAATGAAATGTAATAGTTGTAAGTGTCTATATACTGTAGATTTAGTTTACTATTGTATTCCAAACCTAAAATGCCATTTATTTAGGTATAACATTACAAGAATGCTTAATAAATCAATTCAACAGGATTGCATATACATTGCTTAGTTAAGCTAATTCAAAGTAGTAGACCTAGAAGTAGTAGACCTAGTAGTCAAATATAATTTCCTTATCAGGTGCAGTATAGTATAAAGGCGGGGCTGTTTCTAGTTACAGTATTAGCAACTGCTTAAGGCCCCCAAGCCACTAGGTGGCCCTGTAAGAATGCAATACAACTGCAAGGTATGTCAGTAAAAAATAGTGGATGTATACCCCTTCAGCACAGATTTATTCATTATTTATTCTTTACACTTAGAAAAAAATATTATTCCTGAACTATCTATTTACAAAGCACACTACATGTTTGGCCGAGCTGGTAAATAACTACAAGAAATCAGTAATAAATATAATAACTTTGATAATGGTGGGTTGTGATTTCCACCGCTGTAACAAAAATAAAAATAAAAAACAAACAAACACGGTCCCCTTTATACAGTGCCTTCCACTAATATTGGCACCCTTGGTAAATATGAGCAAAGAAGGCTGTGAAAAATTGTCTTTATTGTTTAACCTTTTGATCTTTAAAAAAAAATCACAAAAAATACTCTGCTCTCATTTATATCAATAAATTGCAATCACAGCACATTTTTATATAAATAAATCTTTATTAAATATAGGTGTGCAACAATTATTGGCACCCCTATGAATTCATATGAGAAAAATATATTTGAAGTATATTCCCATTGTTATTTTATATTCTTTTTAGTACACCTGGGTGACTAGGAACAAGAAATTGTTCAACCATGACTTTCTGTTTCACAGGGGTATAAATATGAAGTAATACATAGGCCAAATTTTCTTAGTCATTAATAACAATGGGTAAGACCAAGGAATATAGCTGTGATGTGCGGCAAAAGCTTGTTGAGCTTCACAAAATGGGGCGTGGCTATAAGGAAATAGCACAAGCATGGAAAATGCCCATTTCCACCATCAGGGCAATAATTGAGAAGTTCCAGTCAACTGGAAATGTTATGAATCAACCTGGAATTTGATGTGTGTTTATATTGTCTCAATACACTGTGAAGAGGATGGTTAGTGGCCAAAAAATTTCCAAGGATCGCAGCTGGAGAATTGCAGAAGTTAGTTGCATCTTGAGATCAGAAAGTCTCCAAAACTACAATCCAAAGTCACCTACATCAACACAAGTTGCTTGGAAGGTTTTCAAGAAAAAAGCCTCTACTTTCATCCAAAAACAAACTCGAGTGTGTTCAGTTTGCCAGACACTACTGAAATGGGATTGGGTTCTATGGTCAAATGAAACCAAAATAGAGCTTTTAGAGCAATAAACACCAGAGGTGGTTTTGGCAAACAGAGAGGTAGCCATATGTTTATTTAACCTCATGCCCATGGTTAAATATGGTGGTGGCTCTTTAATGGGGCTGTTTTTCTGCCAGAGGACCTGGACATTTTGTTAAGATACATTGCATCATGGACACTATCAAATATCAACAGATATTAAATGAAAACCTGACTGCCTCTGTCAGAAAGATTAACAAAGGGGCTGTGGTCGGATCTTCAAGCATGACAATGATCCAAAACATACATCAAAATCAATGCAAAAATGGTTTACTGACCACAAAATTAAGGTCCTACCATGGCCATCCCAGTCCCCTGACTTGAACCCCATAGAAAACCTGTGGGGTGAACTGAAGAGGAGAGTCCATCAGCATGGACCTTGAAATTTGAAGGATCTGGAGAGATTTGTATGGAGGAATGGTCTCAGATCCCTTGCCATGTATTCTCCAACCTCATCAGGCATTACAGGAGAAGATTCAGAGCTGTTATGCTGTTATCTTGGGGAAAGTATTTTTATAATTGTTGCACACCTATATTTAACAATTTATTTATATATATATATATATATATATATATATATATATATATATATATATATATAAACCAACCTGTGTTTGTTTGCAATTGTTTGATATCCATGAGAGCAGAGTATTTTTGTAAAAAAAAAAAAAAAAGATCAAAAGGTTAGTCAACAAGGCAATTTTTCACACTCTTCTTTCCTCATATTTACCAAGGGGGGGGGGTTAATTTCCAATATTATGAGTGTGTGTGTTTGTGTCTGTGTCTGTGTTTTTTTTTTTTTTTTTTTTTTTTTTTTTGTTAAGGATAAGAAAGAAATTGTTAACATATTGCACAGGTGAACTGAAAAAATAAACCAAAACCAGAGGAAATATTTACTATATTTATTGAACACTTTTAATATTTCATTCATTAAAAAGAAGAGATATGAAATAGCTTAGAGGATATTAATAGAGAATAAAATATAATAGATACATTACCCATATTAGTTTTGTAAAATGGTTATAAATCTGGTTACTGTACATTGTATTGTGATCATTTATCAAAATTCATGCCATGGTGCAAGACCCAGTCAAGACTGTATGAAAGATATAAACTGATAAAAGTGAAAAATGGTAGTTGTTTTTGCATTTATGTAGCTTTAGAGCCACATACCTACTCTGGAGAAACAAATTAATATGAATCAGAAAAGAAAAATCAGCAGCATTATATATTTATGCATTTATTTATGTATTTATTTTTGACAAAAAGCACCAAGATTGGCAGCACCTTATCTACATTAATGTTCTTATTATGAGAATCTTATCCATGTGCTTCAGGGGAAAAAAATTATCCTGGCTATAATGCCATCCGATCTGTAATTATTTCTAATGTAAAATTAGGCATATAAGGTTCAAAGTCATTGTGTTGTATATATATGTAAAGGTATATAAGACTTTACGTTTCCTATGCTTTTAAAAAAAAAAAAAGATAGTAACATATTCTCAACCCGCTGTGTGATCCGTTGGCGTGTGTGTTGGTATTGCATGATGAGTGTTGCTCCTTACATCCAGCCGCGTAGAGCTTTCCTGGTCAGGATCGCCTCAGGCTCGCTTTCAACTTTTATACACACAATTTCTGCCTCAGGGCTACATACCTGAACCTTCCTGCCTGGAACCTCCAAAAGGGGCCTGAGAGAGAATAAGAGAATAAGAGAGAGAGAGAGAGAGAGAGAGAAGAGAGAGAGAGCATTACATTATGCAATCATGTAACTTAAGCCATTTGTGCCAAAAAGGCACAACTGAATTGAATTTGAGCTAAGTATGATGGAGAGCTAAGGTGCTAAAATGTGTTATGAGGTGACGTTTCACTGAAATGTAGCAGGGCTGAGGTAAACACTCAGTGGTGTTTTTATTACATTCCGTATTTTTAGTTTACCTGAAGATCACCTGATAAACAGGAAATAAATGAGCCCATATGTAACTGTAGCTGTCTAGGCTGCCATTATAGATACAAACACACAAATTTTAGCTAATAGCTTTATGCTACATACAAATAGGGTTGTGTTTATTGTGTTTAGGAGAAAATTCCACTCTATCTTGAATCTTCATGACTTAAAAATAAATAAATAAAAGTTTATGTTTCCTAATTGAGCTGCTCAATATTAATAATGACCAACCCGTTGAAACTTTGTTTAGCAGTTGAACCTAAGTGTAATTAGAGTCTCATTTCAGCCGCAGAAAGCCCATTGTAAGCAGTTTACCAACAAAACTGAGAGAAATGTTAATATTCCTGGCAGCTTTTTCTTGTTTTCTGTCAATGTGGTTTTTACTTTCTCTATCATAAAATTTTAATGGCTTTGTGCTAGCTAGCCAAATAATTAGCCTCAGTTAGTTAGCTTACAGTGGGGGAAAAAAGTATTTGATCCCCTGCTGATTTTGACCACAACACTTTGTACTCTGGTGGTCAGATGAGTCCAAAATGGAGCTCTTTGGCATCAACCCAACTCGTCGAGTTTGGAAGAGGAGGAGGAAAGCTGCCTATGACCCCAAGAACACCATCCCCACCGTCAAACATGGAGGTGGAAACATTATGATTTGGGGGTGTTTTTCTGCTAAGGGGACAGGACAACTTCACCGCATCAAAGGGACGATGGACGGGGCCATGTACCGTCAAATCTTGGTTGAGAAGCTCCTTTCCTCAGCCAGGGCATTGAAAATTAAAAGGAATTATTAAGTCATTACCAAGTACTGTCATGTTTTGCAGAGGGGTCAAATACTTATTTCCCTCATTAAAATGCAAATCAATTAATAACATTTTTGACATGCGTTTTTCTGGATTTTCTGTTATTCTGTCTCTCACTGTTCAAATAAATCTACCATTAAAATTATAGACTGATCATTTCTTTGTTAGTGGGCAAACATACAAAATCAGCAGGGGATCAAATACTTTTTTCCCTCAATGTATGCTGTTGCATAACCGTAGCTGCCAACCATAGCTTTAACTATAGCTTAAACCATAGCTGCCAACATTCCTAACAGGAAATTCCAAGACAGCAGAGAGAAAGAAATACATTTTTACCAGACCATAAAAGTGAATAATGTTCACTGTTTTTGTTTTAGTACCATATCTGTACTATGGACAGACAAGTTTATCTTTTCATGTCCGTTTAAAAAAAAAAAATCTTTATAACCAGAGTTGCCAATATTGCTTAATATTGTAAACGTCTAAGTTCTATTATTTTGTTAATACTTCATTTTCATCTGCTGTTTCTCACCTACTAGCTAGCTACCCTTTCTATGTCCCCTTTCTTCTGCCCTTGCTACTTCACAGGGCAGCTGTAGACACTCGGAGCAAAGCATTAATTGAGCTCTTTCGCATACATGAGTTCACAGACATGATTGTTTAGTGTTGTGCCGAGTGACAGGGTTGAGAGTAGCACTATCCCATCCAATCAGACAGCACGGCCAACTTAACTCTTAACCCTTGTCATATTGTCAGGATTCAAACTTACAATCTCCTGATAACTTCTACGTAATAATTAGTAATAACATAATAAATCCTTTTGTTTTTAAACCAACAAATGAAAACAGTCCTGGCCACTTGCTTTCTAATGTCTCACAAGACTAAGGCTCATGAACTTCTCTAAAGAAAATTGGCATGATGCGAATTCTGGAGGGTGCATTTTATTTGTGTTAGATGTCTGCTTTAACAACGCCAACGTATCTTGCGTATGCCTTCTGATAATGAAAGCACAAATTCACAGGTTAGATTTGAATGCAACATTTGAATAAGTGTGTCCAAACCTTTCCACAAAGGGCCAGTGTCACTTAAGTCTAACTTTTTTTCTAGATGGGTTTCTAGATCCCATAAGACCTGGTAAGCTGAGCTGGCCAACTTGGTAGACTAAGACTTAACTGCATTTTTCTCAGCAGGGCATGAGATTTATTGTTGTTGTTGTTTGCGCATTATGACTTTCACATATTGAGAGCAAGCTGGAGAAAGAGTGCATGCAAATGCTGGAATGATTCATTTATTGCTTTAGTTAGAACCTCTATGCTAAAGGGAGCGTACTGAGTATAAGGTGTGAGAGAGAGAAATGAACGACAGCAAGAGATGGTGAAAGCTAGACAGAGCAACAAGGGATTTCCCTGAGGGCAGATTTAGTTGCAGGCTACTTTTCACGTAATCACAGCTGAGAGGTGAGCAGGAAGAAAGGGAACAAATAGTCTTCTGCGCCTCTCAGATAGAGCACCAAGTCTTCTCAGTTTCTGAGTGAAAGTGTTACAGCACAGTACATTTACATTTATGGTATTTGGCAGATGCCCTTATCCAGAGCGGCTTATATTTATCTCATTTATACAACAGAGCAGTTGAGGGTTAAGGGCCTTGCTAAAGGGCCCAACAGTGGATGCTTGGCAGTGCTTGGATTTGAACTTACGACCTTTTGATCAATATTATTAACCACTGAGCTACCACTGCCCCTACAGTACACTTATAGCACAGTATGTCATAATGTAGACCATACTCTAGGACCAGTGCATGCAAAAATTCAGCTGATTTCAGAGAATATGGTCACATTTGTATCTACATTTGTGCATTTTTCTTCTGGCATGCAGTGTCTTACCTTGAGCACCCCTACTTGTGCTCCAGCTGGAAAGAGCATCTTTGAGTTCTCTTGCTCCTAAAACAGACATTTAAAATGACATTTAAACATTTAATTTTTTTTTGCATCACATGAAAAATATCAGCAGCAAGTAAAATGTACAAATTCCTGCTCATTTTCTTTCATGCGTATATTCACGTTAAAAGCCAATAAACCAAGGCATGAAGTGTTGTCTGCCTAATTCTGAAGTGCTGACTTCACGCTGAGGACTGAAATATAGTCCCGAGGAAGTGATCTACTTGTACACTGGCTCATCGCAGGTTAGAGTTGGTTTTGTGCCCAGTGAAGTAAGCCACACTGCCAAAGGGCTGCTTGTAAAAGCTTGTAAGTGTGTGCCCGGTGTTGCAAAACACACTCACGTAATCGGAGTTGGCCTCCTCGGACTCGCTGTTCTCTGAGCTGCAGTCACCGTTCACACACCGAGCGGCTCTCTTCTCCCTGCCGGACCTCAGAAAATTGGCGGCCGTAGACCTTCTGAGCAATGCTGGGGCAGAAATGTCAACTTAGTTATTAGTACGGCTTTAAATGAGTGGTTTCAACCAGGAAGTCTACTGAACTAATGAAAAAAGTACACTACAGCAAAAATGTTCAGCTCTACATATTTACAGATTTGTGTTTTCAAAAATTCGTCATATGAAAGCTTTGATAATTATCTGATGAGTAGAAAATGACATAAGTACTGGATTTGGGAACATCTGATATACAGCAAACATTTGATCTGTAATACACACTAATGATCCACTTTCCTTCTAACCTTTGAGTAAAAGTTTCTATAAGTCAATATAAATAGTCTTATACTGAATACCATCTTATTTTTGCAGCACTTTTCAATATGAATTTGTATTGAACGGCTAGTAATCAGTACTTTGAACATATTTCAGTCACACTGTATATACACGTACTACTGTTTTTGTAGAAATTAAGTATATTTGTCAACGTCACCAAAATAAAATTTTAAACACATTTAAAAACATGCTTAAAATTATATTTCTAATAATTATATAACGGTGCTGTTCAATCACCCAAGTTAAATAATGCAAGTGAATAATACTGTAATAACATTACTATAACAATGCTCTAAGAATTACTCTATAGTATGCTAGTTTACTAAATGATGTATTTTGTAAATATGCATTACAGATAATAAAAGATAACAGTACAACTTAAAAGCCGCAACTGTACAGCTGTGTATGCAGCTGCTGGGTCTAATCGGAGTAATAGGAAATAGAAGAGTTATCCTTAATTATACTTAACCAAATTCTTAATCCCTTTGCTCCAGTATTTTCATAACTGTTATGTACTGTAGCAATTAAAAAGTGTCTCCTCTCCTCTAGTCACTTAAGTATTTACTGGAAGTAATAACTGCTTAAGAAAATGGCTGGTGAGAGTCCACTTTAGCAAGTTCATATCCAGTTGTGCTTAATTGAGCAGAAACTCATTAACGCTTACTCCCTAGAAAAACAAATATGATTACATTTTTTAAACTTTAAACTCCATGAGACCTATAACATTGGATTACCTGCTTCACAGATGTAGGCCATGAGTACCAGGATAAGCAGAGATGCAGCCAGCACCCCCTGTCGTCCCATCTCTTCTTTTTTCCTCCGAGTGCTCGTACACAGTGTCCAAGCTCTACAATTTTGTAGCGTATCTATCCACCAGGCCCCACCCATTCACTACCTATAGGGGTGTGTCCTCAAGCATCTATCCCTCTGGTACACCTGCAAATGTGTTGTATTTCCATAAACCCACCCACTGTACACCAGGGTATGCGGTTTGAGGTTTGAAAGATGATTTCTATGGTATTTAACACAATGACTAGGGGATATTGAACACCAAGCACTAGCCAAGGACATTCAATAGGTGCTGGACATTGTGCTTGAGTTGGAACCATATGCGATGCATGCAAGGTTGCACGTTTTCAGCAGGTAAAATGCAAAAAAAAAAAAAGCCCTGCATGTTAGAGGAATAGAGGGATTTATAGGTTCTTGGTGGTCTCATAGTCCTCAAGGCAAGGAAGCTTTATTAGGGTGAAACATCTTCAAGATTATATTTCCAGTGAGATGCTTTTATCTGGAAAAACAGTGACCGTAGTATTGTAAATTTCTACCTGAATTTAGAATAAATGACAGATAATGATTCGTTTTTTTCATTCATTTTCAGTAACCTTTTTGTCCTGGTGATCAACATATTGGATCTGGAATCTATTCCATGATCTGTGTGTATGAGAAGGGAATACACCCAGAATGGGACACCAGTCCATTATAACTTAGGGGAAACTTAGATTAAACAATCCACCACTCCACTAATGGGGCATGATTTTGGGAGTTGGGAGGAAACTGGAGAACCCAGAGGAAAAACAGGTATGATTAAATCCAAGAAATATCTGGTTAAAGGCAATATCAAGGGCCCGATTTGTTGATTATCCAGCAGTTAGGAAATAATGAAATGCGAAGAACATTTCAGCAGTATTTCTTCAGTGTAGATCCCTTCAAAGTTCGAAACACCTGTAACTATACAAAGAACCCTTTACATTTTACATTTATATATATATATTTTTTAACTTTGATTTTTCATATATATTATATATATATATATATATATATATATATATATATATATATATATATATATATATATAAAAACCAGAAAAATCTAAGAGTTTTTTTCCATGATATTTATTAGACTTACTAGTTTTGGTTGGGTGTCTTGCTTGAATGTGCAAAGGATCATAATTCATGCACTTGTGTGCCATTCAATGATTTAAAAAACTTGAATTTGAACCTTTTTTCTATGAGTGTGGGTTTCAAACTCTTCCAATTACTGGCCCAAAGCCCTAAAAGATGCTCACATCATCCCAAGGTGGACTTAATCTCTCAACCTTTTGGTTAACAGCTGAAGGTAACAGCTGACTGTGCCAAGTAGACATATTTCAAATGACCTGAATGTCTGAAAACCATCATAGTCAGGTAGAAAATGGAGCTGTTGGTGAAGCTGTCGGATGAGTCGGACTAAACACCTAGGAGTATCTTTTCCTCTTTAGATCACACACCTGTTCTGTATCTGGAGCTCGATGCGGTTCGGTTACCTGCTCCAGTTCAGGTCCACTACTTCAGTCGTGCCATCATTCAGTTCAGGTTCAACGGCGTCCCACCTCGAACAATTTCTCTTTTGTTCACCAGAGCACGACAGATCGGATCCTGAAGATTTTTCGGGATTATACAGATTGAAGGTGGATAGAGTGGTTGCATGGACAAAGGGTCTTGTGATTTCGGGGGGTAGTGTTACCTGTGCCTCTAATTAAGAAGTCATCGAGAAGCTGGACAGGAGGCAAAGATGGAGACATTCCATGGAAGAAAAACAGTCCATGGAAGAGCCATTAGGATGAAACTGACCATGATAACCCCTCAACAGGAATCTGGGATGTGCCAGGTGTAACACTCTCGTCGGTGTTTGTTTGCAGTGTATGCTGAGGCTGCTGCTTGAGATAACTCTTACAAGCCCATTATTCTCTATGGTTTCACATTGGAGGCTTGTGAAATTCCCCATTCAGGAAGCTGTGATTCTCAAGTCTTGCACTGAGGTCTGGATGCCTGGCAGTGTTTAAAGAGAGTAGTTAAAAGTGCAACTGAACTCGATAGCACATTGTGAAATGGCTGGTGTGACTCAATGGAACACATTTTGTGTGTATGTTCTCTCAGCTATTACAGGAACAAGTTTTCATTAAAAAATAATAAAAAGAAAAAATAATTATGGAAACAGCCTGTGCTATAGTAATACTTTTAGTTTATTTTATATAAAGTATTAATACTTTTGTCACTACATTACAGGATTGTGTGCTAGTCTATGTGCCTTCATTTGTTGAATCAAAATGCCATTGATTTGGATTATTTAAATGTATTGACAGAACAAAAAATGTCAGTGTATGGTGTTTGATGAACCAAAATTTTACCACATAAAAGCAGAATAATAATAAAAAAACAACAACATGATGTTAATATTGATTGTTATTTAACTGTAATTTATGTTATTCAAGATGTCTTTAGAACTAATAAAAGCTATATATATATATATATATATATATATATATATATATATATATATATATATATATATATATATATATATATATATATATCCAAATGTAATTTCCATTTTTCTTTTCTAAATGACCTCAGCCATGACTAAATCATCAGGGAAAAAGGAATAAAGAAATAAAATCTTTCTACTAAATGTGTTCTATATACATAAAAGTTATGGTCAGTTTTATCTAGAGTGCGTATTTGCTTCCTGATTATCCTATTATCTGATTTTAATAGACAGTTCTTGCACTCTCTCACGCTCTCTCGCTCTCTCTCTCTCTCTCTCTCTCTCCACACACACACACACACACACACACACACACACACACACACACACACACACACACACACACACAAGCCATGCTGTTATGTGATACATCATTAACTTATATGTCACATAATTATGATGAGTACATATAGTGATATAGTGATTGAAATGCAGCAACAGTCAGGCGCTCTGCCTGCATGGACTGTTCTGTAGTTCTCACAAAGGCACGGAAAATAGAGCAGACATTTAGGCATCACAACACACCTGTCTTGAAAGAACAATCCCGGGTTAACACCATCACAGACCTGCCAATCTTCACGCATTTTGAGGAGGAGATTCACATTGTAACCTCAAACAATAGCAGGAAACTACGAGTTATCACTCGGAAATCTGCAAAAACAGAAGTCTAAAAACAGCAGACGAGCCTGCCAACATGTGAATCTGGTATGATTGACAGTTGCGATAAGTCTTTTGAACACTCCAATATTAACTGACACTCCCTGGAAGCCCTGGCCTCTTTCCAATATTAGTAATGTTTTTGCCTGTGCTCTTCTCTTTTCTAAATCTGACTTTGGAAAATTGTCAAAAACGGCACTTTTTGGTTTTTGTCTGAAAGAGAAAAATGGGCAAAAAAAAATTTCGGAAAAAAAATATTAAACCTAACATTTCAAAAATAATTTCAACGATCAGTGCTCAGATACATTTAAACAGTTTGAGCAGGAAATCAACAGCTATGTGGAACTATTTCGCAGTTTCTCTGAGGGAAATTAGCCAAAATTTACCAAATTAACATTTCAGCGATCACAGACATTAACGCAAAATAAAGCAAACTCCGCGATATTCTGAGGAGCTTGCAATGTTTCTAAATTACCGCAGATTTGCATTAGATGCATCATGTGACGTCATCACAACGCACATTCAATCAAAGCCCTCTACAATTCACGTGCGTTGAACATGAGTACAGTTAAAAGGTCTCGTTTACCAACAAACATCAGTGGGAAAGACCATGCCAATTCAAGTAGGTTTTCCACATAAAAGTACAAAAAAAAAAACCTCTGCAAGCTGCGTTACAAATTCGGAAAAAACCCCCAAAAAACACCGCAGCAAATTCAACCGTTTTGGGTTGCAACAATCACACACACAAAAAAAACCCTAAATAATGTACGGATTGATTAGACAAGAAATCTGGAAAAGGACTATATCAAATATGTTTTTTTTTACTCCACCTCATTTGCGTGTCGGTGCATTACTCCTCTTCCAGGTAGGCAGGTCTGCCGTCATTGATTCGTTGTGATCTCACAGTAATTAGCATATGGTCCGATTTTAGCAGACACGTGCACACGCGTGCAGCCTTGTAGATATATTCACATCCGAAGTGAGAAATGTGATTCATTCCATTTATGAACAAAAGTGACTTGTGCTGATTGTTATACAACAGGGAAAAAAACAAACAAAAAAACACTGGCTGTGTCCGAAATCGCGTACTATGACAGTACCTACTGCATTCGATTCAGTACCTACTGCTTGGCCATTGATACAGTACGTACTGATCAGAATAAGTGGTAAGCATGAATACAATCCGGACGTACTACGCAGCACGGATTCTGACAGGTCTTCCGTGCCAGTCCCACTACATTATGGGACAGCGTAGTATCCACAGTGTCCAATGGTTCCATAATTAAGCATCAAGGCAGAAGCAGTAGGTCATCTGGGAATTTCTCACCTACTGTGTAGTAGGGTAGTATGGATATTCGGACGCAGCCATTGTATTTCCACTTGGCAGTTGGAAATCCAATGACATGTAATAATACTGATTGTATACGATATAAAGATCTGAAGTTAGAAGTTAATAAAAGACGTTCTATTCCCTCTGGAGAGAAACACAACATCATTAGAACGTTCATCTCCAACAACCACGTCTGTCTCGGATTAAAAGACTTTCAGAAAAAGTCTGAATCCATCAAGACAATCTCAACTCAACTTATGTCCTTTTTTCAGCTTTGGAGCTCCTTCTTCTGTCTTCCATGTTGACGTTAGGGTTCTGGTAACACAAGTTTTGTCCAGCAGGAACATATATTTGTGTAAGACAGAGAAAGTGAGAAAGACAGAAAGAGTGAGAAAGAAGCACACAGATCTGTTGTGATCTCATCTTCTACACCTCTTTCTCTCCAGTGCTCATGAGTGATGTTCTGCGCAGGTTCTCCTTGACCTTGATGAATTCAGGAGCACTGCGAGAGCACTCCTCCTGACGCTCCTGCTCTTGCTCCAGCTAGGAAACACATACAGGTACACTCTTAGAAAATGATGACTAGAGATTCTTTCTGAGTTGGTTCAAATTCAGACCTTCTCACATTCTGTTGTATGGTTCTACCAGAAATCAATCAGTTTCAATTCATTTTGAACGTTGATCAATGCTGTGGCTGTGTTAATTTTTTAATTATTATTTTTAACCATTTTTTTACCATATTTTTCTTTTTTTTTACCATGAGTAACTCCCAATCTAGCTAGCCTAGGTAGATATAAAAGCACATGAACCGTAGACTCTCCAGAACCTTTTTTACAGTCTCCTCTGAAAGTATTGGAACAACAAGGCCAATTCTTCTGCTTTTGCAGTACACTGAAGACATTTCGGTTTGAGATCAAAGGATGAATATGAGACGATATGGCTTGCCTTTCTCCCATAGACAGCTTGCTGGTCATCATGTTGGTTTATCCTTTTTAACAAGAAATCCCGTCTTCACCAGTGAAACCCAGGGCTCAAACCAATCGTAGATGTTCAGAGCTATTATTGTTTTAAAACAATCAATCTAACAGGGCACACCTGGTCAACAAGAATCACATATTAGTCAAATGTGTGATCCCATGAAAAATGGGCGGATTCAAAAAAAAGGTGCCATGTTCAAGTCTCAAACCCAAATGTCTTCAGTGAATAGCAAAAACAAAAGAACCGGCCCTGCATACTTTCAGAGGGGACTGTATATGGTTTGCAAACAATTATGAATTTTTCCAAGAGGAGAAATCTCTCTTGAGATGATATAAAAAGACACTTTGAGAAGAATTTCACAGGAATTTCACCTCCTCCAGTTGTTTGTGCCTCTTGAAGAGCTCTTGCTCCAGAGGTGAGATCTTCTTCCGAGCCTCCTCCTCTTGCTTTCTCTGTTTAATCATCTGATCTCTCTTCCTTTGTTCCAATACACGCTGAAGCTCTGGTTTATTCTCCACACCCCTGTGAAAGACAGATACAGAACTACAGAATGTTACTCAGCTGTTTCGGGACTGCCTTAAGCTGATGTAAAAACACACTCTACATCACACCCTTTGAGTGAGTGTGCATAATATATTCCATTTTGCTGTGCTATTACCTCTGGAAGTGATCGATAGATATACATATTAGATAAGTTACTAGATAAGCTACAGTTTGTGCACCACTACTGTACCAGCAGAGCATAATCCCTAGAAGAAAGTGCCCTCTATAGCTTGAATGTATTTTTTAGAGGGCAATTTTAAAGTTATTTTACATTTTTTAATTAATTTATTTATTTTTAACATATATGGCAAAATTATTTTTTTTGTGCATATAGTGCACCATGATGCATATGTTTATTATAAAAAGTAATCTAATCTAGAGACTAGACTACACAGCTAGCTTATTTTAACAGAGGAAATTGACTAGCTAACACTGGCAGGTAGTTAATTAGATAATTATCATGAAAGTAGCTCATGAAACAAGCCTGAAATTCATCAAACAAGTAGTCTAATCTACAGCAATTAAATACAACTTTAATGCAAATATACTTGTGCATGAAATGTCTTGCCACAGAACTGATTTTTTTTAAACTGTCAAATAAGTAGTCAAATCTAAGCTAACTAGCTTATTAAGTTGCTAATAACGCTAGACAATTCATGTGGAAATAATAACTACACCCCATGGAAATTGTTGGCTTTTTTGACATATTTGGACAAGAAACCATTTGATCCTCTTTGAAACAATGCCTATTCATAAAGGTGATGCACTCTATCAAATGACATATAAAACTGACATTTTGTAGCAATTTGTAGCAAAATCAGTTACGTGGAAAAAGTAAGTAAATCAAAAGTGTAGGTGTTTGAGTGTCAGAAATATGTCCGACATTGTCCCACACAAACCTACTACATGTCCCACATTTGGTCCGTTTGCATCTGGTCACCCTACTCCGAAGGGCACTTTGAAGGGACAGTAATCGAGCTAGTCATGCTATTTGCTTCAAACTCAATTTCCAATAAAAATGACTTAAAAATTGAGAATTATTTTTGAGCACCACACCTTTTAGCTCTCCAAAGCTCTCACAGTGGATGGTAAAGTGAAAGAACTATTGCTAAAAATATAACAAAGACTTGACTTGGACTCCACCTCAGAGGCTTGAGACTTGACTTGGACCTCAAATACTTGAGACCTGACATGGACTCCTCCTCAAAGACTTGAGGATTGACTTGGACCTCAGGGACTTCTAAACATGTCTGCAGATTTCAAACGACTGACAATTTGTCCAGAACTGGCCGTCTCAGCAAATTCAGCCCAAGAGCAAGCCGTCTGATGCAAATAGAAGTCTCCAAGAATCCCAACATTTCCTCATAGGATTTGCTAGTAAGTCTTGCAACTGGTGGTGTCAAAGGGCATGCTTCTACAATCAGAAAGAAATTGCATAAATTTGACCTGCATGGGAGGTGTGCCAGGAAAAAGCCATTGCATGACTACAGTTTGCCAATGAGCATATAGGCAAAGACCAGACCTTTTGGAAAAACGTGCTCTGGACAGACGGATTAAAGATAGAGTTGATAGAGATTAAAGATCATGTCAATTGATATTTCTGTTGAATACATGATTGAAAAAGCTAGTTTTCCTTGTTGTATTGTTCAAATATATCAACTTAATTAATAGTTTAAAAGCTTCGCTTGTCCAAATATGTCAAAAAAGCCAACAATTTCCAGATGTCTGTATAAGCTAGTATCAGTTACTTTTGTTACATTTAAAGCAATGAAATATCACTTTTACACAGATATTTACATTTGAAAATGTGTAATTACTAGAGGTTTATATAGCTAGCTTATTTTAGCAGAGAAAATTTACTAGATAATGTTTGAAGCTAGCTACCTTGGCTAATGCTAATGACATTTCTTGCTACATCCTTAAAATTGGGTTTGTTCAAAGAAAAATGGGGTACACCTTAGCATTTTCTGTATATCTACCATTTTAGATTTATACCCACTGCTCTTTTTTCCTGCAGAACTATCACTGTGAGCTCCATTAATATATATATATATATATATATATATATATATATATATATATATATATATATATATATATATATATATATATATATATATATATATATAATTTTAAAAATCAAAAGAGTAAGATAGTGTCTACATATGAATGCAAGCAAATATAACAGAATATCTAGTGCTGCTGAAGAGAAATGACTTATGCCTTTTATTATTTCTCCAATAGATGGCACTCAAGTTATATTCTATGAAGGTTGAGTGTTGAAGACCAACAGATTTATAAGAGAGATTAAGGTGCAAGTTTACTTGATGTGTCTGGCTCTTATATCTGGAGAACTCACAGAAATCAAAATAAATGAAAAATATTTCAATTTAGGATTTTTAGGATGGGGCTGCGCTGTCTATCCCTAAATCAGATTGAAGTTACTTAGTGTCTTTTACTTTTAGAATCTGTGAGATTAGTGATAGTTCCCATGACAACTCTGATCCCAGAGAATACGTCAAAACCAGATGTTTAGATGGTTAGGGATCTGCTGAACACGTAAGCGGACATAGACACACTCCCTCGCTGATTGCTAATTAAATTAGGTGTGAGCATGTTTCCTCCTCAGGGAGAAAGCTTTCGCGTGCTTAGTAGTGGAAAAGCAGTTTGCGTGTTGTAATTAGCATCCCTCCTAATTTATATAGTGTCCGTCAGGCGAAGGAGACATGGAAACAGCAACAACAAACAAACAGAGCCGCGAGTAATGAGGCGAGTTAGACACGCAGCCGCCTCCAGACTCCCTGAGACCCCGAGCACGGTCTCGTGCTCACACAAACACATCGATGGTACATTAATTCAAAAAGTGTAGGCAGAATGATGGTGGAAAGACGATCATATTGTAGGAAACAGCAATATTTTCCTCAGATCTTACTAAAGTTTTAGAAAAAAGACTTCGCTTGACCGGAATTACACTGCAATAACACTTAACAATGACTGCTAATCGATCTCTCATAGGCTGGCCCTGCCATATTGAGAAAGGCTAGCACTGTTACAACTTGTAAACTCCAATCGATCAGAAGATTTTGACTTCCAAAAGGGTGACTATGACAAGTTTAGGTTGTTCATAGGAAATCTTTCTGTAAACATGATTAATAATGTCCCTCATTCACCATAGTTTTCTCTAGCTGGTGAGTTTGATGTTAGTTATAGAGAAGGATGCTAGTTAGCAGGCAGCAGAAAGCATGATTGATTGATCATTCACAGTTTACTGCAGATTATCTGTGTGTTTTCTAGCATCATGTCCACTTTTCCACTTTTCAAAACATGTTGATGTATTTTCAAATCAAGTTACAGTATTTACAGTTGAGGTCATAAGTTTACATACCCCTTGCAGAATCTGTAAAATATTAATAAGTTATTGTTTTTAAAAGAAATAAGATTGATCATAAAAATCGCATGTTGTTTTTTATTTAGTCATGGCTTGAATAAGCTATTTCACATAACAGATGTTTACATATAGTCCAAAACACACAGTAATAAATGAATGTACACAAATGAATCAGTTCAAAAGTTTACACATGCATGATTCTTAATACTGTGTGTCATCACCTGGATGATTCACGGCTGTTTTTATGTTTTGTGATAGTTGTTAAACTGTTAAACTGTTAAACTGAAAAAAATCCTGCACATTATTGGCTTTTCTAGCATCTTCTGCATATTTGAGCCCTTTATAACAGCAGCTGTATGATGTTGAGATCCATCTTTTCACACTGAGGACGACCGAGGGACTCGTACACGACTATTATAAAAAGTGTAAACGTTCACTGTTTCTCAAGAACGCAACACGATACATCAAGAGTCGGGGCATGTAAATTTTTGAACAGGATGATTAGTGTAAATTGTTATTATTTTGTTTTCTAGGAAACATGTAATTGTTACATAGCTTCTGAAGAGCTGTACTAGATGGAAAAAAAATAAAAAGATCGTTAAACAAAATAATCTTTTAACTCAAACCGTAGCAATGTGGGACCATTTTGATGCCCGTCCCAGTTATCATGAATGATACAAATTACACTATTCCCAAAGCAGGTAACATGAGTAGAAATAAAAGACGACACTTTGTTGACAAACTGAGCTCTACCCTGTCTCCGTCTTCTGCATTCCCTCATTCATTGTCACTGTTTTTGTCTTCTGTCTCCATACGCTTTACAGACCCAGGCCACATAAAAGGCTTATCTTCGGAGGGTTCAAAAGGAGAGATGGGCACCGTTTAGTAGTGACCCAATTCTTCTGCCACTTAAGACTATATCCTGTTGCTGTTATCTCCTGCTTTCTTTTCCCATCCCTGTGGAGTGCCCTCACTGTGCTGTCTTAAGTCTTCCAGGGCCAAAATGACTTCAGGTGCCAGAAGTGTCCAACCAGATACCTGCCTAATGGCAATGGTGGCACAGTACCAGCTTAGTTTTATGTGTCCTCACCTCTTGCAGCATGGATATGAACTATATACACACACCTACACAGAGTACCATCCCAAATCAAAGTCCCATTTACGCCTGTCACACTGACTAAAGAGTAAAGAAGAGAATCTTTTTGTAAAATTTCCACTCTTTTGCGGTGCATCAAAACCTGTCCTTTAAATTGCACCTCAGGAATGCAAATAAGCCCCAAGAGACTTCGGTAGCCGAGTGCTGTTCCAGAGACACTACATAAGCATCGTTTTAGATAACAGCTTCCGACCCAAATGCAATAATACAAAACAGTGGGAAAGTACGAGCTGAACAGAGCCACTGTGCTTGCTCTTGTCTGGATGACAGGGACTCTTTTAAAATGCTGCTTAAAGTGTCCGAGAGGGACAGAATGGCAGGATAAAGGTGCCTATGTTGGCTAGTTCGGAGGCGCTTTAGTTGCCCTTGTCTCCACACAGAGAATGGCTGTGTTGTGAATGTGCTAAGGCTTGGAAGGGGGTAGACGTTGTAGCGTGTGGTTCCCAGGCAACTGTGAAACTCGTGTCAAGAACGCTTATTCACAGAATAAGAAAAAAAAACAGCTTTCCCTAGGGTCTCAGAGTTCCTCATGCAGACTTTGGCGTGCGTTTTTTTTTTTTTTGCTTCGTATGACGTTTTGTTTCCTTTACAAAACTTCTAAGATTCGTCAAACTTCAACGTTACAGCATACAATGTAAAGATAAATATCTGTGTATCTTGTAGTTTCGTGGGAATTTAGCCATAACTTATTGAGCAGTGTAAGTTCATTCCTTTGGGAAGCTGTAGTGAAATATGTTGCAACATGTCCCCTGGGTCGGTGGGTGTTGCTGTTGTATATACAGCTGTTAGGAGGAGCAGGACTGTTTCTACAAGGCTCCCCTACTGAGCTGTTCGGATATTTTATCAGCTGCGTATCTTGTCTTCATATTATTATCACTTAGTCAAGGATCCAGCTTTATTACCATCTTTCAACCGGTACTGAAGTCATACAGAGCATATTGCTGTCTTTACACTCTTAATAAATGCTGGGTTATTTGTCTACCTAAACTCTGGGTTGAGATTTTGGGGTCATTTAACTGGGTTATTTTCTCAGTCTTGGGTAGTTTTCTCCATTGACTCGGCAGGCTGAATGAGATCCACATTAGGGGAGGGAGGGAGATGGTGTCCACCTGGCTGGAAAGCTGCTTCTTGATATACACACTGATGGAGTACAACATGTCGAGCCATTCCAGATTAGCCTTGACCATGGAGAATCTCCCTCCACGATTTTCCTTTTCTAAAAGGGACTCTTGCACACTGAAAAAATCTGCTGCATCCATTGATCCGGTCTTGCGTTCTGTCATGTAATGAGGTTTTGGACGGATGCAATCACAGTTAAGAGCTATATTGAAGAGCATATAATCCAGAGGGGTAAGGCAAAAACAACAACAAAGACAGGCAGCAGTCAGGCGATCAGGTAAACAGGCTTGAGCGAGTAAGGCAGAAATCAAGGTCAAGGGTAATCATATCCGGAATAACAACACAATAGAAAGGCTTGGTAATCACCAGATTATGTTGACTGAGCGTATTACTTCATATAGACGTAGTGACTGAACAGTCTCTTATACAGTGTGGTGTAATTGTGAATGTGATTGGGAACAGCCGTGTGTGATTAGTCTTCAGGAGAAGGTGACGTGTCTGTGATTTGAAGTCGTCGGCCATGTTTGTGGTATTCTGGGAAATGGCGTCGCTAGTGACAACATGGACCACCTGACTCTTATATAAAACATCTCAATAATTAAATATAAATATCCATTAAAGGGAATGTGTTTTTCATTACTTGCACTGTTCAGGTAAAGGTGTCAGGGGCTCAAATACACAGAGTTTCAAAGTAATCTATTCATATAAGAAAAAAAAGAGCCAAATTTGTATTACTATAATGTAAAATATGAATATTAATCTCCATACATTCACAAATTCCCTATATATATATAAGCCTTAAGGAGTGTATTCTTTATACGCCCTAATAGTTGCCAATAAATGTGTCCTCATACCGTTTGTGGTTCATAAGCAGCTCTCGGTGAAGCTCCTGGTGGCTTTTAGAAGCTTTCACTGGATTAATCAGCTTTTTGGGCTTGATCAGGTCCTCATCCCCTTGCGCATAATCAGGATGAGGGGCGTAGCTGGCCACAGGGAGGATGTTCCTGCGTGGGCATCGCAGTGGGTCATCGTATGCTATTTCAGGCTGATGAGGCTGTTCCCATTGGATATCTGCATATGCTGAGGCTGGATAGCAAGAGAGAGAGAGAGAGAGAGAGAGAGAGAGAGAGAGAGAGAGAGAACTTAATTACATGATGCAATAACATAACTCAAGCCATTTATGCTAAAAAAAAGACAGTTCAAGTTGATATTCATCTTTAGTTACTGTATAGTGATCAATCAGTGCCTTTATATGCAATACTTAGTCAGTTTGCATCAAAGGCTGGCACATTCTTCCCTTTAGTGTGGTTCAATTAGGCAGATGACAACACAGCAATCGGAAACTCGAGCATGGTTCAATTGCAGTGAGAAAGATTCAGACCCACCACACAATGTGAATCCAAACATCATGCATTTTGGTTTGCTGTGTTTTCTTCTTCTTCTTTGTTTTTTTTGTAGATGCTAGCCACTAAACTGAGCCCAAGGAATAGAGCTGTAGCTCTGCAGAAACACCATGTGTTCTTGATATTTGAACTTGCAAAAAGACAAAAATAAATAAATAAATAAGAGCTGGATGTTATAAACAAAACCTTTTAAACTAGTTATTTATATCATTTCAAAATAATTTATTGAGCACCAGCCTCATGTTCTCCATGATCTCATTATCCAAGTACACTTGGCAACGTGTTGCTTTGTGTTGCTGTATTTGACCAATGAATGAAAGAGATTTATGACTGTTTTCACGACACAGCTAACGCTTTTTTGATTGTTTGTTTTCTGAAAACAGACTAATAGTTGTGAAATATGAGTACAAATATTACTAAGTACACTATGTGTAACTAACCCTACCCCAACCCTAACCTTTACCTTTGTAACTTTTCATTTATTATGAATTTACAAGTGCAAGACCAGGATTACTAAATACTGATTACTAATTACCGTTGACGTATGCCTAGCATTTCGATGAAAATAAAAGACATTCATTTAAAGATATTAAATAAGGGTGTGTGTGTGTGGGTGTGTATTAGGGGGTGGGGGGGGGGTGTTCAAACACACTGGTTCTGGCCTTAGGCATTTCTATGGAAAAAGATTGAGAGAAAAACAAGATCTTTCCAGAAGTAGCAGGTTTTTACATTTTAGCCTTTTTTTTGGGCTGTTTATGTTTCTTTGGATTCTGGAGGAAATTCCTGAGATCCATTTCCTGTCTGCTGAACCCAGCAATTTACACATTTAAACAAGAACAGCAGGGCTCTAACATGTCCCCACAGTACCTGTTATTACAGACCGATGTGTTGTATTTAAGATAATAAAACAAGAGCCATGTGGTTTAAGTTGAGAGCTTAAGAACTCATTTAGATGGGAGACTACCACTTGTGCTTACTGGTGATCTGTGCTTACCGAGTCTGGTCTCAGTCTCCGATGCCACGCCTGCGACTCACGGCTTCAAGGAGCGTCTGGTACCTTTTGTACACTTATCTGGTCACAAGTTTCAGAATGCTTACCTGGTCCTTGCCCCGTCATAACTTAACCACACCCACCCAGTCTATCCACATTGTTTTATTTATATCATGTTATACACTCAAGGACCAATTCTCAATATCAAAAGGGTCAAAAAGTGGCCTTAAGGCACTTACCAAGACAATATTATACTAACAATGTATGTGAAAGCAATCGATTTCCATCACATTTAGCATATTTCTGCCCTGTACTCAATATTTTCCAGAATAGGTTCCGGATCCACCACAACTCCGGGATATTGAAATTGGATAAGCTTTTACAGATAATAAATGAATGTATAAAAATATATCCCGGTCCTCATTTGCTGCACTAGATAAAGTTATATATCTGAACGGTTCCATTTCAACCACAGGCGTACTCATTGATTCAGCTCGACTTAAGGATAATTCATTTAAGGAGAGCCCTACAGGCCGCAGAGCACCACAGACTCCTTCGGTCCTCAATGGACGGAAGATATTAAAGGTGAATTGATCCTTAGCCGAGTGACAGTGGAAAAAGATCAGGTGTCATATGCTCTGAGGCCAGATCTGAACAATGGCAAGGGTTTTGAGGAGGAACCAGAGACGATCTGTGCTATTCAATATTAAAACCAGAGCACAATGGATTCTGCAGAAGGGGCGCTTCTAAATCAAAGCGCAGGATGATGATGGACGTCTCATAAATGCTAAAGGCTTATACTAAATCCTTGTAGTGTTATCAGTATTTTTCGAGTTTGGTTAGTATACTAGACGCTTATAGCAGCATTCGTAAATTGTTCGTGGCCTGAGGATTCAGAGAGAGCTGTGGTCATGCGAGGTCTTGTTTTGTTCCAGTTAACCACTCGCTGTGCATTCCTGAGGACAGCATGTAAGCCATAGTTGCTGACTTTACAAATGGAATAACGACAGTAGGACAAAGCTAAACTACTAACAATGTAATCATACATAATCAGACAAAAATGTTTTAATTATCTAATACAGATATCTGTCTGAATCCAGAAATAACTAGCACCAACACTCCTGATTATCTTAATAACAGCTCACAATGTATAAGGACCTAAACCATCTATTCAAACACAGAGTGATAGATTTCATCCTTTCACCTCAGGTGTAGTCAGTACTAACAAGTATGGAAAGCCTAAAGCTAACATGTCATGCCGTCAAATGTACATATGTCTAATACTCAAGCCGGAAGTATAATTTTTAAATCTTCCCTTCTCTGACATACACCGATCAGCCATAACATTAAAACCACTTACAGGTGAAGTGAATAACATTGATTATCTCACTACAATGGCATTTGTCAAGGTGTGGGATATATTGGGCAGCAAGTGAACAGATAGTTGTCAAAGTTGATGTGTGGGAAGCAGGAAAAATGGGAAAGTGTAAGGATCTGAGCGAATTTGACAAGGGCCAAATTGTGATGGCTAGACGACTGGGTCAGAGCATCTACAAAACGACGGGTCTTGTGGGGTGTTCCCAGTATGCAGTGGTTAGTACCTACAAAAAGTGGTCCAAGGAAGGACTATTGCTGAACCAGTGACGGGGGCATGGGCACCCAAGTCTCTGATCCCACAGAAGAGCTACCGTAGCACAAATTGGTGAAAAGTGAATGCTGGCTATGATAGAAAGGTGTCAGAACACACAGTGCATCGCGTTTTGTTGCGTATGGGGCTGCATAGCCGGAGACAAGTCAGAGTGCCTATGCTGACCCCTGTCCACCATCAAAAGCATCTACAATGGGCACCTGAGCATCAGAACTGGACCATGGAGCACTGGAAGAAGGTGAACAGGTTTTCTTTTTTAACATGTCGACAGACAGGAGTATGTGAGTTGGATTCCTGGGAAAGAGATGGCACCAGGATGCACTATCGGAGGAAGGTAAGCCGGTGGACGCAGTGTGATGCTCTGGGCAATGTTCTACTAGGAAACCCTGGATGCTAGCATTCACATGGATGTTACATTGACACGTACAATCCCACCTACCTAAACACTGTTACAGACCAAGTACATTTCTTCATGGCAACGCTATTCCATTATGTCAATGGCGTCTTTCAGCAGGATAATGCACACCCTACCACACTGCAAAAAGTGTTCAGGAATGGTTTGAGACACAATATTAAGCAGGTGGTTTTAGTGTTGTGGCTGATCAGGGTGTGTGTCTCTTGCTTGCATTAATGTCCTGAGGAAAATAAAAGTGATTCAATGTTGGAAACCACATAAGTAAGTAATAAGTATTGAAACTCTGTAACATCTCAACACAGTTTGAGCTGACCGTGATGACGGGTTGAAGTAGTTAGCAACATTAACCTTTGGAACCCCAGAGAAAGAATATAGAAGCAAACTTTGGACTGCAATCCAAAGTAGTCTGTGACTACACTGCAGATGTGTCAACTTGTCTAATGGACTACATTTTGTTCATGTTCTTTAAATTAATTTATTTTCAGAAAGTTATGAAAATGACATTTTTAGCTGAACTATTACCAAATTTACCACTGTGCTGATCTTCCAAGAGCAGGTAAAGATCACCCAGCATGCCAGAGTCGACTCTCTTTGTAAAACATGTGGAATAACATCTATCTATTTGTCCAGATGGAGTCATACTTACAGTATTAGGGTTAAGGTCACTGACAGGAAGACGTCCCTTGTAACCTTCCTTTAAAAGAGCGTGGTCATTTCCTTTTTATTAAAGGTCATGGCTAATCACAGTGTGGTTTTTCAAGAATGTACGTCTTCTAATGTGGACCCTGTGGTAATGAATAAGTTGTTGTGGTGTGTGTGTGTGTGGCCATATTTTTATCTCAATGGTCCCCATAATGATGGGAATATGCAACAGTTTCGCCCTTGTGGGGACATTTGGCTGGTCCTCATGAGGAAAATTGCTTTTTGTATAAAAACTACCGGTTTTATTTGAGTGCCTACTGAGTTACTGAGGTTGAGGCTAGGTGTAGGTGTAGACATTTAGCTACAGTAGCTTGCAAGTCAGTTGAAATACCCGACAAAATACTTAATTTCAAGTCGGTGTGTGTCACGGGGACACGAATGGAGCGTCGTATTTCTCCGATGAGTTCAATGCTTGTAGAAAGAGTTTCTGAGGGTATGTGTGTGAGAAAGCAGCATGTAAGCCAGCATGAAAGATGGAGTTATGGAAATAAAAAGGAGGAGTAACAGAATGGAGTCACAGGATCTCCCAGCGTATCGACTGCGCTTTCGTGGCAGGATCTGTCTCCTCATTGATTAGATATCTATGTCATGCAGGGCAGAGGCGGTGAGTTTTCTGCATCTGTTCTGAAAGTTAATATCCTTCCATTTTACGGCCGTAATGCATTTAGCTGCCTCCCTCAAGACCTTAGGAGTCAGTTAACGTGTCCAGTAAAGGAAGTCTGCTTCCACGAGTCTGCTTTCAGGAACAGACGAACGTTAATTCAATTCCACATCTGTGTGACTATGAAACACAGGTATGACTCTGAAAGCTAGACCTACTGCAGACCTGCGTCTCTGAAAAAATGCATGTCTGAATATGAGTCATGTGTTATTCAGGGGGGGAAAAAAAGCTATCCGTAGGCGCAGACAGATTTCTCAGGGTTAAACTTGTTCTGCCCTTTCACTGTCACTTACTGCGAGTGCTGTTCATGCTGTGAGAGGTGATTAAGTATTATTCAGCACGGAGTTGTATCACTGCTGTCTGGCACAAGGGAGTTCTTTAAAGACTTTCCGAGCACTTTATTTCCACCTACGATTGTACACAAACTGGGCTGCTGGCAACTGGCTGTTGTCATGGGGATGCCCAGAATTCATCCTCCCAAGGGAGGGGGATGATGAGGAAGGGAAGTGAGTGTGTGTATGTGTGTGTGTGTGTGTGTGTGTGTGTGTGTGTTGGCGTGCAGCAAAAAGTTATGAGGGGGTGGGGTGTGGGGGGAGGTGTGGGGGGGCTTATTTCCCATAATCCACTCCAAATGCTGACCTTTGCTCCAAATGCGGACCATTATAAAAGATCTGAGCAAGACAACACCATCCACAGCTAGATTTTAAACAAACAAACAAGCAAACAAACAAACAAACAAATAAATAAAAAGCAAAAAAATGCAGTTTTAAAAAACTTTTTCACTTTTTATCTGGCTAAAATCCTCAGCGCGCACACACACACACACACACACAAAACCCCCCAAAAAAAAAAAAAAAATTTTTTTTTTTTTTTTTTTTTTTTTTTTTTTTAAAAAAAAAAAAATAAAAATATTTTTATTTTATTTTTAAAAAAAATTTTTTTTTTTTTTTTTTTTTTTTTTTTTTTTTTTTTAAATAATAAAATTTTTTTTTTATAAAATTCTCTTTTTTTTTTTTTTATAACCTCTGACTGGCTGCCTTACTGCTTTTTTATTCTAACACTATTAAGATGCATTAATACAATACAATAATACAATATTCAGTACTATTCAATCTAACATATTATTACCATGGGTACTTGCTACCAAGTAACACTTCTACCCCTCTGTTCTATTTAAAAGAAAGCAGTATAACAACAAAAAGTCAAATCCACTGGAAAGCTAGAATAACATCTTTCTTCTAAGGGTCCTTATATTGGACAAATTTAAAGAAGCATTGAATAGAAAGTCAAAAACACATCAAGTGACTAGCAACTAGCAACCCATTTTAAACAATATGCTAACACTTTTTTATTACTGAGGATTAATAGATATTCTATACACTATCAATCTGTGCTATTCATTTGGAGGGTCAAGTTGATTTACGTTAATGTCACTCTGCGCTCACCACTTTCTAGATCTTGATGTTTAGTAGATCATTTACAGATTATCTGATCAAACCTAGCGCGAGCGATATTTCACAATCCGTTTCTGTGGACACTATTGACTGATTTTATGACATGATGTTGAAGTAAGGAAAATAATCAATGATGTGATGTGAGCCGGTCCAACGTAACGCAGAGTTACTCACTCGGAAGCTGATTATTTTCCTACAACAGCAAATCCTGGAGGGTTTTTTTTTTTGCAGAGGAAACCACAGAATATTTTTTCATTTTATTGGAACTTCAACAAAACAAGTACGTTTCTGTTGTCAATTACTTTCTAGCAGCTATAAACAGTCAGTCCACCACCAGCATCTTAGTTCTGTCTTTCTTGAAGTTAATAAGATCAAAACAACAACACATACATACATAAACACACACACACACACACAAACATACTGTCACGTTCCCAAAAACTCCTCCAACCAGACCAATTTCCCGTGTTGGAAAACGTTTCCGTGTTGGACTTCTTTTTTGACTGTTACAAAGCACTGACCCTGGAGACTACTTCCAATAAATGTTAAATAAACATCTCCTCACAGAAAACGCCATTATATCAACAATCCCACCCACATTTCGAATTCGTATATGTGGCGTGTCCACCACACAAATCCGTATGTTATTAGATCAAGTGCATTCATATAAATAAGAATCAAGAATTCAACAGTGTTGTGGTCTAAAGATACATATTACAAATAATATGATATGTTGTTGACAAACAGTTGATAGACTGCTTAATGTCTATAGATGTACAGAAGTAAGAGAATCAGTTCAACCAATAAAAGTAGTTGATTATAATAAATCGAAACGGTGATAAAATATGTAGGCATTTAGGAAATTTCACAGTATGAAATGTTAGATTTAAATCCTAAAATGATGATCTTCAAATGTCTTGGCGCAGATGGGTGCACGGTTTGTGTTATTGTAAGGCGTGTTAGCACTGAGAGCACTTCCAGATAGCTGTGCAAATATGCTCAGTGCAGTTTATTAGGGCCACCCATTGCCCGATAAAGCGGGCTACGTGGACCTTGTGCTTCTTCTACAAAAGCAAACAGAAGAATTACACTTTAATAAACTGTTGTGCAAAAAAAAAAAAAAAAAAATCTCTCCATGTTAATGTATACACATCTTCTCATCTCTCATGCATTTTGTGCGAATCATGTAGTTTGTGTGTAATAGCTCCGGGAAGGCGTGCATGACCTCTGTAAACCTTTCTGTGATGTTTTCACATGGATTTTAATGATTAACTGTTCCCTCATGGACTCGCCGAGGGTTTTAGTGACACAGTGGCCCAGAATCTCCACGGCAGCAAAATCCAAACTCTAGTATTTGCCTCATAAAGCATTTCATCTTAAACGCATTCTCATAATGTTTGTTGTCTTCTGTTATACTCTTAAGACCGTTTGATCGACGGGAATTCAGCATCCTGTGCTTGTTGTCAGTCTCATTTCCTGCTTGCGCCCGTGGGGAAAATGATCATTAGTGCAAGTGAATACTGCATAAATGTTCAGACTTCTGAGAACAGTCACTGAAGAAGTTGAATGCATGTTTGAATGAATGTTTGAATGAATGAGTGCTTCTGATTCTAATATACATACGTATGTTCATAAATGACTTCTAAGTCTTTCTATAATCCACAGTGATTTAAGAGCAATCTGCTTTAATTGGCTTTGCTGGAGTTGTGCATGAAGTCCTCTCACATTGACAGACCCAACAACATAGTAAACTTCAGCATTCGTTTTTATACCTCAGACACACAAAAAAAATTGCCCAGTTTGCCATCCTTTTAGTATAATTGTATGATAGTGAAGCTGTTATTTTCCAGTAGATTGTCTTACCTGATTTGACCAGCACATCTCTGGGTCTGCTGGGCGGACTGTCGGGATACACACCGGCTCCTAATCTCTGATCCATCCTTATGTTTCTGTTTTCTGCGTGAGTGTGTGGGTGCGCATGTGTGGGGTGCTCGGAGAGCCTACATGTCTGAGTATGAGTGCGTATGTGGGCGTGCACAGGCCGTTTCTCCTGCGCTGCTCACACACTCATGCCTCTCTTCGGTTTCCTCTCAGATGTAAACAGTCACATGACTCGCTGGGCATTCCACAGCCAGGGCCCTCCCTCTCCTTTTTTTACTCACACAGCAAAACACTCTCTCACTCCCCCCAACTCTCGCTTTCTTGCTGTCGAGTCTTTTATTTTCAGCCTCCTTTCTCGGTAGGGGTCTGATACAGAAAGGGATTATGGGAGGATTAAAACTCTCTCCCTGACTTTTCTCTCTGAGATCACATCAGCAGTTGATCATCAGGATTCCATCATTACACACACACACACACTCATAAACTCTTGCACATGGCTGTAGAGGTTATGCAAGATTCAGGAATTTTTGGAAAAAGCTTTAAATGCATGGTGTGAACCTATAAACATGCGTTTACACTTAAATATCAATTGACATAAGTTAATCAGTGTGAAAAGCTACACAGGTTAATTTTAAAAGACGGGCAGTGTTTGTCTCCCCGTATCATTTGTATGAACTGTCCAACCACAGTGCTGATAATAATTTCGTTGATAGATAATTTATGATATATTTATTTAGAAATTAATTGTAATGTGCCTCCTGGACAAAGTGCAAAAATGGTCACAGATCTGGAGCAGCTAAAAATGTGAAAAATCTGAGTTGTTACATCATAACATCCATGAGGCAATCATGTTCTAGTATGCAAATCTGTTCTGGAATTTGAATTTCTTGATAGGCATGCTACTCTCGCTTCTTATTTATTTATTATTTTTCGTTTTTTGTACATAATGCATTATTTAGTATAAAAACCACTAACACTGCGGTGAAACGAAACCATATTAAACTTGCAGGAATACGTACAGTCCGGATATATGAATATTTAAAGTCCAGTTATGAATTTAAAGTATATTAATCAGTAATATTTGCAGCATGTTTTTGTACATACAGTATGCAGCTATTTATGAAAGCCAGGCAGTTCTCTGAAACTTGTATGCAAAGAGGCTGTGATAGCAGAGAATTATGGTTCAGTGGGCCCAACATATACCGCATTGCAAAGCCATTATTGTTCTGGAAGAAACACAAGTATGGACTTACCCACGCCATTCACATCCTTTCCGCTTTTCACATTCTGCTGCTCAATGTTATATGCCTTCTGTTGGTGTGAGAGAGAGAAGGGGGGGGGGGTTCAGACTCTGGTCAAATCACACTCTTTAAAAGGTTCTAGCAAATATAACTTGCATGTAACTTTCAAAGATTTTTTTATGTGCCAATATTGAATCGTTCATCTCACACAGTAACTGTCAAAATTTTTCAGCTCTACAATATTATCATTATATTTAAGCAAACATTTACCCTCGTGGTTCATTTGTACGTGACAGTCTTTACCTCAGGGGCACAAATTCTACCACAAAATGCTCCCTAAATATTGTCAGAAATTCTCCCTCTTAGGGCATGTTGTAGTTCCAAGTGTGGCAAGTGGTGCTTGCTCTTGCTACTTGAACATGTGCTTTTGTTTATAGTTTCCTTTGTTTTTGGTTCTAGTCCAATATGTGGTTTGTTATCCTAACATGAGAACCTGTTCTGTGTTTATCCCTTAATAATTTTGTCTAGTTTCTGTGTTTCATTGCAAAGTCTTATCATGCTTTTGAGTTCAAAGCTGTGTTTAAGTCTACAGTGGGGGAAATAAGTATTTGATCCCCTGCTGATTTTGTACGTTTACCCACTAACAAAGAAATGATCAGTCTATAATTTTAATGGTAGATTTATTTGAACAGTGACAGACAGAATAAGAACAAAAAAATATGTTTGACACCTCCATGTTTGATGGTGGGGATGGTGGTCTTGGGGTCATAGGCAGCATTCCTCCTCCTCCAAACACGGCGAGTTGATGCCAAAGAGCTCCATTTTGGTCTCATCTGACCACAACACTTTCACCCAGGTCAGATGAGTCCAAAATGGAGCTCTTTGGCATCAACTCAACTCGTCGTGTTTGGAAGAGGAGGAGGAATGCTGCCTATGACCCCAAGAACACCATCCCCACCATCAAACATGGAGGTAGAAACATTATGCTTTGGGGGTGTTTTTCTGCTAAGGGGACAGGACAACTTCACCGCATCAAAGGGACGATGGATGGGGCCATGTACCATCAAATCTTGGGTGAGAACCTCCTTCCCTCAGCCAGGGCATTGAAAATTAAAAGTAATTACTAAGTCATTACCAAGTACAAAGTCATGTTTTGCAGAGGGGTCAAATACTTATTTCCCTCATTAAAATGCAAAGCAATTAATAACATTTTTGACATGCGTTTTTCTGGATTTATTGTTGTTATTCTGTCTCTCACTGTTCAAATAAATCTACCATTAAAATTATAGACTGATCATTTCTTTGCTAGTGGGCAAACGTACAAAATCAGCAGGGGATCAAATACTTTTTTCCCCCACTGTAAGCTATGTTATCCCTTGTTTCATGTTCCTTGGCTTTGACTCTCACTTTTTCTTCTGTTCATCATTATGAATTATTACTGTTTGATGTTCTTTTTTTTTGGATTACCCACAATAACAACATATGATAATTTTACACAATTGTATCCTGCCTGCTCTCACAGCATGGTGTATTTAAGCGCACTTCCTCCCAAATATCATATGGACCATGATAACAATATTGTATGTTAAATATCATGCTATATTGTGTAACTGATTATCGGTATATACCACTTTGATCTCCAGTTTCACATATCTCTTATCCATAACCACAGGCTTTATATAAAAACCCCAGCTGTTACATTAGGAGTTAATGGTCCTCTCTTATGCTACAATTCAATTAACTGTTACATAATACCTCCATAATAGGATCTCGCTGCCCTTCCACGGTGCTCTGTCATTGTGCAAGACTTTAATCCTCAATTTGTAATGAAAAGATTACATGACATCAAGGCATTACATGACGTTATGGCTCTGTTAGAAGGTTCCCTGTAGAACAGTAAATTGTTCAGCCAATAAGTGATGAATCTGTGTAGTCACAAATCATAGAACCCCAAAGTGGAGATGGTATTTTATTAAAGAGGCTCTTAGATTACCCATTTCACCAATAAAGCCTCAGTGTGGTGCTCCCTGAGCGGATACTGATTTTCAATGACCTGAAACGTGTGGAAGTTTTGAAACATGATGTTACTGGCAGAACACAAGAGCAGTTCTGAAAAACTGGCTCTGAGTCAATTGTCCTTTGGTGGTCAGATGAGTCCAAAATGGAGCTCTTTGGCATCAACTCAACTCGTCGTGTTTGGAAGAGGAGGAGGAATGCTGCCTATGACCCCAAGAACACCATCCCCACCGTCAAACATGGAGGTGGAAACCTTATGCTTTGGGGGTGTTTTTCTGCTAAGGGGACAGGACAACTTCACCGCATCAAAGGGACGATGGACGGGGCCATGTACCATCAAATCTTGGGTGAGAACCTCCTTCCCTAAGCCAGGGCATTGAAAATTAAAAGTAATTACTAAGTCATTACCAAGTACTAAGTCATCTTTTGCAGAGGGATCAAATACTTATTTCCCTCATTAAAATGCAAATCAATTCATAACATTTTTGACGTGTTTTTCTGGATTTTTTGTTGTTATTCTGTCTCTCACTGTTCAAATAAATCTACCATTAAAATTATAGACTGATCATTTCTTTGTTAGTGGGCAAACGTACAAAATCAGCAGGGGATCAAATACTTTTTTCCCCCACTGTATCTGTAAGCAAGTATGTGACATGCTAATAGGCTGGATTAAGCTGCACTTCATTTGGGTTACTGTGCATGCATTTTTCATTATCAGTTACATGCTAACGTTTACATCCCTTCTGATTTCTGCTTGAAGGATAGAGAAGAAGTTGGTGGCAGTTATAAAAGCAAAGGGTGTTCACCAAAATAATGCTCAAATTGTCATCTCTCTACCATGATGTAACAGTAACCTTAATAGCTCTTTTTTCCCCTTTTCTTTAAATATATTGACTTTTATAGCTCCATGAGAGGAAAAGTTGCCTCAGACTGAGGTTTGGCCTTGAATTCCAACAAACAAAGCGCGCAAAGCATGTTCTTCTCCTTCTCTAACACCCCCTACCTCTCGCTTTCTCACACATTCTTGCTATATAAAGCTCAAGGCCTCAGGGCCTTAGCTGGAGACTGGAACACACTCCTTCAGATAGCCAGCATGAATGGATATTGTTGGTGCTGCTTAGCAGTTGCTATGGGAGACCTGCTCATGCTTGATGCCTCTGCTGCACAAGGCAGCTACTGTCTTGTATTAATTCCTTGACTCCCTGTAAAGTACGGTTAGAAGTTTGGGGTGTGCCGTATCAGGACACTGATATGTTTACCGCATTGTAATATTTGAATGAAAGCAACCTAGCAAGTAATAGATCTGTGTGCTTGAACTGAATTTGGAATGAAAACACCAATATTATATTACATGTAGTGGCAGGTCTTGAAGGAGGTGTATGAGATGGTAAAAGGGTGGCAGGGAGTTTTGGCAAGATGAGGGAAATCCTGTTGAGGTGTGATTTTCCCAGGTTTTGTTATGCTGTAGTTATATGTAGTTGTCAGAATTTTCTGCTTATCGTACTTACAGTAGCATATTATATAAGCATTATTGATACAGACATGTACACACCTTAATCACACTATTAACGTCGTGTGGGAGTTTTCACCGTATTTTGTGACAGGACACTACATACACACGGCTGTGCTTAACCGTTTGACAGCATACAAGAGAGCACGGCTCCGTCCGAAACTGCATATTTACCTGCTATATAGTAGGCGAAATATACATATTTCAGCTACAATATAGTAGGTAAGTAGGAGTTTTGGGACGCAGCCCAAGGCTTCAAGCAGTCGTCTGTTTGCACGTACAACATGACAAATAATTAACCACCCTTGAAGCTTTCATAAAATTAAAAATGAAACACCCAAAACTGTACACGGTACCATAACAAAGACCAACTGTATGTCGAGACATGATATTCAGTTGGGAACGTCGGATGGTGTGCCGTGGGGTTGGAATGATGTGTGCTGTTAATCGATCTATCTTCTATAACGTAAAATGGGACCATGAAAAGAGTATTCTAAAAGCGACTCATGTAAACACCTTAATCACAATATTGTCTTATTCAGAATAAGGTCAATAATTAGATTACTGCTGTCCATGTAAACGTAGTCAGTATTTGAAATGTAGAATAACAGGCACCAGTATGGAATTAGATTTGTGCCAAAGGTGTTGAATGTAACACTTCGAAGAAATGAACAAAAATATACATTGAGAAAGAAGAAAAACACTCTGCAAATGAACACAGTGAACTCACTATGTTTTGCCAGAGTTTTCATTTACGCTTTGAAAATGTTCATTTACGCTCCGCAAGTTTAGGTTCACCATTCTGGCACAAATCTTACATGTGGGCGGGGCTTAAAAGTGATTTACTCTCATCGGTAGTGTGATTTGAATCGACAGCTCCCTGACCTGGAAGTAGAGACTTCAGTGTTAAGAATTTTGGAGAGCGTTCTGGATGTGGTTCTCTGTATAGTTATAGTGTTTGTACTTTGTAGTGGAAATGACTTACTTACCTAGTCAGTGTAATAGTTCGAAATTCTTATTTAAGGTTTCGGGAGTCTCATACAACTATTTTTCAATATGAGCTCTCAGGAGCGGCACGTAGCGCCACCATCATTGTCATTATCATCATCATCAACATCCTTCTCAGCTGGATACTTCAATCTGTCAATCCAAATCTCAGTTGCTATTAAGCCTCGCCCACATGAGAGGTTTGTGTCAGAATGGCGAAAGCAAACTTGCGGAGCGTAAACGGAAACTTTGAAAACATAAACGAAAACTCATAAATCATGATTAGCCAAAAAGAGGCTTAAAAAAGTCTAGTTCACTGTTTTCAGTTTCAGAGTGTTTTTCTTCTTTCTCATTATATATTTTTGTTCATTTGTTGAAAAGCTACATTCAATACTTTTGGCACAAATCTAATTCTATACAACCACACAACGAAAGATTACGAATCTAAATATGTATTCATTGCAACTTCAGTCCAAAAGTTACATCAATATTTAAGCTGAGAAAGTTACTCATATTCATTATTTGGATTATTTCAAAATGAAAAATAAACAAAAACTAATACAATGATGCAAAATGAGAGGCAACGTTGAGGCTGCCAAAGTGGGGTAGCAAGCTGCATAGAGAGCTATGCACCTCGTCGACCCCACATCAGGAAAATCCATCTTGGCTTCTTTTGGAAAATTTATGCCTTCTTGTCAAAGACAATCCCAGATGAATGTTTACCAAGTGATTCTCTATGACAATTTGACTATTATGTGACAATCATTAATTGCACCAATTGAGGAACTAAGCACATTATTTTATAATATTATAATCTGCTTTAATAGGCAATTATTATGATATGAAAATTCAATATCAGCAGAAGCTATTTTTTTTCTTTTCCTGACTCAAGTACATCTTATACTATATAAACAGCAATAATCACACCGGAGCCCTAGGCAAATATTTACCACCTGCAAAATGTAACAGGCAAATAAAAGCCATTTCCTCTAAAAAAAAAAAAAAAAAAAAAAAAAAAATAAGGCCCTCATTCTGAAATGAACAAACACATTATATTAAAATGTATTCCATTTTCTGGTGTTTAAAGAGGATTTGCATGTTTTCTCAAGGCTTTGAGCTGCATTATGAGCATTGGATGCTAGCTACGAGGGCGTAAGATCCAAAGCCTGCTCTAATAACCAGGCAGTTGAATTTCAATGAATCTTACAGGCAACTGAGTGTCGATCTGTATTTAGAAGAGCTAAGCACAGCTCAATTGAGAGGAGCCGAGGCTGTCACAGTATAAATGAAGATTTACGGTATGCTCTGACAGATACAACACAACAGCCGACTGATTTCCTCTGATTCAATTAGAGCTGGAGCATGTATCGTATGCTAGGGTTGCATCCTGTAATCGGCTTTAAAGTATATATCCATATTTATTGCATGCCTAAGTATGGTGTGGAATATTATGGTATGGCAAGGTGAAGATAATTTACATTTGGAAACAAGTGAGAAGGTGCAGAGTCAGAGATTCGATGAGTAGTCGCAGGCTGTCAATCAAAAGAAGTGAGTAGAGATGGAAACAGTAAGTCATACTAGTTGAAAGTGCACTTAAATATGGCCGCCAGCTTTGATGTTGTAGTTTACAATACTAGGCTGCTTTCACATTCAGCCTTTTGTGCTGATATGAAAAAGTGGCTTATGTGACAGACACACTGTAACTATAACCCTGCTATATAACATATCATTTCATTTTAAGAAACACATACTGTATAATCGAGGGCTGTAATTAAACATACTGTATAATCGAGGGCTATAATTCTCCCCGTGCTGCGGGGGTTTCCTCTGGGTACTCCGGTTTCCTCCCCCAGTCCAAAGACATGGTAGGTTGATTGGCGTGTCTAAATTGTCCATAGTGTATGAATGGGTGTGTGAGTGTCTATGTGATGGACTGGCACCCTGTCCAGGGTGTACCCCGCCTTGTGCCCGATGCCTCCTGGGATAGACTCCAGGTTCCCCATGACCATGAAGAAGGAATAAGCGGTTGAAGATGGATGGATGGATACTGCATAATCAATTAATGTCTTGTTTTTTGTTTGTTTAATAAAACGAAATTTGTACAAATGTGCTATCTAGATTTGATTTGGATCAGGCAGAAAATAAAGTCACTTCTGCGACTTGACTGCCATTACAGTGGGTTGCGTACAGGTGAATGTCCCAAAAATAGTCGTAGATTTTAGTTATATTTAAAAATTGGAATACCGGTAATGAAATATTTTTGATTGAACATGTCATAAATCTTGTGATATGCTAATTAATTAATTAATTGATTGATTAATTAATTACATATTTATTTACCAGAAAGTGGTCTTCCATGTTTGTTTTCCATGAATTTCCCCTTCTTGATGTGTGGCATGGTTTTCAGCATGACACGCCTACCTGCATTTCTTTTTATTTTGAGTGTGCGTTTGTTTATATTTCCATGTGCCTTCCTTTCTGCTCTAGGCCCGTCATTGGTCTGTTACCTGATTGTGTCCACCTGTTCTGTGTTAGCTAGTCTCTCTATGTACACCCTTCTGTTTCTTTCTCTCTTTGTCAAGTCTTTCTGTACATTAATGGCGTTAATTCAGAACTATTTTCCAAGTTTCCATGTTTAATGTTTCCTGGCTTTTCCATGTTTTTATTTATTTATTTATGGATATTCCTTTTTTAATGCTTCCTGTCTGTTCTTTGACCTTATAATAAAGTACATGCTTAGATTACACACTTGCATCCTGCCTCTCACTTGTACACATTGCAGTTTTTCTTAGACCACCTGCTGTGACTCGATTGGTTATAAAGTATTTTTTTTTAAAGTGCTTGACATGACAATGAGCTTTTCTGATTCTCTTTTCAGCTGTAAATGAAAAAAAATGCAGATGGAAATGCTTTTTAAACGCACCTGCATTTTGTCCACTTTACTACCACTTTCCATTGGATTACATTAAAAACATCTGCTTGAGGGTTGAGAAAAAACAGAATGTGTATATATAATACAATATATTATATATACATATATATGTAATACAATAATAAAATTATATATATATATACTGCTTATGTGAAATCAAAGCTGCTCTCTGCTATCAGAAGCTGCAGAATGAAAACCACCGCTAAAGCAATCTCAAGCCTCCAAAAACGGTGAGGCGTGACGGTATCTAGAACACTCATTGTTCCTCAATGCAACCTAGATGCTACAGCCCACCATCTAGGGTCCAGTTACAAGATGTTGTGGCCACCTGACCTTTCCTCTTCTGTCCCTGTGCAATCTTGGCCATGTTTTATTTACTCTGTTTGGAAACTGGCATTAGCAGGCGACATTGCATCCCACTAATAAGTCGCAAACAAAAAGGCTTTTTATAGATTTCAGCCATGCTCCGGCGCTCTGGTCACGATCTGAAGGTTCTCGGGTTTCTCAGACAACACGCACAATTAGCAGAGGCCATGCAAAGACAGGGGACGCGGCCGGCTAATTACTCACGGATCCGAACAGAGAACACAAGCACGGATCACTGGTTTAGGGCAGCAAACCTGAAGTCGAATTGCACTAAATGTAGTGCAATGATGATATGTATGATACCTCATAACTCATGGAAAACTCATGTCTGAGTTGGCTTCCCAATTCCTCACCGACTTCAGACCATCCTAAGATCATTATATACACACTGTAAATATCAAGGCTCTAATGACAAAGGAAGGTAGGACTCTCACCCTAGCATACACAGACGGTCCCCCAAGTCCCCTGGTGGGTGTAATGAGAGTTTAAAGCTTGTCTGTGGGGGAAACGTCTCGGTCAGAAGAGGAAGGACAGACTAAGTAATGATCTCTCCTGATGAGATGAAAGAAGCGGTAACTTTCATGCACCTCTCCAGGCCATGACATCAAATGAGGGGTGTGTGTGCTCTTATATACACAGGATGTTCACGTGTAGCTTTTTGGATTTGTGTGTGTATGTGTAGGTTTGTGTTTAAAGAACCACTAATGGTTGTCTTTTGCGATGCCCTCAGCATTTGCATTAGAGTTGTCATGGTTAGTCATGGCATTTGATTCAATGGTTACTTCACGGACCATTGAATTTTTCAAACTACATTTCCATTCATTACCCTCTACACATTCATTTAGTTTTCCCAATCTCCATCCTCGGCACGGTGACTTGGTGGTCAGCATTTTCCTTCACACCTCGGGGGTTAGGTGTTTAAACGTGCCTCTGCCCTGTGTGTGTGGAGTTTACATGTATCCTTTCCATGCTTCTGTGGGTTCCTCTGGGCACTACATTTTCCTCCCTAAGTCCAAAGACATGTTGTAGATTGATTGGCATTTCCTAATTGTCCTTAGTCTGTGAATGTGTGTTAGATTGAGGCCTGCGATGAGTTGGCACCCTGTCCAGGGTGTCCCCTGCCCTGTGCCCCAAATTCCGTGACCCTGTGTAGAAAAACCGGTATGGAAAATGGGTGAAATCTCCATTCTCTGTCTCGACTCTCACCAAATCATACTACGCATAACTGTACTGACCATGTAACTTTGCTGCCACTTCTGGCTCATTCCTAATTTTATCAAACATAGTCGCTATCAACGCACAGAGAAACACGACATTGCTGAGCAGAACAAAATGAAATGACTATTTATTTTTGGCATAAGCAGTGATCCACAATGCTGCAGTTAGAATTATTTTCCACTTCCTTTCAGCCACTATGTCTTTCAGCTAATAACAACAACAACATGATAAATATTGACTGTGCATTGCATCGAATGCATGGAAAAGTCATTCACAATAACTTCTTTCCAAGAAACTGGCCAATTAATACAACGATACCGTAAAGCTGTGATATTTTTAGACCAGGTTATCCATCCATCCATCCATGTTCTGTACCTCTTATCCTACACAGGGTCATGGGGGATCCAGGAGCCTATTCCAGGGGCGTTGGGACATAAGGTGGAGGACACCCTGCTGCCAGCCCATTACAGGCCACACTCACACACTATGGACAATTTAGAAATGGCAATCAGCCTACATTGCATGTCTTTGGACCGGGGGAGGAAACCAGAGAACCCGGAGGAAATCCCCAAAACACAGGGAGACCATGCAAACTCTGCGCAAACTTGGCTGAAATCAACACACTATCAAAAGCACGAAAGACCAATTTCACTTACACTCACGTTCCGTAACTACTATACAGTGCTTGAAAGTTTGTGAACCCCTTAGAGTGTTCTAAATTTCTTCAGAAATATATATGACGCAAAACATCTTAAGATTTTCACACAGGTCCTAAAAGTAGATAAAGAGAACACAGTTAAACAAACGAGACAAAAATATTATACTTGGTCATTTATTTATTGAGCAAAAATTATCCAATATTACATATCTGTGAGTGGTGAAAGTATGTGAACCTTTCATTATCTGGTGTAACCCACATGTGCAGCAATAACTGCAACTAAACATTTGGGGTAAGTGTTGATCAGTCCTGCACGTCGGCTTGGAGGAATTTTAGCCCGTTCCTCAGTACAGAACAGCTTGAACTCTAGGATGTTGGTGGGTTTCCTCGCATGAACAGTAGAGATAATTATTCATGCTTTTATTACATCTAGATTGGACTATGGCAACTCTCTTTATGCAGGACTCTGTCAGCGGAAACTGACCCGCATACAGCTTGTGCAGAATGCTGCAGCCAGGCTACTGACTGGCAAAAAAAGAGGGAGCATATTACTCCTGTCTTATCATCTCTTCACTGGCTGCCGGTTCAATTCAGGATTGATTTTAAGATTTATTACATGTTTTTATAAGGAGTACATAATTTGGCTCCAGTATAAAAATATATATAAAAAAATGTGTTGAGTTGATTGTATAAAATGAATCCACACCTTCCAACCAATCAGTTTCAAGAATTCCTCTGCGCTGTTGTACTATGTTTAATACAGACCAGCGTGAAGCTTCTAATCTGTGTCTGTAGAGCCATGTGGCATGGTGCTGGATTTGGAACTATGCTTTCACACATGGATACAAACTTAATAAGAAATTATTAAGAAAGTGAAAGATTTCAAAGGGTGCTTAGTAGACAAGTGGACTCTACAGAACCAAACCGTTTAAGGATTTTCTATCGAAAAAATATTTTATTGTTTTGTATTTCTACTCACTTCTGAGATTCCGTTACTAAAAATATTTCTTTGATATTAAGTATTTCCACACATGGTTTTAATATTATGAGGTTGAGTACATTTTGGTCCTGAGATGCTCCCTTGCTACCTAGGCCAACTCTGCCCCCTTATGGACAAAGTTTGCTTTGACTCTACATTTAAAAAAAACAAACAAACAAGAAGCCAAGCTGGTAATTTGTTGATGTGTGTCAGCTAATTATAGAAGTTAATAGAAGTAACTAATAGAAGTAAATGAAGATTCTGTTTTCTTCCTGTTCATGATACATTTCTAGCTTAAAATAATCATGATCAGGAACCATGGTTGGATAAAAGCGATTATATCTGCGATAGTTTCCGTGCTGCCAAAATTAATTTCTTGCCTGCTGTCAAAATTTCGTACATTTGATTCTTCAGACTATTCGTGCTGGAAATGAAGAAACGAGGCCTTGCCAAGTAAAGCAAGACGCTTAAAAATCATAATATCTTGAACGATGTTGCTTTCTGCTCTACTTCTGATCATTGTTGCTTCATGATATGCAGGAATGTAAAGCACTGAATGCAAGTATTCTGTCTTTAATTTCACTTTATTTTATGCCCTTTAGTAAGTGCTCAGATGTCTGTTTAGTAACGAGTAAAACATGATGTTATATCAGAAAATACTCACCATATCTGATCATATCTGAGGTATTTTATTCTAATACCATATCAATTTTCATTTATTAAAGAACGCCATGTCCTATTTATCCATTCATAATTTCATGTGAAATAATAATATATTATGGCAAGGGGATTAATATAAACCTGTGACAAGCTTCTGGTGTAGAAAATTAATCAACACCTTCTAACCAATGAGACTTTTAGATCATAATACAGTATTGTTATTCAAAAGCTTTCATGACACCGCCATTGTTTGTGTGTGTAAGTGTTTGTGGGTGATAGAACACACCAACTGTGTTAGTTTGGTACAGCTGGCTTGTGGCAGTGTGTGCGATGGTGAGAGGGGGGAAAAAACCCCATAAAGGATTCTACAGTGGGTAAAACCTACAGTATATTGGATGTGTGTATTCTTGATCGTAGCACTCTAAACGCATGTATTTGAAATACAGTGCGTAATACACCAGGTGTTTGATCTAAAAAAAATTTAATGAAATCTTGTATTTTGTAAATAACAGAACAGATCAATGCAGTGCTTTGTTGGACAAAATGAAAATGTTCTTAATGATACTTGTAGTCTTTGTTTGAATACAGTCTTTGTTTGAATACACTATGATAATGATAGCAGCTGTTATTACACTTAATGCATTTTTCATTAGAGACGCTATGTTTAAACAACACGAAAGAGTGAATACATCTCTGATGATGGGCTTGTACAGGAATTCAAGTTAGAAGAATGCTCTGTTCAAATACAAAATCTCATTTGAAATATGGAAGCGACTTATCTGTTGCTATGTAAATATCGAAGTGTGATAATATGGAAGCATGTTCAGCCTCCCGCTGAACATTAGAAAAGCAGGATGAAACAGTTGGAGAGGTGGAAACCAAACGTCCACATCCCAGAATGTTTTATAACACTTACAGCAATTTGGCAAGGATTACATTGTTGAAACGATGTCGTAGTAGTCGCATTAATGTTTGAATTAATGTAAACATGCGATTTAGCTTGCAACCACAACTACTGTCAGAGGTGCTATTGTAGAAAATGAATCAACAATAGAAAAAAAAAGAAAACTTCCAGCCAGTCAGATTCATAGATTCAGCAGCATTGTTGCATAAAATATGTATATCTTTCATGATGCATTTTGTCATAATTGCAATGAGAAGTCTATATTGGACTTGTATGCATAGTACTACTAGATTATAGTTATTAGATTTTAAAAGGGTTACAAGACAGGGTTATATCACTTTATTATATTTTAATCCGTGATTGGTTACATTTCTTGTACTACTTGTACTACTTGTATTGTTCCCTGCTTGATATATCGCTTTGCTTATTTGTAAGTCACTTTGGATAAAAGCGTCTGCTAAGTGAATAAATGTAAATTTCTAATCTTAAAATACTTCTTACTTCTAATCTTAAAAAAACTAAACAAAAAACATATTACTTCTGAATTTTTACTTCTAACTTTTTGCCAGTCTTCCTATCGTGTAACTGCAGTGATTTTTTTGCTCAGTGAAAAAGCACAATCATTTATATAGGTTATAGAGATGGCTCTGATCTGATACCCAATATCCATTTTGGGCTGATACTCGCAAAAAAATAGTGGGGGAAAATCTTGTTTTGTATCTGGGAAGGTTTACATATAAAGAGACTTGATCATATTTTTATTTTTTTAGGATTGATTTTATTATCCTTCCATGAATGTCTGACAATAAATAATTATATGAAGAAACACTAGGGGGCATGGTGTTAAAGAAAAATAACCAAAGACAGGGTTGCCTATTAGCTACTAAGTTAACTAAGTAAGCCTGGAAAGTCACAGTACACAGTATCTCACAAAAGTGAGTACACCCCTCACATTTTTGTAAATATTTGATGATATCTTTTCATGTGACAACACTGAAGAAATGACACTTTGCTACAATGTAAAGTAGTGAGTGTACAGCTTGTGTAACAGTGTAAATTTGCTGTCCCCTCAAAATAATTGAACACATAGCCATTAATGTCTAAACCGCTGACAACAAAAGTGAGTACACCCCTAAGTGAAAATGTCCAAATTTTTAAGCAAAGTGTCAATATTTAATGTAGCCAGCATTATTTTCCAGAACTGACTTAACCCTCTTGGGCATGGAGTTCACCAGAGCTTCACAGGTTGCCACTGGAGTCCTCTTCCATTCCTCAATGTTGACATCATGGAGCTGGTGGATGTTAGAGACCTTGTTCTACTCCACCTTCTGTTTGAGGATGCCCCACAGATGCTCAATAGGGTTTAGGTCTGGAGACATGCTTGGCCAGTCCATCACCTTCACCCTCAGCTTCTTTAGCAATGCAGTGGTCATCTTGGAGGTGTATTTGGGGTCGTTATCATGCTTCTCCAAAGGGAGGGGATCATGCTCTGCTTCAGTTATACAAGCTGTACGCTCACGCTGTACGCTGTAGTTTACATTGTAGCAAAGTGTCATTTCTTCAGTGTTGTCACATGAAAATCAAATATTTACAAAAATGTGAGGGGTGTACTCACTTTTGTGAGATAATATAAATCCATCCATCCATCCATCCATTTGGAGCCTGTGGCTCAGGTGGTAGTGAAGGGTGGTAGTGCCACTAATCGTAGGGTTGGCGTAGGATTTCCAGTCGACATGACTCCGAAGTTTCCAAGGGCACTGAACCTCAAGCTGCTCCCAATGGCAAGTCAGTGCCTTGCATGGCAGCTCTGCTACCATTGGTGTGTGAGTGTGTGTGTGTGAATGGGTGAATGAGACACAGTGAAAAGTGCTTTGTAGAAAGGTTAAAAAAGCACTATATAAGGTCAGACCATTTACCATTTACCACCCCAGGGAGCATGGGGCACAAGGCAGGGTACACCCTGGACAGAGTGCCAGCCCATCACAGGGCACAATCACATACACATTCATACAATATGGAGAAATTGAACATGCCAATCAGCCAATGCATGTCTTTCCTCCCCCAGTCTTTATAGACCTTAGATCTCAGTCTTTGGACCCAGGTAGGAAACCGGTGTACCTGGTGGAAACCCTCGCAGCACGGGAGGAGAACATGCAAACGCCACGCGGACAGGGCGGGAATTGAACCCCCAACCCTGGTGGTGTGTGGCGAACGTGATATATATATATATATTATATATATATATATATATATATATATATATATATATATATATATATATATATATATATATATATATATTATAAAACAGAGCGAATGAAGTTTATTTAACACTATTTTAGACATGTACACGTTTAGAGAAAATGTGTGGTTTTAGCTGAAGCAAAATGTAATGGAACAGGATGTTTAAATGTATTTCAGTTAATATAAGGCTTCGAAAGGAACTAGAACAATAAATACACGCCCGTTTTAAGTAATGTATTATGTATAAACCGAGTATTGATTCTTGGATAATAAAAATCATTAAATAATAATGTTTTTGGTTCTGGATCTTGAAGCAAAATTTAAACTAATGTTCAGACTGGATAATCAGATGTGTTTAAATTTCATGAGGGTTGATCAAACAATAATGTTTTTTTGAATAATACATTTGAGCTTGGTGAAATATTCATGACTTTTGAAATGAAAAAAGTTCATGTTAGCAGACTCAGATTTCCAGCATTACTGTCAGATTATGTAAGTGATGAAATTAGACCTAAAGTTTTAATAATACATTGCGAATGAAAGAAACAACCACATTTACTGTATTACATATCAGTCAATATTCATTACTCAGGTGATTTGACAGAGAAAGGCTGTGGCAATTCTATCGGCAATTCTAAGAGTTTAGAGTGTAAACAGTTGTTCCTTTAAGGTTACAGGTCAATATTTTTAGCTTGGATCATTTGGAAAGGATTTTGATTGGCCTAATCTGCTTCAGGGAACTTGATCTTGAGTGCAGGAGGCATTGAATTGATGTTAAATATAGAAAGGCAGTCACATGCTATAATTTCTATCACTGCACCAAGAATTTAATCATCCAACCATTATAATTTTACACGGATATAAGAATAGTTATTTCTAATGATCCCGTAATGGTAGCCCAATAGCACCTCACTGTGCTAGTAATCAAATATTTTGTGAGCATACACTCCACCACTACCATAGCCAAATGAATGAATCTTAATAATACACATACAATACATATACATTTCTGTATTTACTTTGTTACATTTTTGCTGCTGCTGCTGTATTTATAAAAATATTGTTTTTAATTTCTTGTCACTATTATACACTTTACCTGGCTTCTACCGCAATAGAGGACCATATTTGGTATAAGCGTTTCTACTGAATACTGTGTTTACAGTCACAGCGTTTTTAATTATATTGTTACTCTTCTGCTCCTATCTTTTGCACTACCTGTTAAATCGGCTATATATTATTTTGTTTCACTGTGTACTGTACCAGTTGTATATGGTTGAAATGCCAATAAAAGCCACTTGACTTGACTTGACTGTTTAGGGTTTGGGTTAAAGTGCAGGATGCAGGCCCTGAAACAGTAGAAACAGTAGAAACAGAGCAGAGATGTGGTTCTAGAGCTTTAGTTTCCTGCAGAGTATAGTTTCAATCCAACTCTCCAGCTTTGCAGTCTGGACTCGACACAACCTTTTAGGCTTGGTACTCTGGACTTGAACCAAACTGTATGTCTTAAGTCTCTGGGCTTGGCTATGACTGTATGAGTCTAAAAACACACTTTGGCTAGGGACTCAGGATTCAACACCGACTCTCTGCGTTGGACTCGACCCAAACTCTATAGCTCTATATCATGGATTCGACTGTCTGGATAGATATGATATTTTCATTTCAACTTAGATTGTACAGCTTGGGACTTTGGCATCAACTTGGACTCTATGGCTTGGGAATCTGGCCTCAATTTGGAGTCTATGGCTTGGGAATCTGGCCTCAACTTGGACTCTGTGGCTTGGGAATCTGGCCTCAACTTTGGCTCTATAGCTTGGGAAACTGGCCTCAGCTTAGAATAAAATGGCTTGGGTGTTTGCACTAAACTTGACCTGTATGGTTGAGACTCTGAACTCAACTTGGAGCCTACAGCTTGAGTCTCTGAATTTAACTTGGACTTGGAATTCAACACCATGCTTACTAGCAGAAAACTTGTTACATACACTTGTTTGAAAGCTATACACTACAGTATGTATACATATCCATTTTATGGATGTGCAGTTTATATAATATACTCCCAGATAGGCCCTATTTTAGCCATGTATGAAACAGGTGATGGCTTGAAATTCATAAACAATCATGAACAAACATAAGTGATCATAGTAGCTTCTATTGATGGTAGAATGGTACCTACATACAAAAACACGGATAAATTGTCCTTTTACTTTTTAGAGATGGCAGGAAAATTGAAATGTTTTCATGAATAGTTGAATAGTTTGTTGTGCTGATATTTTGGACTCTGTAATTGAGGCACAGGCAGTGGGGGTGGGTGCCAGCACGGTCAGGGGTAGCTGAGTTATTCAACTCATGCCAAGCTGCCCGGAAGCTGGCACGCAGATGAAATTACAGTACTGACATTTCAGCTTTGTAGCACTACTCACTCTCTCTGTCCTCCTCACCTCTCTCTATGCCTCACTCACTCACATTATTTTCTATTTCTCTCACTTTTTGTGTGTATGGTTGTTTCTATTTCTTCTGCTCAGATGCCTACTAAATCACTCTATCTGCCTCATTCTGTCGTATCAGTGAAAAACCTTGCACTCCCACAATCTGAATGGCTACAAACAGCTATCCTGAAAACATCTGAACAGTTTTGCACCCAAAATGGTCATTTCAGCAGTAGTAAAATATTAGATATAGGAAACTCAAGTCTCAGACGTGTGACCTGAATCCTTAATTTTCTGAATTCATGGTTAGCCTAAGCACTTTTTAACAAGCTAATACAAGTTAGTCTGCTAATCAGGCTATATAATCAGACAAGTTGAGGTTATGATTCAGATTTCTACTTAAATATTACATAACTAGTATTACAAGCCAGACCTCTAGTTTTGCTAGAAAGTCGGGTATGTTTCATTAATGAATGTGACTAAGAACTGCCTACTTTCACCAGATGTGACTGACATGCCAGATGATCAATCACATGATCGATCGCACAATCTTGTATCCTGGCTACTAAGCGTTTACCACAAAACTCTTAAATGTTTATTATTATATTTTTTTTAATCCAATGACTAGTTATTGCTCCAATTAGTCCATTTCCAGCAAACAGGGGATGTTCCCCGGATGTCGCGAACGTCCACTTAGCGAACGTCTTGCATTTAGCATTTGGTCTAGTTTATAACGTTCACTGGTGGACGTTATATGACGTCAATGACGTCAGAGGATATCAAATCATAACACTACAGAATGTGTTCATTTCAGTGAAAGTCCCCTAAGTGTCTGGAATGGCCACTGGATGTCCTGTGAACGTCCCCTTGAAAATCCGTAGGGGGTCAAGGGGACCATATATATGGGCATTCGGCGAACGTGCACAGAGGCAATTTAGGGGATGTCCTGGGGCACATTTTTTGTCAGCTGTGTTGTGCTGCAATGGAAACCGGCATATGCACATGCATAAACATGGTAGTGCAGAATTCCAATATGATTGAAAGCTTCAACATTCTAAAGGTTGTGACCAGAAAAGTGTATAAATCAGATGGTCAGTATGTCATTAGAGGAGTATCTGAGGCTGATACCCTGACATATGTAATAGATATAGTCCCATGTTTGGTCTTGTTGGATTATCTGCTATTTCACACTGCCACACTAGGAATCTTTAGCTGAATTTTGGCTAAATTATGTAAGACTCAATATGCATTAAAACTTTGTACTCAGTTGAGATTCTAGGGCTTGGGACAGCAGACTCTCTAGGTTGCACTCTAGGAAGTAGAGACTCTGGACTCAGTTCGGGATCTACAGCTTTGGACTCAACTTTAGCTCTTCAGCTTGGCATTCTGGACTTGACTCTGACTTGATGGCTTGAGATTTTGGCCCTGACTCACATCTAAAAATATATAAGGCTTGGGACTCTAGACTTGACCTGTACACTATCTTTTGGGATTCTGGCCTTGACTTTAAAGGCTGGAACTTGACTCTGGCTAAGAACTCTGGAAGTCATCAAGTCATCTAAGACCCATGAGCCACAATAGCATATGAAATCAAGTATGTCATGATGCAGGGATCAAGTAAAGAGTTACACTATTATATATATTTAAACATATCATTAGACATCTTTTGTTTAAGCTGATGGTTGTGATTCAGTTTTATTTTTGCTTTGTCAAGATGACAAAATTGTTTTCTTTCATACCACAGTTTTTTTTTTTTTTACAGTAGCAGTTAAGAAGAATTCATTCTACCATGTTGAGTCACTCATAATATCAATAGCCAAGACAGGGTGCATTTCTGAAGCGTTTCTTAAAATATGTATTCATTTTACCTAGTGTTTCAATACACATTAGTTCAAACAGACATGCATAAAATCCCCACATGCTCGGTTGTGTTTGTATTATGCTTTCCCGTCATTCTCTATAAATATGCATTGAAATCCTACACGTCTTCTTTATGAGCTCTGTTTAAAATAATTATACATAATGTCATGATTGGGCGACCTATAGCCGCAAAGTGTTTGTACAACACAAATTTAGTGTTGACTTTCATCATCCCTCATGTCTCATGGAAAGTATTACATGTTACGTGCTGTTAGTTGCTAATCTGGATCTTTGCAAGCTAGGAATTGAATCATGCTGGACTTTTAGTTTAAAAATTTAATTAAACCAAAAATTCCTTCTGGTTTAAGTGTTGACAGCTACAGTACATTAAGAGTTCACTAAAATGATTTAATGTGTATATTACTATATCCAGTCACAATATGCACAAAAACACTTGTGCAGTCCTGCTGTAATGGTGAGTAATTTTTACATACAGGATGCCTCATTTGCAGTGGCCTGGAACAGCCTTGATCCTGGAGGAATGTGTAAGTGGATATCAGTACTGCTATTGTTCTTTTACTAGCAAAATTCACTTGTTGAGACATGATTGATTTTCAGAAGGCAAAGAAACAGTCTGAGAGTATCACAGCATGAAGTGTTCAACTGATATCAGATCAACAAGCTGAAACTAGATTTATTTTGTCTACCTATGGAACATGCATTTTTGCCCAATATGAACTGGAAAAATCAAATGGGATGTAATATTTACAGGTAACAAGAAGCCGCTTAGACATGCCATAATCCTTCAGTAGCCCACTCAAGAGCAGCTGTCAGCTGTCACATGCAGCCCTCAGCTCTGAATCATGCTCTGAGAACGTCACACCCTGCTTACACACTCAGCCCTCCTCATTGCTCAAATATTTGTGGACTCTGATAGACATGGTGGATGTTTCCAATTCAACAACCAAGCACTCAGGTTTATTAAATGTGCATGTGTGGAACCCAGGAGTCAAATATGGAGAAATAGTAAATAATAATAAATAGTGAATAAAATGATAAATAATGTATTTTATTAAAAGGGCACTGATTAAATGAAGTGATCAAATATTGTCATTTATTATTATTATTATTATTATTATTATTATTATTATTATTATTATTATTATTATTATTATTATTATCGTAGTCGTAGGAATAGATCTTGTTAATATTGAGATACTTGCAATGTGCATTTATAATAAACTTTTGGCTATTTAATGATTATTATTACTATTTAACTACTACTATTATTATTATTATTATTATTATTATTATTATTATTATTATCATCATCATACTAGGAGTAGAATATCTTATTATGTTAAACCATTTGAATTTTGCATTTATAGTAAACACTTAATTTTTAATGTGTTTATATTTAGAATGCATTCATGCAACATTTTTATAAGCTTAACATAAACATCAATTGCCTTCTGTGTTTCCATGTTATGCATACAAACAGGCCACAGTTAGCAAGCTAACTTCTTCCATTAACAACTAAATAAACAGACTAGATTAAGTCTCATGCTCACTTACTTTCTTTCCATGAGAAGCCCCCATGCTGGGCTTGCTGCCTGAGTCAGGTGCTCCACGGCTGGGTCTCTGGCTGCCAGATTGTCCCTTGTGTATTCCTGTGCCGCTCTGGGATGAACAGATCAGATATGAGAGGTAGGGAGGGGGGAACTGAAAGGAGAATAGATTCTTCTCTCTGCCCCCTGGCACCTTGTCAGCAGCAGGGGATTCCAGCGGGAGGATATTTACAGCGACATCACGACTATTAGGGTACTGTTCCAATTTGGTAGGAGGGTTCTATCTCCCCAGCAGGTCAGCCTGTATTGCACTGTTTATACAAGATTTAAAACAAAAAAGGGAAAGGGAGAAAAGAAAAAGAACTGCACAGCCAATCCAACCCTTGTGAGCCACCTGTTGCTATAGTTTACTCCCCTCTAGTTCCCTTAAGGACCTAGCCTGTTCAGATTATGCTAATTGCTAGTGGCAGAAGATGAAGCCTTAGGGAGTGGGCATAGTAGAATGGCCTCAAGGTGACAGCCGGTGATCTAAAGTCACTGGAGTTTGGTGTTCGCACTCATCCTTGATTAGCAAAGCACTAGGGAGATTCACAGAGGACTCCAAAGACTCCCTTCTAGAGTATTGGATTGGTGCCAAAGGTGGATCAAAAAGGGAATAGATCAGTTCTTTTAGGATTTAGGCTGCAGATGATACTATATGGGCAACTGGGCCAGTGTGATGAGAGTCTGGCTTTTTAGATTATTATGGTCAGTTTTAATTACCTGTCTGATTGGTGTATTTGTTCAAAATTCTCATTGCTGAAGAAGAGCTTTGAGCACATGGACCAGAATTTTGCATTATTTGTTGGATGTTCCAGAGCTTTAGCAACCCAAAGGACTGTGTATCATTCTTGAATATCACCCCAAGCTTATGAAGGTATTTAATAACAATGAGGCAAAAATGTTCTCCAAGGGAATTTTTCTCCTTGTGGAATAGTGCAGCTTGTGGAATATTTCAAATACTACAAACAGGTGAGTTTGTAAGGGTAACAGGGTTAACTGTGGGACTAAAATGCAGATAGAAATCACACACAAGGTAAGAATAAAAACCTATTTTTCTTTACTCTTATTTAAGTTATTCCTAGATGGTAAAGCTTGCTAAATATTTTCCTTTTCACCTCTATATAATAATTTTGGGGACGTCCCTGTCATTCGTCTGATATATTTAGATACTCTACTCCCACCCGTCCACCTCCGTTCCGTACTCTGCCGGCGCTCGACCACCCCTCTGCTGCCACATACTAGGACATTTTGTACTTCCAATTTTTTGGGTTATCTGAATTTTATTCCCAGCACAATAATTGCTTTGATATCAGTTCATCATATTATTTCCAAACAAACACATTTGTTGATGTTGTGTACACCATATAGGATGAATCGGTAATCGGTACTAATGCAATAATAATCTTGACCATATGCTCAGGTCAGACAGGTCAGACTGTGTGGATCTGCATTTAGAAAACTGTAATTCACACGATCCAACAAATAAAGGCTTTTGTTAAAAACAATGGGTGATAGCTTACTTAAGTCTTTATTGATCGCATATACATATGCAATGAAATTCTTTTCTTCACATACCCAGCATGTCAGGAAGTTGAGGTCAGAGTGCAGGTTCAGCCTCGATACAGGGCCCCTGGAGCAGAGACCCTGGGCCTTGCTCAACAGTGGCAGCCAGGCAGTGCTGGGGCTTGAACCCACAACCATCTGATCAGTAACTCAGAGCCTTAACCGCAAGCCATCAATGCACTGTAGTGGGCGTTAGACTGACATTATGGAGGACCAAACCTGCAGAAATAAAAAATAAATATATAAACAAATAGATAGATAAATAAAGAAAAATAATAGGAAAATAAATTAAGAAATAAATGACTTGATAAAATAAATATAAATCATTTTAAATTTAATTAAACCCTAAATTTAATTTTGTATTACTTTCCCCCTTCATTTTTATTTTCTAGATTTATTTTTTTATTGACTTTTATTCTTTTTAACTTTTATTTATTTATTCTTTTATTTTTTTCCATTTATATTTATACTTATTTATGTGTTCATTTCTTTTTATATGTATTTATTCCTGCATGTATTTATTTCCATATTTATTTATTTATACATTTATTTATTTTTTACTTTTCCGTTCGCAATATGGAAATGAGGGATGCGGTCCCTGCATAGATCCAGCGCATCATTGGTTGATAGCAACAAGCTAACATCTGCAACATATTCTCTGCACTGCCTCCGGAATGTTCACATGAGGACCTAGCACATAATTATTAATGTAATATGTAATATCAAAATTATGCATTTTCTCTGTCTCTTAATAAAAGTGTATTCATTATTTCAAAGATTTTTATGAATACTATTTTGACACCATAATAATGTAAGGTATGGTGTACAGTATCTGTTGTTGTTGCTTTATTATTATTATTATTATTATTATTATTATTATTATTATTATTATTATTGCAGATTCAACAGTTGGTAAACAAGAGTGAATGTGTGAGTGCTGCCATCTCATGGAGATGGCCCTTAACAACACACATTTACCATCGATAGAGCTGTCTTTATATGAAAAAAACAAAAACATGTGAACAATTTACAGAGCTTTGGGCTGTTGATTTTAAAACCAAGCTTAAAAAATAACCCAAATACATGATCTTCTCATCAGATCATAGACAAAAGGCATGGGTATTGGTTGTTAAATCATCTCATCTTCATATTGTAAAATTAGCAGTTCTTCTTTAGGGCCTGTGCGACGGATGGAAGGATGGAGCTTTTTTGTTAGATAGTTGATGGCGAGTGCTAGCCAAAACAACATCATTCTCAAGAAGACATTTGTCCATACCAGAATTTTACCAACATCTACATGTACAGCGCCGGCCACTAATATTGGCACCCTTAGTAAATATGAGCAAAGAAGGCTGTGAACAATTGTCTTTATTGTTTAAAACTTTGATATTTTTGGTATCAGAGCAATAATTAAAAAGTCAACTGGGAATGTTATGTTATAAACCTGGAATTGGACGTGTGTCTGTGTCGTCTCAACACACTGTGAAGAGGACGGTTCGAGTGGCCAAGAAGTCTTCAAGCATCACAGCTGAAGAATTGCAGAAGTTTGCTGTGTCTTGGGGTCAGAAAGTCTCCAAAACTACAATCTTAAGTCTCCTTCACCACCACAAGTTGTTTGGAAGTGTTTCAAGAAAAAAGCCTCTACTCTCATCCAAAAACAAACTCAGGTGTCTTCAGTTTGCCAGACACTACTGAAACTTCAAATGGGATCGGGTTCTATGGTCAGATGAAACCAAAATAGAGTTTTTTTTGGCGCACACAGAGAGGTAGCCATATGGAAAAGTACCTCATGCCTACGGTTAAATATGGTGATGCCTTTTTAATGTTTTGGGGCTGCTTTTCTGCCAGAGGACCTGGACATTTTGTTAGGATACATGGCATCATGGACTCTATCAAATATCAACAAATATTAAACCAAAACCTGGAGTGTCCACATAAATGTGTTAAATGATGATATGGTGACGTTTTCTGAGTAAGTTGTTACTATAGCAATGATACCGTATTCGAATAAATGCATTAGTTTAAAGCTGTGATTTGAATTATAGCTTGAACTACTGTCAGAGCTGCTGCTATAGAAAATTCATCAAATCCTTCTGCTCAATTAGATCATCTGTGTTGTGGTATAATGATTAGTAAAGTATACTGAAGTTTGATAGATAGATCCATGCAGTCACATGCAGGTAGACATGTGTATCATTATAGAAAATGGCTGTTTTGCATTTTTTCCCCTTTCTTTCAATCCTTTCCAAAGCAGCACTTTGGAAAATAATGGTTATGCCTGTGCCTGAAAAGTTACCCATCGAGTCAGAAATGAAGCGATAACAACGAAAGTAAGCAACATATTCAAAAGACAAAAAAAAAGGATACGCACACGCAGTGCAACAGCTAAATCCAATTAACACAGCTTGGAATTACCTTGCCTTTATTTTTCTTTTTTTTTTCTTTAAAAAAAAATTAGATCAGAATAAACGACAACCGCCATTATTTCTATGTTTTCTCTTCAGCAGGGCGTAGAGCTCATGTCACCTGAAGATACAGCAGCAAATTAAAAAGGTGCAATTAAAACAAGCAGGTGCCATGTACTCATTTATTTTCTTGTGACACTTACGCCTAGCTTTTAATGACGCAATTTGTACGAGTAGACAAAAGACAATAGAATATTGACTGTTTTTGTAGCCGCGTAACGAAAAGTTTACAGTGTTAGAGTTGTCATGTAATGGATGCTGAGACGGAAGCACATGCAGGTATTGCAGTTTGAATGAGAATTAACAGTAGAAAGGGCAAGGCAAAACTCAAAAACAAGGACAGGCGAAGGTCAAATGATCAGGCAAACAGACTAGAACAGGTAATACCAACATAGGTTTGGTAACAACAGAGACTAGGGCAATATACTAGGGCGTAAACGCTAATGTGTAATGTGTCTCTTTTAAAGCATGATGTTTAATTAGTATTCTGGAGAGGGTGACCCTGTGTGTGTGCGTGTGTGTGTGTGTGTGTGTGTGTGTGTGTGTGTGTGGTGTGTGTGTGAGGTGTTATCATCGTCGGCCATGTTTGTAGTCTGCAGTGCATTCTGCGAAATGGAGTTGCTGGTTTGCTGTGATATGACAAGAGTGTTACAAGTCATTTTAATATGCTTGTTGGTTTTCTACTATTGTTAGCTTAATGCTGAAGATGGAAGCTTTTAAATAATAATTTACAAAACAAAAACAACAGCAACAACAACCCAACAACATGCAAGATTGTTGCTATTCATTATCTGAGATAGAACCATGGTTGTGTTTATTATCACCTTATAATTACAGATCAGTTTAATTTTTTTTTCAAAAGTGGAGTGTTAATGAAGCTTCAAGTATTGTGCTTGAGAAGTGGCATGTTGTTCATAGCTTCATTGAATGTTTAGAACATCTGTGAAACAAACGATCACTTACAATATAGCAGAGTCTAATGTTTCATTGAAGTTTACTGAGAAAAAACAACAAACGAAAAAAAAACATAACAGCTTGGCATGTTACAGAGAAAATCTTGTAAAGTTACAGCTTTACCTGACTGTTACAAAGCACTGAAACTGGAGACTCCTTTAAAAACTGTTAATAAACATCTCTTTAAAATGGTAAAAAATAAATGCTGCACTTATATAGCGCTTTACACTGTGTCTCATTCACCCATTCACACACACACACCAATGGTAGCAGAGATGCCATGCAAGGTGCTAACTTGCCATTAGGAACAACTCTGGGTTCAGTGTCTTGCCCAAGGACACTACAGCATGTGGAGTCATGTGGGCCGAGAATAGAACCCCACGATTAAAGTTCCTGTGTAATCTGCTACTATAAAAATTATAACCTAGTGGTTCCCTAGTGGTTTCTGCAAAAAAATCCCACTAAATGAATGATGAAGGACTTTTCTGTGACCCCAAGCTTTGACCACCCTACATTTGTTTTTACCTCCAGATTTAAGTTATAGGGCTACTGCAACATGAACATTTTATGATGGCAGTAACATATCTATGTGTAACGTTAGTGACTGATGTGATTGAAGGAATATTCCTTGCACTGACTTGACAGTATGTGCATCAGAACTGGACCACAGAGCAATGGAAGAAGGTTGCCTGGTCTGATGAATCACATTTTCTTTTATATCATGTGGATGGCCAGGTGCATGTGCATCACTTACATGGGAAAGAAATGGCACCAGGATGCACTATGGGAAGAAGGGAAACCAGTGGAGGCAGTCTGATACTCTGGGTAATGTATTGCTGGGAAACCTTGCGTATTGTAATTCATTTGGATGTTTTACCTACCTAAACATTGCTGCAGAGCAAGTACTTCATGGTAACGGCATTCCATAATGACACTGGCCTCTTTCAGCACTGCAAAAATAGTTTACACTGTAAAAACAGTTCAGGAATGGTGTGAGGAACATGACAAAGAGATCAAGGTGTTGACTCGGCCTCCAAATTCCCCAGATCTCGATCCGATCGAGCATCTGTGAGATGTACTGGACAAACAAGTCCGATCCGTGGCGACCCTACCTCGCAACTTACAGGACTTAAAGGATCTGCTGCTAATGTATTGATGCTAAAGTAGCTACCACAGCACACCTTCAGAGGTCTTGTGGAGTTCATGCCTCAACGGGTCAGACCTGATTTGGCAGAAGAAGGGGGACGTACACAGTATTAAGCAGGTGGATTTCATTTTATGGCTGATCGATGTACATAGTGACAAAAAAACCCCAGGATGCTTCACAAAGATAATCTCACAGAGAAGTTCACATTTTTGCATGAAAACTCATTTTTATTTATTGAATTGCGAAAGTATAGAAAATATAGTCTCGACATTTCCAAGACAAGGTTAGAAATACCAATTACAACTTTATAGACCTTCTGGCTTTTAGTTTAATGAGGTAATCTGCAGAAATTTCAAGCTATGCTTCCTGAAGAAGCTACCACAATTTGGATTGGCTTGATGGGCATTTATTTTCATGACTATTTGGTCAAGCTGCTCAATAGCATTAAGATCAATGATTGTGCTGACCGTTAAAGATAGAAATCCAGCTGACTGCTTCTTCCCTAAATCGATCTTGCATAATTTGTTCATTCTTCCAACGCACCCCCAGGCCATAACATTTCCTCCACATTGCTTGATCTTTTACCCATTTTAATATTTTCCTTTAATTGGCTAGTCATAGATATGGATCCTTTTTAAACTAGAAAGCCAGCATCCCAGCATTACCTCTTTATGGCTGAAGATGACACTGGTGTTTTGCCATTATTGTTTAATGAAGCTCCTAGCTGAGGCCCTGTGAGGTGTCTGTTTCTCACACTAGAAACTCTGATGGTTTTATCCTCCTGCAAAAGTTGTGCACTGGGGCTTCCCACTTGGCTCTCTGTCCTGGTTAGAGCCAGTTGATGCCGTTCTATAAAGTGAGTAATCCACACCTTTTGTAAGATCTCTTCAGTTTCTTGGCAATTTCTCACATGGAATAGCCTTCATTTCTCAAAACAGCACTAGACTGATGAGTTTCTTAAAGAAAGCTCTTTCTTTCTGGCCATTTTGAGACATAATCGATCTCATAAATGCTGACGCTCCAGATTCTGAAGCAGTCCAAAGAAGGCCAGTTTTATTGCTTCCTTAAATAGCACAATGATTTTCAGCTGTGCTAACATAATTGCACAAGGGTGTTCTAATGATGAATTAGACTTTTAACATAAGATTAGCTAACACAAAGTGCCATTGAAACACAGGAATGGTGGTTGCTGAAAATGGGCCTTTGTATGCCTATGTAGATATTCCATTAAAAATCAGCTGTTTCCAGCTGTAATGATCATTTACAACATTAACTATGTCTAGACTGTATTTCTGATAAGTCTAATGTTATTTTACTTGAAAAATCTTGATTTTCCTTCAAGGCAACAAGGGAATTTCAGTGTGATTCTTGGTAAACTCAAGAAAAAATGCAAAAGAGCTTGCAAAATAAAACACAGGAATGCATTTTCTGTTTTAATTTACTGTTGGTGATAAGAATTATATGCCTTATAAATGAACAAAATGAAGGAATATCAGTGCTGGGTGAATATTTTTAGCTGGCGTTTTCGGAAGACGTGTAAAAATCGCTTTCAAGTTTAGGGCCATGACATTGAACAGCAACATTGCGAGCACCAGGAAGTTCAGCGCCTACTCTATCTCCTCTCCAACTCACCATACTTTTAATAGTGCTATCAAATATACTTATGCAAATAACCATCCTCTTCCATCCATCAGGTGTGCTCCGGCTGATCTGTGACTCATTTCATTTGTCCTTCGAAGAGCACCTCGCTTTCTCTGTCAAAGCTAATACACTCCATCTGGCCAAGTGTTAATCGACCAAATAAATACAATGACGCACGTGGAAGCGATGACTGCGTTAAAGAGGCAAGGCTTCAAATTAATGGGAGAAGGAGGACATGTATCAATCCTTTCTTCCAATCCAGATCTCATAAAAAAATCTGTACTAATTTAGAAGGGCGAGGGGAATGTGATTAGATTTCGCTCGAGTTCCTATGAATGTAGCTGTAAAAAAAAGTATCACTCTGCCTATAACTGCTCCATGTTTATTGATTGATTTAGTCAAGTAATAATGAAGCTGGGAGATAATTTAGCAGCTTGATAAGATGGTCTACAAGCCTGTATTTTGACAAGTTGGGATTTTCAGCAGGCAGGTTTAGCACAAAATGCATACTAAATCTAAACTAAAAGTCACCTAAACTAAATCTTTACCCACAAACATCTAGAACCTCATGCTTCGCTAAGTGTGGCAATATAACGTGTGCTAAAAGCTGACTAGCATATAATTAACAGTTTCCCATTTACAACCTTTAGCAAACATCCTTATCCACAGTAGCTTAGGCTGTGGACATCAATATTTTTCTCTGCATTTTGGTGTCTGGTTTACACCAAAACAGCATTTTGGTTCACTGTAAATGAAGCTTTTCGAAAACACCCTCCACTGTAGAGGAAAATTGAAAACTCTAGGGCAAACTTTTATCTAAAGTAAATGTTGGCCATGTTGATGTTTTTCCACATTTTGCCTTCTCTATTGAGCATTTCACTCAATACACATGCTTTGAATTTTTTTGGTAAAAAACAAAACAAAACAAAACAAAACAAAAAAAAACATGCTTGCGAAAATACCCATACACTTGTTGGAGCACCCTTACAGAAGTCCTTTGTAGTCTCTGTAAAAACAACCCAACAACATACAGTTATGCTTGCATAAATAGGTCAGTGTCTAAGAATATGTTAAACCTCTTAAGTCTGTATTTCCAACCTTGACTAGGAAAAACCAAAAAAAACCCAAAGAAAACAGTCAGCTTGTAATTCCTACTCGTAAAATTGGTAGAGTTGGTCTCCTCAACCCTGAGTTCAGCATGTGACAAAACAAAATGGCCACTCACAGCATCAACAGTGAACAAAGTTGCACTTTTACCTTTAAATGACTTATAATGTACTATATATACACGTATTTGCTTTGGATCAATCAACATGCACCTTGTTAAATCTGAAGCACTGACTATATAGTGTGCAGTTTTGAGGAGGTAAATATACATCACCCATCACAGTTAGCTAGCTAGCTTGTTTTTAACAAAAGAAGCACATGAAGGCATGCATGTTTTTTTTCTTTCCCAATTTGTAGCTCAAATGCACTGAAGTTGAAAATGAAGTAATGAGCCCCAGCTTCCCACGTCAGAAATAAATCAAATACAGCAGTGCTATCAAGCTAAGACCTTGTTAGAAAGGAATAATAAGAGCAAGAAAAACAAGCCAAAGGATGTATATATTCAGTTATTTATTTATTTAGTTATTTAATTTATTATTTATTTAATGAGTGCTCATTCATATGCTTTTACTTCTGCGAAAATATTAATTAAAAGCTAAAAAGAGCTTTCCTATCAGCACAGGCATTTATCTCACATATATATACAATGCTATGGCATCGAATAATTAGCTTTGCTGAGTCTTTATTGCACAGATTTCCTTTTGAAAGCAGGAATTAAAACATTAAACATATTGGTATTGCTCTTCTCTCCAGTCCTCCAGCGTCTTTATGGCCTCCTGCTGGCTCACACATTTGCTGTACTTGACAGGTTCTAGTTTTATGGAGCTCCAAGGTGCTGTAAAACAGTTGTCCATTACAAACTTTTATAGTTCTCATTTGAAAGCCTGAGGCTTGTGTAGAGAATTGATGGTAGCTTTACTGTCCAGGCAAACGGGTGTAGCTGAAACTGACTTTTCTCATGGAGATTCTCCTATCTGAGCATGATAATTGGAGCAATCCCCAAGGCTAAGCACTTGATTTTCAATAAATGTATGCATTCACTTATCTCCTATGAATTATGCTCAGTGAGTGTTGGGAAACTCGAAGGAAATCATGTTTAAAGCTTTCAAATCTTATTTTCTTCTTCCTTAAAGAGGTTTTTTTCTATTCCCATTTCAGCAGAGGTCTGCTTTTATCTCTTGTGAAAGTGCTCTAATAAGGGTGAAAATACTGATGGAAAAACTTGTTCAGCTTTTTTTAAATAACACGGAGGGGGGAAAAACCTCTTTAGCTGTTTGAGAAATCATCATGAATGAGAACATGAGACTTAACGAAATCTTTCCTGACAACTCATAAATCTACATACTAATTTATAAAGTCTTATTCAAACTCCAGGTTTAATCCAACGCTAGATATCAGCTGTCATAAAGCTAAAAAAAAAACAATCATGTCAGGTTGGCAGTCATTTATTTTTAATTAATAAAGTTTAACTTTTGGCAGGTAAGAATCACATACTGATAATATGCCCTGTAGAAGGATCAAAACCAGAGCTTGAATCTCAAATTCAAATCTCAAAACCAAACTGATGCATTAAAAAAGCATACACAGACGAAATCAAAAAAAAAAAAACACAACCCTATGATCAAAAGCAAATATCAAAACCAAACTAAAAGATCAAGACCAAACGCAAAGATCAAAGCCAAACTTAAAGATCAAAGCCACACTAAAATATGAAAACCAAACTAAAAGATCAAAGCCAAACTAAAAGATCAAAACCAAACTACAATCTCAAAACCAAACTCAAAGTTCAAAGCCAAACTCAAAGATCAAACCCAAATTCAAAGATCAAAATCAAACGCAAAGATCAAAGCCAAACTTTAAGATCAAAGTCAAATTTAAAGATCAAAGTCAAATCCAAAGATCAAAGTCAAATGCAAAGATCAAAGCCAAACTCAAATATCAAAATTAAAAATCTAAACCTAAAATCTAAACCAAACCAAACATCAAAACACCACTCTTAATAAAAGTACTGAACAAAACTGTATTTGACTTGTATTAGTCATGAATTACAGATTGAGAAATATAATTCAACAGCATATACTAGATTTAGATAAATATTGAAATAACCACAGTTCTTGGTTCTGGATTTTGACTTTCTGAGAAAGTGAGAAAGTAGAACTGTTTATGTATTCAGGCTCTTTGTAGATGTTTCATCACCCTGGTGCTTTGAGAACATCAGTGTACATTATGTGTAGACTGTTTTTAAATTAATGATGAAAGAGCTTCATGTACTGATCATGTCTGTATGTTTTGAGCTATCGCTGGTTGTTTCTTTAGTCCTTTCATGCCCTGTTTCTCCAAAGAGTGATAAAACAAGGCTTTGAAGTATCAAAGTTCCTCTCTTTCTCTTTCTTCTTCAGTCCTGTGGGAATGCACAAAGTCCTTTATTTTAATTGCATCAAGCAAAGGAAAAAATTAAAAAGTGCATAGAGAGGATTTCACACCGTGCATTCTTTAAGGGAAGGCCAACCCACAAGCAAGACATAGTACCCTCTTTGATTCCTCATGAACATTATCCCTTTATCTATGAGCCGATGTATATTTTGGCCATGAGACTGAGGGGTTATTTCTGTACGATATGGGTCGACGGGCCTTATTGAAATGTCGTAGTTTCTCTTCATGGCACAACAACTTGACTTGAATTAGGATCGTTCGTCATTCGGAAAAGTTGCGTGGGTGACATCTCTCACCCGGCGAGGGAGAATTATCACATCATGAAGTTGTTAGCCTGAAACGAGTGTGGTGCACTGTGTCCTTTGAAATATCACTGAATCAAAGTGCCGGTTCAAGTCAGGGTCAACCACGACGGTGACCACCATGCTCTCTTTTTTCTCCTCTTTGCAGTTTCTCTTTTTATTCTTAAAACTATAACTATAACGAATGATACATATTTAAGAAAGACACCCATCACCCTTATTTATTGATTTATTTATTTATTCATTCATTCATTCATTCAAGCTCTGATATCCTATTTTATACGAGATGCTTTGTGTGTACTCTAACCAATTTGTCATGGCTAGGCCATGTTGGGTCACTTAGGCATGCAGTGCAGCAAAGTGGCTAATAGTAGTCTGTCTCTAGCTGTCACATCGCCACAGTTCACCCTGATTAGTCTATGGAGGACAACAGCTCTACCCAGCCAAATTAGCGCTTGTTTATTATTTATTTGTTTTACAAACAGAAGATTAAAAAGTGAACAGCTTTCACTTTTGTCAAGTCTGTTTGCATCACATCTTTTTAACCAGGTCAACTGGAGCAAATCCAGCTTTCCTGACACCCATTACTGAGGTGCCACTGGTGTGCATATTGGCATTTTGATTGCGTAAACCTTTCACGCTGTGCTTACTAGCCCCAAACATTCAAACTGTTTCTCCAAGGCCTTGCTGTGATATTTGCCTTACAAACAAGCAGTCTGGATTTACTTGAGAAGGATGTATGCGAGCCATTTAGAGTAGTCTCTGCTGCAGTCTGTTTAAAGGTGGGATTGGATTTAGCATGGCTGTGCTATAAGGCTTTTTTCTCTGATCACTCGCTGAACTAATCACACCTGGAGGGAGTACTAGATCCGGAATTATCTACAGTTGCAATCAAGTTTATTGTCAGAATGTACAGAGGTTCAGCTGTTTGCATTGAACGAATAAAACAAACGGTTCATCACGATGAATGCTTCTAGTGGTTTCCCCAAAATTCAACTGAAAATGCAACTTAAAATTATTCAACCCCTTCATGGTAAGCATCTTTAGTACTAAGTTATGAACTGCTGCAAACGAGATGCAGAGCTTCTGGCAGCGTTCCTGAGGAATCTTATCCCATTCCTCATGAGCAATGGCCTCCAGTTCAGTAATATTCTTGGGTTTGCTTGCTGCAACCGCCTTCTTCAAATCAGACCAGAGATTTTCTATGGGGTTCAAGTCAGGTGAACTTGATGATGTGACGGCTCTGTAGAATCTTCTTCTGCAACCAAGTCTCTGCGGAATTTGAGGTATGCTTGGGATCATTGCCCTGTTGGAATTTATTTATTTATTTATTTATTTATTTATTTATTTTTAAAAGCAAACGGTCGTCAAACCAAATATTGCCTTTGTTTCTTTTCTTACTGTTTACAGCTCTTAGTAGTATTTTCTTAAATGGAGAAACATTTGATTTCATTATTTTTGAAGACATCTTTGCTCTATGGCATTTCTTGGCATTCGTGACTGATACTTTTTCACCCTACTGTAGATTCTTGATTATAATATCATAGCATAACATATAGTATACCACCCATTAAAGCAACAGTGTCTAACTAAGCAATTATGTTTGCAGTCCCCATTGACATGCCTTAAATAATTCATTTGTTTGTGCCTCATTATGATTTCTAATCACTTAGAACAGCCAACTCTTTAAATGAATCAAAACAGGCTTAAATTCTCAATTCGTTGTGAGCAAATTGAGAGGCAACAAAATCAGGAAGAACTATCACTTATCCTTAAACTTATCCTTAATATATATATATATATATATATATATATATATATATATATATATATATATATATATATATATATATATATATATATATATATATATATATATATATATATATATATATATATATATACAAATAAAACCTTTCATCAAGTGACATTACATTAGCTTACATTAATTGTAATGTCATGTAATGTTCAACATTACAAGGTAAAGGTGTGTAAACTTTTGCACTGGCTAACAGTATTCGGATATTCAGAACATTTTCACACATATACTCAAGCACTGGTGTTAGTTACAAATGATTTAACAGGTGAAGTAGTGCAATTTTGCTGCAGGTACAAGGAAATGGTAGAGGAAATTCCTCTTTGTTCCAAGCATCCAACTGTAACATTTTAATAGAGTACCTCAGCCACATCCTGACATCTAACCTTTGATTAAGCGCATGTTTGCAGGCCCTCAGGAGAGTTATGCAGCCGTTTGCAAGTGCTTTAGCTTGGCTTTCCATACATCAGTGCTATGAGCAAACGGCCCTCAATGAATCCAGGCTTTACTTTATACTAAAGATTTTCTTTTTTGGCCACATGATTTGGAACCCTTGAATGTACTAATTTCCCCACTCAAATGCAAACACGAGTACCAAAATATTAGGCTGATTTCTTAACATTAAAGCTCTCTGCCAAGTTTAAAACCCGGTGTTCCTGAAAGTACAGCATTTACTTAAAGCAGTTGTCAGATCAGGGCAGGAATCTGCATCAAAAATCTAGTTCCTAGATTACTTCACGGGTTTACAAACACGGCCGCCTCGAACTCCAATTCGCAAACCATGTCTCACCCTACAATGTAGCTACAGGGCAAAGCTAAAGCAAAAAATGTCCGACAACAAACAGACTGTATCTTCAGTGACATGTAAACTAAATAGATCCTTGGCCAAACTCCTTCTGTAATGATCAATGTACCTATATATATATATATATATATATATATATATATATATATATATATATATATATATATATATATATATATATATATATATATATATATATATATATATATATATATATATATATTTTATTTTTCAAATAGGACACCAATAATGAAATAACTAACCAATTCAGACTTAAATCTGAGTGTGGAGATCATTCTCTAGCTAATATTTAGCCTCTGTTACCTTCACACACACACAGAATCTCTCTCTCTGACTCCTTCATCCACTTCCCTGTGGTTTCTACAGAACAAAATAATCCTGTTAGGGTATAATATGAACCAGCTCAAGTGTAAAATTGGAATTATAAAAGAAGAAGGAGCACTTGTGTAGGGAGTGTTTTATAGTGAAAGGGCAGTGGTCCAGGCACTGTGTTAAAAAGTAATACACTGAGTAAGTAGATAGATGATTGAACTAAATGTAGCTGACACACGGATAGCCCAAAAGACATAATATATATATAATGCTTACAACCTGTGATGACATTTTGATATATGCTATAGTCCTAACTAACATGACGCAAAATACGCAACTAAGCAGTTCTTGTTTCTGATTGGTCAGAAGTGTATTTTTTTAAAATACATGAAATACATGAATCACTGGCAGATGGCTGTGGTTTAAGAGGAATAAAACAATTTGGATGTGCTTTTATTGGAAAGTAATCAACTTTTCAGTGTGTTCCAAAGTGTTTTATTCTTCTTATACTACAGCAGTTTTCCCTTACATGATATAATCCTTATGTAATGAATATTAATGAAAGACTGCAATGGAGAGGTTCCATGTTCCATCATGTTCCACTGATCACTCACACCTGTTCTGTGTTACTCCTAATAAGCACCCTTATCTAAGTTCTAGTTTTTCAAAACCACACTGTCGTGGGTGTTTCCCAATCAGTTTCATAGTTCAGTAGTCAGGGCACTGATCAGGGAGTCGGCCATTTTAAGGGCGGTCTCAATTGAAAAATCCTTCCAGTGCACTGGAATGTTCATTCTTTAAAAAATTCCAACAATACTCTACAAATACCAGGGAGCATTGATGCTTTACTGGAAGTGATATCATGTTTTCTGAAGCTTCCCAGCTCGAAAAAAATGGCAGACAAAATCTCAGCCAACTTCCGGCTACAAATGTAAGTAGCATGTTATCGTTGTCGTCGCTCTCGAATGATTACTTACGTTAGTGATTTTTAACAGTATTTGACGTTCTTTATACGGTTTGTATATGTCTTTTAATGACTTTTAAGTGTTTAGTGATTTATTTTTTATTTATTTGATCCACTAGCTAGCCTACAATCCTACTTGACATATTATGACAGAAATACATGTGATTACGCTAGCAAATTTATATGACATATATAAAATGTAAATATTTGTAAGGTTTTAATTTTTGGTGATGTTTTACAATGCGAGTACGTAATCAGTGCACCAGAAATTCAGGTACTAGTGTCCCAATATCTAGTGAGGCAGGGCCCGAACTCAGGTCCATGATATACTGATTCACTACCTACTTAACTAGGGGGCTGGTAAAGACATGCCCAAGCTTTTAACGTTGTTGTGCATGCCACAACCTTGCTATTTGTATCTTGTGTTTAGTTTTATATTTATGGGTCTGGTTTTCATAATTTTGGTTGGTTTTTTTTGTGCACATTATAAAATAAAATCTGCACTTGCATATGCCTTTGCTTCCCATTCATGACGAGAGGTAAGTTTGGGATTGGTAAACGTTTTAAATACTGATGTGTTACACAGAAAAACTGCAACTACTGAGAGTACTAACCTTGACACATGGACAGTGAATATAGTGAATGTGTGAAATGTGCCTTTGCGTGCTGTTACAATTAATTAAATCTCTCTCTCTCTCTCTCTCTCTCTCTCTCTCTCTCTCTCTCTATATATATATATATATATATATATATATATATATATATATATATATATATATAAAATAAAACAGAGCCACAATATTTCTCCTAAGCAAATATCTGATGTGAAAATGGCTCATTACAGGACATGCACTCTTGATTTGGACCACTGTGCCGAAACTGTGAATGTTTTCCAGAAATAGCCTCGTGTCTCTTTTCAAACTGTATTCTGGACAGAGGCCCAATATAATCTACCATAATCATAGTAATTACATTGAGGATCTCTCTGAATCAAAGCGTGTGTGTGTTTTGGCATAATGGATGGACCCCCATCACAGAGGCTGTGCAGATAAATTAGGCTGCAGTCCTTCATCTCGCCGGTCTCGTTCTTCTCCCTCCCTTGCTGTATCTCTCTCTCTCTGTCTCTGTCTCTCAAATCTCCAATGCCATCACACATCAGCCAGCCCCAAGATATTTCAATTACACACCCACACATCTCAGCTACAGTGTCAAGTGTCCATGTGTACCCCAGCACAGCTCCTGTACCAGCTCTCGGTCATACGTTATGCAGTAATACACACCCAGACATTCTGTCCCTTCCCCCAGGAGGTCAGAGCTACCATTTTGTCCAGCACTGTAATAAAAGCTTTGCACATTACTCTCCTGCCGAAAAACGGCGCCGACGTTTCACTGACAGGTTATTGGTCCCGTTGCGTGAGAGTGTGAAAAGCCTCGGTGAATCGATTCTCTGCAACGCTCTGGAACTTTCCTTACGTGCCGCCTCAAAGATTTGATTTTAACAGCAAAGTAAAGATCGCAAGGTCATCATCCTCCCACTCTTCACCTCCCAATGGGATAGCATATGCTCCGTGGTTGGGTTCTAAAGCATCCTTCACTTCGTCGGATCTAGTCCTCAAAGACCTCTCTTTTATGTGCTAAACGGTTTAAATTTAACCTAAGAAGGGTAGTAGGTAGTCGTAAATGGCAGTTCTTTATGTGTTCTCAATTATGCTCGGGTTGAACTTTGTGTAGATGGAAACACTTGAGAGATATGATGGCAGCGTCAAAGCTCCTTTATTTTGTTCTGATCTGTGAGTGTTCATTCAAGTACGCCTCCTTTGTTAGTGTGCTTTAGCTCTTTAAAAGACATCCACTGCACTTGCTGACTTCTGTGTTGTACTGTAGTTATGTTTCAATGCTTGATATTCCACTACATTTATTCATATTGCAGTACATTTACTGCATGATTCTATGTTGTTGTTGTTGTTTTTTTGTTTTTAAAAAAAATCAACGTCATATAATGGTATAATGGTAAGACGTGACATTGATGTGACAGCTTGCCATTTAAATGAGGGTTACACTAAAATTGAACAAAGGTGGCACACTGAACTTGACACTTGGTGGTAAGAGTGACACGAAAACCTATGACATAGCATTACTACATTCTCCATGCTAATGCAGTGACAGAGTTGTTTGTTTTCTGTCTCTTAACTGTTTTTTCCCAGAGTGCAAAAAAAAAAAAAAAGGAAATTCCACCCGTTTTTAGGCGTGCCCATGTTCAGTGTGATGTCACACTCCGGCACTCAGGGTGTTAAGAATTTGCCGTTTTTCCATAAATATTTCTTCTTTTTTTTTAACCTAGCCTGCTAGGTTTTAATTTTCATAATTGTATTGTGTCAGCTGTAATCAGTGTTTTACTATCCAGAAAATTTACCAGTGTTATTGTGGAGAGGTGTGAATTGTTTGCCCAGCAGGAGGCTCACACTCCTCCTCTTTCCCCTTCACCCTGCTCACCAGCAAATAATCATAGACTCAAGATACTCTACACACAAAAAGCCAACTGTGTCCTGACTAATCTTATAACAGACTTCCATCAATAATATTATTGAATTGTTTTTATTTGCTTCTAGAAAGGGTAAGGTGACTTTTCTTTATGTCTGCTTGTAAAAGTGCTATGAATACTTATGACAATGATATAAATTAGACTTACTTACTGTTACAACCTTAAAGTGGATTATTTTCTAATGACAGATCATCCTGAATTGTTTTATGCCTGTTATAACACAGCAACTTGCCATTTATGAGAATGATTCTTCATTAACCACAATCCATGCTTTCCATCCGTTTCTAATTACAAGCAGTGTTGTGGTGCATTCACCAAACAAGGTAGTTCATGTTATCAGTTGTTTTATAACTGCTATAAACTATCCCCATTTAGACAATAATAACTAGCATGTCATGTTACAGAGAAACCAGAAAGTCCTTCATTCCTTGAAGTTACCTCTGACTGTTACAAAGCATTGACACTGGAGACTCCTTACAAAAAGAAACTTTCTTTACATAATTTTTTTTTTATCCGTTTATGTGAATTATCCAACATACAAGTCCTTGTGTAAGTTGTTACCATAAAAATTATAATGTATTAGAATTTACAAATCTTGAAGCAGGGACTAGAGGTCTACCGATAGAGGATTTTACCGATCCCGATAACTAAGTTAGGCAGTACCTGCCAATAACCGATAGTTAAAAATTGGTACAGAATGAAAACATAACACTCAAAGTAAAATGTTGCTTAACTTTATTACAAAAACAAATAGAACTGACTGTACCATAAAACCATACTGTACTTTTTAAACTTAAATAAGTAAATATCCATATAGATGGACTATTAATAAATATTAAAGTAGTTAAAAGATATACATCCAAAAATGAACACTCCACAAAACATAAAAAATAGAGACCGCCAAAATGAATAAAAAACTTCAAATAGCACAACAAAATTTGTCAGTGATAGTTTTCATTTCGCCTCTAGAGGTCGCTCTTGTACTGTATAATGACAGGGGACACTTCTCAGCTACTCCCGCAACAGACGCATGCGGGAAAAACTATTGGTGTAGATTTTTGCTAGTAACTGATAAGTTATTTATGCCAATTAATTGGCAAAAACAATCAAGCTAGCTGGAACTACTGTTTTAGCTGCTGTTATGGAAAATGAATCAACATCTTCTGACCAATCAGAATCGAGAATTCAACAGCGCTGTGTTATGAAATGTTCACCTCAGAAACACAAGCCGAAGTCTACAACAATAAACATCACTTGACGCAGATGTTACGTCCAGTTGACTATAACACTCTATACATTATTTTTATTATTTGAATATATTATATAGGTTTATGCTAGTTATTATGAAAGGCAGGTGTCATTTTAACAGGTTGTTATAGACTAATTAACCTGCCTCACACATTTTCTTCAAGATAGACCATGTGCTCAAGATTTTGCAAGGTAAAATTTTTAAGATTTTGTAATATAGACTATTTCTTCCATTGCTTTTGCTTACTGGTGGCTTCGAAAGTTAAAAATAAAGGCTGTCATTCAGAAATCATCCATTTAAATATATAGAAAAAGCTTTGTTGTCTCATTTTACTTAAAGTATATTGTCGTTACATTATTCCACTTTAATTTATTTTTTTAATAACAATAAATCCGCCCAGAAGCAGTAGATTAACTCGTGCGCTTGGGTGGAGAAAGGCCATAAAATGGAATTACAGTCTGAAATTTAGCTGTCTTAAACAGTTTTCATGGTAAACATTAAACAGTACCACATTAATGAGATGCATGGTTAGAATGGATAACAATGGGAAGCATTAGCTTGGGTTGTAATTACTGAGCTGCAGCCAGTAAACATTATTCACAGGCGAGCTTTTCAGGCTGTTAAAGCACAGCATTTCGGCTCGCTGAGATATCATTTCAGCTTTGATCTGAAGGTCATGTTCTCATTTTAAAATATATTTATCAGATATGCACTCGGAACACACATTTATCTTTGATACCTGGAAAAAAGTGCTTGATCTTTTTTTTTTTTTTCATTTTCTTATGCCTGAAACTAATTAATATACACAAATATGTAAATAATAATAAGTATATTAGAACATGTCTGCAGTGTATGTCACGTATGGCGAGTGCAGACAGATGCAAATGTAGTTAAAGGCTTTAATGAAGGGCAGGGAGACAAATCTAAAACAAATGGCAAAGACAGAATCCAAAAACAGCCATGGGTCAGCCGATAAAGCGAACATGAGAAACAAGAAACAGGCACGAAATCACAAGCCCGGAACTAGAAACATGAGACAAACGGCTTGGTAATGTACCAGGTGAAAACACAATACTTCGCTAAGTACAAAGATACACGAGGGGTATAAATATACAAACTAATCAAAAGGGGGTAACAAGGAGCAGCTGCGACTGATCAGGATACGTGAAGGAAACAACCCATAACATGACAAGAGTTGAGACAGGACAGAAACCAAAATAGAACACATATGTGAACATAAACAAAGTCAGAGACGACAAGAAGCGATCTGACACACAGCAGGAGAGGAAATACCTGACTGTATATCTGTTAAAGATTTACGTAAGACATATTGTCATGTAATGAGATTAGAGCTGGATGCAAGTGCAGTTAAGAGCTTTATTGAAGAGAGAGAGGCGGACAAATCCAAATCGAAAGGCAACATACTTGGTCATAAACATTCAAAGTTCAGGCAATCGGCAAACAGGGTATACCAGACAAAAACAAGAATGAGAAAGACGTGGACGTAAACTGGATCAAAAACCACGGAAGTAGAAACAAGGATGAACGGCTTAGTACTGGCAATAAACACACAGAAACACACAATAAATAAACGAATAAACATAATCAAAGCTAAAACATAAACAGCTGTGAATAATGATGACACGTGAGGGAGACATCCAATATCATACAAGGACGGAGATGGGACAGAAACCATCACAAATCAGATGTGTAGAAAGTAAAGAAAGTCAATTTCTCTGAAAACCCGGAAGCGTGTGCTGCCCCGAGGGAAAATCCATGACACATGTAATGTTAGATTTATTTATTTATTTCTTGTTCTTTTGGAAGGCACAGTCAAGATGTATGTTAATTTGGTTTTATGCATTATCATTTCTATAGCAACAGATCATACAGAGTGACTTGTTTGGATGTGTGAACTATTTAGCTTTTGTGGAAGGAGTCTCCAGTACCAGCACTTTGTAATAGTCGGGTAACGTAGTGCAGTAGCACGGGTATTTTCACAAAGTCTGTGCATTCTCTGTAGCGTACAGAATTTATAGCATTTTGAAAATACCCACGTTACTGTACCTTGTCACCACGTGACTTGTGAGGCCGATTCTGTTGCAGAGAAAAGCAGCCGACAAAAATCTCATTCAATCTAACTAATATCTAACTCATATCTGTACAAGTGGAACTTTGTTTAAATGTGGCTCCTTACAGAGTAGACGTATTCACAGTGCTCCATTTATGCCTGCATGATCCCAACACTGCAGCCAGCATTAAACTTGATAAAAGAGTCCACTGAAATGAGGTAGTTTCGCTCAAGAATCAGACATCTATTGTAGAAAATATGAAGAAATGTTAACTCAACTGGCCAAGATTGTGAATTCTTAACAGAACTGACCGGGAGCTACTTATTTTTTTTCCTCTTAATAATGACCCTTACCCTCAACTACTCAGATATTGCAATCTTCCTCACATACACGTGATTAAACACAGACATTGCAGCATGTATTTCAGTCTGGAAAGGCCACCCCAGCCTCACCGTACCTTTTCCCCTGGCCATCTCTCTCTTTCGTCTTTGTCCATTTGGGGGAGCCAACAAGCCACGGGTTGACTTTTAAAGCTCAGATAACAATCAGGCCCAGGAAGGGTGTTACTTTTCTTTGCCTCCCCCCCCCCCTACTCAACCACCTCAGAGCCCTGGCCAGACAGTTATTGAAAACGGCAAAATTAAGATGCAGGCTGAGCTCTCAAAACTCAGCAGTAAGTCTGTACTGATACCCACCCTGAACAGGAAAAAAAAAAGAGGAAAAACAACTCCCAAACCAGTGGGTTGGAATTAAAATCGGATGTGTTTTAGGTGCATTTTTAACGTTTACTAAAAGGATCTAATGTATTAGTGTATTATATTTGTAAAGAATGCGCTTTTCCCCCCTTCCTCTTTCTTGTCAGACAAACTGACAGACACATGCATATATCTATAACAGATTGCTAAGTCACTTTTTAGAGGAGTGTCTCTCAACATTACGTGCAGCCGGGAGACAACAGTGTCAGCATGACAGCATCTTTAAGAGGTTTCAAAGAGTGTTTACCAGCCAGAGGCAGGTTTTCATTTCTGAGTGCAGCGAGAACTCAAGATTTGCAGAAACAGGGTTTCTGCAGTGCCGAAATGGCAAGAGAATAAGGAAGTGTGAAGTTGTGGTTGCCTAACTAGGGAGAAACACAGCAGGAATGTGCTGTTTAAACATCGACAAGCTCATTAAAGCAAAAAATATATAAAACAAAAATAAAAAGCTGATCTGTCACCGAGGCTCTGAAATTCTCGAACGTCTACTCGGATACATTGCAGCTATTAGGATTATTATGGCTGCAGATGTTGTATTAAAGATGTAAATCATAGTGACAGACTAGTGATTAAAGTATCTTGGCATCTTGAAGTGTCTTGAAGTCAAGCAGCCTTGCTCAAGGGCAAAGCAAAGGCACAGATAGCATGAGAATATCACCAGCGGAGATTTACTGCCTTCCACGGCTTCAGAGCAATCAAAATGAGCTCTATCTCTCCACTGTCTGTGGAGGGCTCTCTCGTCCTCACTGCCTCTCAACACCCCGACTTCAAAGGAGTGCTGGCTCCTATACAATTATAGCAACTTCCCCCTACTTCCTGCATCCTACTTATCCCGTCTGCTGTTTGTTTCAATATTAAAGTTTGTTTTTTTTTGCCTCCCCCTTTTTTTGGGTAGGCCGGTGGGGTGTGGAAGAAGGGCGGTGCCTATTTAGAAAGAAAAACAGTGACCTAACAGTGACCTAATGACCTGGATGTTGTGTATCTTGGATCAGATTACGGGGGGGACGACACACGACCATGAAGCAAATTGAATTCAAATCCACAGAGAATAAGGAGGAATGAATTGTCCCAGAAAGCAAAGTGATACTCTTAATGCTGTCGTTTTAACCCCAAGTAATAATCAGTCAGCCTAAAAAATAAAACACATTTCCATTCTCTCATTTCCGACTCCCTGTGCCGTTATTAATGTCTTAATATTTGCGACGCTGATAACCGTCAACACTGGAGACAGAGAGGAAAAAATTATTGTTAAGCGATTCGCCACATCAGATTAGTGCCTGGCCCAAACCCTCGCCTGTACACAGTTTGAGAAGAGTAATGAGATCGGGTGGCACTGGGGGAATGGGAAGCATAAGGTTATTAAGATGGCAGTGCAGATATGGATGCAGGCATCCTTTAAGCACCAAGAGTGCACCTAGGTGACAAACAGGCGAACATGCTAAAGAAATACAGCAGTTCTTGAAAACAAATATGAAGGAGCACAAACAGCATCTGTTCTGTTAGTGTTGCAGTCAACAGCTAATACTGAACATAATGCTTCAGGATCCTAAGTGTAATAGAAGGAGAAAGTTTCAAGACATGAGTAATAGTGCATATAGTTCCATCCAAAAGTTGTCCTTTACAATCAGGAACAGCTTTGCTGTCATTTTATAGTAAATGTCTTTAATATCTAGTTATGTGTAGCGCATGCTTTTACGGGAAAATAATCAAAGACTGAGAAGTGGCGTTACTGTCAGGAAGTTGATTATTTGCATGTAAGGGCATGTTCTGAAGTATTTTATTGCTCTTGAGCCACAGCAATTGCCAATGATTACAATTTTGTATTTTGTAATAAATGCCCAGACCATTTTGATCTGTTTATAGGTACATTTATTGTTGTGGAATGGCCACAAAACAAGTTACATCCTGTTATCACTTAGTATTTGTTATATACAGTAGCAATATACAATGGCCAGTACTATAGCTTTAAAAGCATGGACACAGGACGTGAATAACATTGATTATCTGGTTAAAATGGCACATGTCATGGGGTGGGATATACGACCCGGATTCCAAAAAAAGTTGGGTAAAACGCTGGGTAAAACGTAAATAAAAACAGAATGCGACGATCTGCAAATCTCAGAAACTCTATATGTTATTCACAATAGAACATAGAAAACGTATCAAATGTTTAAATGGAGGAAATGTACCGTTTTAAGAAAAAAAATTGGTAATTTTGTATGTCTTAATAAAGTTGGGACGAGGGCAACAAAAGGCTGGAAAAGTAAGTGATACTAAAAAGAAACAGCTGGAGGAACATTTTGCAACTAATTAGGTTAACTGGCAACAGGTCAGTAACATGATTGGGTATAAAAAGAGTGTCTTAGAGAGGCAGAGTCTTTCAGAAGTAAAGATGGGATGGAATCTGATTGGAAGCATATGTTGCTCTAAAAATACATTTCAGCATTGATGGTGAAGACCAGAACGGCTGGTCTTGTGTGGTGTTCCTTGTATGCAGTGGTTAGTACCTACAAAAAGTGGTTCAAGGAAGTGAGCCAGTGACAGGGTCATGAAAGGCTCAGATCTGAATGGGGACCGAAGGCTAGCCCAACTATTCTGATCCTTTAGAAGAGTTACTGTAGCTGTAAGGCGTCAGAACACACAGTGCATCACAGCGTACTGCGTATGGGGCTGCGTAGCCGGAAACTAGTCGGAGTACCCGGAGTACTGTCCACTACCAAAAGTGGCCTTTTTCAGTAGGATAACGCATCTTGCCACGCAGCAAAAATGGTTCAGGAATGGTTTGACGAGACAAAGACAAAGAGTTCAAGGTGTTGACTTGGCCTCCAAATTCCCCAGATCTCAATCCGATCGAGCATCTGTGGGATGTAACAAATCTGATCCGTAGAGGCCTCACCTCGCAACTTACAGGAACTGCTGCTGACGTCCACAGCACACCTTTAGCGGTCTTGTGAAGTCCTTGCCTTGATGGGTTAGAGCTGTTATGGCAGCAGAATGGGGTCCTGCACAATATTAAGCAGGTGGTTTTAATGTTATGGCTGATCAGTGTATACTGTAACTGGAAGCAGTTGTCCCCTCACCAGGCTCTCTTTGTACTCTCTCTTGAAATTAATAATACAAAAAAAATGCAGCTTGTCATGTTACTGAAACACCAAATTGTCCTCTGTCCTGAAGACGGTTACAAATTAAGTAAACCTCTGACTGTTGCAAATTACTTAACTGTACTTTGTATTTAGACTCTTTCTTTCAATAGATGCTTAAAAAATAAGGGTTCTGAGGTACAATCGCATGTCACTAAAATCCGTTTGAGTTTTAAGATCAAGATGCAGAGAGAGTTGAGACAAATCCAAAACAGCCATGTACTGTAGAATATTAAGGCAAGGGTCAGTTTTTCACATCATGTATGAAATAACCTTATATGAAACCAAGGGATAAATTTAGTTAATGAGGCTAAGGGTCAAAACACAGCAAATAGAGTAGAGCACTAATGTCCTGGGCTGGTGTTACAGTATTAAAGGTACATCTACGCTGTAAAAAAGCAACATTAAGGATCATAATTGCCCTCTAAGAACCAATATTATACCATTGAATGTACATTTATGTTGTAACTAGTTGAACATAATTGTACATGTATGATAAATTTCTACAGACAGAGTACTGCATGTTATACAGTGGATATAAAAAAAGTCTAAACACTCCTGTTAAAGTAGCAGGTTTTTGTAAAAAATAAATAAATCAATAAATAAATAAATAAATAAAATAAAAAATAATAATGAAATCAAGATAAATCATGTCCTTTCTCACAAAAATCAAAAACCTTCCAATCCAGCCTGAATCACCCCAAACCATGTGGCACAATGTGGTATGATGTGATGAAACCAACGTAGAACATTTTGGCCATAATCCTTAAAGGCACAAAAACAAGACAGCTTTTCACCCATAGAAAACCACACCTACAGTGAAGCATCGTGGAGGCAGCATCATGCTATGGGGCTGCTGCTTTTCAGCTTGGACTGGGGCTCTAGTCAAGAAAGAGGGAATCCTGGACATCTTCAAATACCAATCTATTTTGTCACAAAACCTGCCTTCCAGCACAATACCGACCCAAAGCCCAAATTCAAATCAACAAAGGATTGCATTTTAACTGCAATTTTAACTAGGGTGTGTAGAACTTTTATATTCACTGTATGTAGGCCCACAATGTTCTAGAGCTGATTTGCCAATTCAGGTTCTCGTGTAACTCCCATGGGGACCATGCTGCATGGTGATATACATGCATGGCAATAAGGCTCGAAATGTTTGATTGATCTTTGTGACTAAAACAGAGTTTTGTGTATAGTTCAAGATGGAGTTTCATGTTCATGGCTGTTTCTGCCTGATGATGTAATGTAAAATGTAATGATGTAAGGTGCTTATGCTGGTGGACATGATGACCTCAACATGTCTTTCTGATCATCACAGCCTTCAGAATATCTGGGGAAATAGAAGTAGGAAGTGGTGACTCAGTGGTCAGGGCTTCTGCTTGGAAGATTGTGAGTTCAAATTCTAGCAGTGTCAAGTTAGCCTGGTTGGGTAAGATAATTGACCCTCAACTGTTCAGTTGTATCCTGTCTCAATTGTATTGTCTCAGGAAAAAAGGGTACTACACTGTACCTTTCCTTGTTGCTGGGGTGGTGCTGTCATGGGTAGATATCTTAATGGCACCTCATTATTTTTAAAGGCACAAATTTCCAAAAGAAAGATATGCCCTTGAGTGTACCATCTTAGCAACAAGGAAAGATAAAGGTCAGTTCAGTTCTTATTTATTTTTTATTTTTTATTTTTTTTGCCAAAACAGCCATTTTAAAATTTGATATACAACCCCAATTCCATAAAAGTTGTGACAGTATAGAAAATGCAAAAAACAAACAAAAAAATTTATTTGAAAATTCAATTAAGAACATATTACATTGAAAAGACATTATTTGATGTTCTACTTTGTGATTTTTCATTTATTTTTGAAAATATACACTTATTTCAAATCTGAGGACTGTAGAACACTCCAAAAAGTTGGGACAGTTGGTTGTTTAACACTGTGTAACATTAACTTTTCTTTTAATAACACTTATGAAGCATTCGAGCAGTGAAGACACCATTTTTCATCATTATGCATTTCTTCAGCTTCGCATCTGCACAAGGCATTCATTGCCCTATTTTGTGCTTCATAATGCGCCACACGTTCTCAATCGGAAACAGGTCAGGACTGCAGGAAGACCATGCTAGCACCCGGAATTTCTGCTTACGCAACCATGCACTTGTAATCCGGGCAGAATGTTGTTTGGCATTGTCCTGCTCATAATGGCAGCATATATTGCTCCAAAATGTGTACATATATTTCTGCATTAATGATGCCCTCACTGATGTGCATGTTACCCATGCCATGAGCACTGACATGCCCTCATACCATGACAAACGCTGGCTTTTGAACCCGACGCTGATAACAGCTTGGATGGTCCTTTTCCTCTTTGTTCTTGAGAACATGACGGCTGTTTTGTACAAAAACTATTTGAAATGTCGACTCGTAGAACTACAAAACACGATTCTACTGTGCTACTGTGCATCTCAGAGGAGACCGAGCCCAGCGAAGTGGGCGGCGCTTCTGGACAGTGTTGATGTATGGCTTCTGCTTTGTATAGTAAAGCCTTATCTTGCATCTGTGGATGCAGAGGCGAATGGTGTCGCCTGACAAAGGTTTACCAAAGTATTCCCCAGCCCATGTCAGAATCTCCATTACAGACTCATGACGGTTTTTAAGACAGTGATGTCTTGTTATACCGATTTATCTTTGGGGAATGTTCTTCTCAAAGTGTTGGATTATTCGCTGATGCATCTGTTGGCAGATTGCCGAGCCTCGACCCGTCCTTGCTCTTGAAGAACTAGGCCTTTTTGGAGGCTCATTATATACTATGATCAGACGATTGTGTCACCTGTTTCACATCAGCTTTTTCATCAACTTCACTATTAGTCCTAAATAGCCCGTCCCAACTTTTTTGGAACGTGTTGCATGCATCAATGTCAAAATAAAAAAACATTTTAAAAAACAAAACTATGCAGTCGATTAGGTAAAACATCAAATACCTTGTCTTTATATACTTTTTTGTTTAAATACAAGTGAAAGTACATTTACAAATGTACTTTGTTTTTTATTAGCATTTTCCATACTGTCCCAACTTTCTTCGGAATTGGGGTTATGAAATAGGGGCTTGGTGGCTTATTGGTTAGGCTCCTTGTGTTTTTCTCAGGAAAACAGCTACCATGACTACCATTAAAGAAGAGTGATATTTTACAGATGGTCTGCTCTTATATTGCAGAAAAGACCCTCATCTGATAACTTTGACATCTTCGACTCAGATGCACAAGGCATTTAATCTAAGGAAGTAGTTTACTGAAATTTTTGGATAGGATCGAGAAGCATGGTACCAAAAATCATTTATTTTTCACTTCCTAGGTCATAACTACGAAGTCCCAGGAATAATGACCCACCAATAGCTCTTAACCTTTCCAACCTCCTTCAGCGTTCATCTCTTTTATTTCATCGGATGGAAGAGAAACAGTAATTCAGTTTCTTTGTCATGCGAACTTAGGGAAAGAAAAAAGTAATATTTTTCATATGTTCTGAGCCTGAAGTCAAATCCTTGACCTCAAACAATAGCAGTGGTCCAGATGAGGCTTTTCAAACACACTACACCGCATCAATAATTTATTTTTATTCTTTGGCCCATGCCTTATCTCTGCCTGTGACAGGAGATTATTACACAGCAGAGAGGACAGTTTATAATATACAGCACAAGAAATGCTCGAGTCTCTCAGCATACAGTATTTGTTTGTGAATTTGACAAGATAATAACATGTTGCATGCTAGAAATGCATCATGTATATTACAACAATACAAGGAATTAAAAATAAAGACGCTGTAACGGTCCGCTTTGACTCTGTCGTTATCAAGAATTCAGACGGGTGGATAAATCTTCTGAAAATAAACTTGTCACAATCAAGAAGGAGAGTGGAGTGCAGAAACTAATTAGAACGGTCTTTATTTTGCCGAGACGGGACGGTGAACTTTAATTCATGCTGGCTGGAGGAGGAGCAGATTCATTTATTTGGGTAATTGAGGATCCTGATTAGCTGTCTGCGACAGAGAGAGGAGAGAGAGAATGATTACTCTGAAATCCAAGCTGAGTAACAAACCCAATCTCCTTCTTCCACTTTCCCCTCATATAGCTCTTTTAATCTCAGCCAACCATGGCTATTGAGAGAGGAAGAGAGAGATAGTGAGGCAGCCTTTTGTTTGTGTGCTATATAGAACCAGTCTCTCTCTCTCTTTTTTTTTTAATCATCTGTATTTGACTTGTATGTATCTGCGACGATATTCATATGAGAGATCTTTACAATTTACCCTACATTACGGATCGTCACCTTTTCAATGATCACGTGTTAAGTCCGAGTCATCGACGCAAGGGAAAGATAGACACATGTATAATACATATAATACATAAAGTGTTCCTGAATGTCAGGAGGCCTTTACTGAATGCTAACTAGGAACATCAGAATCAAGGTCGGTTTATGAAACGCTAAGGTTGAAGAAACATGCAGCTGTGCCATCATGTTTAAAAAAAAAAAAAAAAAAAAAATATATATATATATATATATATATATATATATATTCAGGCTTAATATCTGCTCAAATCACTGAGCGGCAAACAAAAAGCATCCTACCTAGCATACAGGATAAAAAAGATGATGGAGAGGGTCAATGTGTCTGTGTCCTTTCAGAAATGAACCATGCCTCAGCTCATATGAAGAGATGATATGAACAAATAAACGAGGCCAGACCACATCTGAATCAAACTGTGTGCCAATAATAATAATAATAATAATAAAAACTTGAATGGTAAAAGATGTGGGTATAGAATAGGCCCCAAGAATTTTATAACCTGGAACAGAAATGTATGTAATTGGGATTAAATATCACAAAACCTACTGTACACAAATAATAAATAATATTTAACTGGGGACAATCAATATAATTTGAAAATTTATTTACAAAAATTGCTTAAATATTTCCTGTTGCTATTCACTCCTTAGTTCTACTGCAACAGATGTCATCAGAAGTCTCATAATTAGTTGAATGGAGTCAACCTGTGTGCAATTAAAGTTGCGTTTGAAATCCAAAAAAATATATACTGTGGTTCCTGGAAGAGAGCATAGCTAAATAAACCGGTCACACACTCACACAATACTGTTAGCAGAGCGGCCATGCAAGGCACTAACGAGGAACCATCAGGAGCAACTTGGGGTTCAGTGTCTTGCCCAAGGACACCGCAGCATGTGGAGTCACATGGGCCGGGAATCGAACTGCCAATCCCAATACCATGTGGTTCAGGTGGTAGATCGGGTTGTACCATGTGGGGGGTCGGGGGGAGAAAAAGTGCTGTTAGTGTCTAAGTGACTCCCGCTCTACCACCTGAACCACAGCCGCCCGGTGTTGGTAGCATTATGTTGAGCATTACACTCGAACTATTGGTTTCTTCTCTGACTAATACCCTCATTACACTTTGGGGTAAGGTGGTCATGCCCGTATTACTGAGATAGACTCTAGTTCAAGTGCAACACTGATAAGGATAAACTTACTTACTGAAAGTGAATGAATGAATGAGAATTTAGCTTGCTAACATTACTATTATGTTCCGTCCAAAAATCACGACATCAGGACTGCCCGATTTTATTTTCTTCACCCTGGAGATGAAATGACTGAGATGAAAATCCACCATCACTATTGTTTAATCATATCATTACTCAAAACTCAATTTCTGCTTTTAATAATTATTTATTGGGTGGTTGTCACTGTTGCTATTAACATCAAATTGACCATTAATCATCTTTACTTCGTTTTGATTTCAGAAATACACATTTTCACAAACAGGGGTACCAAGTTGTACTTGTTCTTGTCGCTGGGGTGGTACAGAAATGGACCTTAAGGACCTCTGATGTACCTTTTAAAGGTAGACCACACGCACCTTCCTAGGTGAAAATAAAGGTCCAAAACATTACCACCCCAGCAACAAGGAAAATAACAGTTTACTACCTTTCTTTCTGGGAGAGTACAGTATTAAAAGCAGCATAAAAAGAAATGATCCCATGCTAAGGTTTTTTGGAGACTGACACGGCATGATAACAAGGACTGTTTGAAAATGAAATATCTCCTTGATTTGATGCTTGAACTTCTCCAAATATGCTTCTTTGGCCATGGACTTTACCTGATTGGAACAGGCATCAGATGAAAAGATCCCTGCAGATGTAACTCTTTTCCACTTTCACCCTTCTTGCTCAGATCCCCGAGGCTGTATCTCAGGGGGGAAGGACTATAAAAGTTATCAGAGGATTCTATCGCAGGCACTCCGTCTGGGGCCTGATGAGATTCTAACTGTCCTCTGTGAGAGACTCATAAAGCCTCCAGTACAGTTTAAAAGCCACAGTGGTATGGGACACCGATAACCAGGATACACCTTCCCTGTAATAACTTTAGCGAGATGCCTGACAGTAAGCCTGCAGATTAGAGAAGTGATATCCTGGAGGAGACTGTCATGCTGCCATGAAATGCCTCACTGTTTCATGGTATTGGGATTGTGCGCTCCGTAACAGGTTGATGAATATCAAGACGAGGCTTTCTCCGGGTTGCATCATGCAAATGAATGTCTTTGAAAGAGCATTTCCATACAATCTGGAGAAGCGTATGACTTTATTATTCTGGGCTAAATTCATGTATTGTCCAATCAGAAGAAGCATGAAGGATGGCTTATGTAATATGCTCAAGGCTTCTTCTTCTTCTTCTTTTTTTTTTTTCCTCGCTCTCTCTCTGTCAATAAATCACTAAAGATTTATTCATGTTGAGGTTGCAGTGCAGTCCAGTCTACAATAAAAGAATCATGGCAAATTAATAAAAAAAAAAGATCTGGAGAAGAATGGGAAAAGTGGTGGGTGATAAATTCTGAATCCTTATGTGAACCAGTGTGAATAGTTTTAAAAATAAGTGTGATGGAACCTTCTTTAGATTTCAGACCAAAATGTATTACTGTGTGTGTGATGAGATTATTAGCTTTGCACAAAGAGATTGGCATTTAAATATAAATTGAAACCAACAGAGTTCAGGACAGTAATCATCAAAAATCATCCAGTGCTGGAGCAATTAATTTACATGTCTTGAATTTGTAAGTACTAACCGTCATAGCAGAGAAACAATACACCATTTTGCAGGCGAAATTCACGAAGTGAAGCTGCTGCGGTGCCAATGAATACTCATGAAGATTTCATTGCTTAGAAGTAATTGAGACGCAACCTTCTTTAGATTGAACACCACGATGTATAATTAAATGTGATTAAAAAATGATTATCTTTGCACAAAATGGATTTTTAAAGATAAAAAGAAAGACGAACACCATCCAGTGCTGAAGTCTCGACAGTTGGCAAGTAGTACCCGCAATGTGAGAAAAATAAAGTGCCTTTTTGCACCAGCATGTTGATAAATAATGCTGCTAACAATGTTTTTTGTTCCATTAAATTTGGCTTTAGGTGCTTGTTGAAATAGTGAGTCACTTAGACACTAACAGCCCACCCCCCCACATGTATGCCACTTAAGGATATTTTGCTTTTGTTTTTGGATTAATTCGCAAAGCAATGGCTTTGTCTGTGGCAGAAATGCTCAATTAATTACTGTCAGCTCAACTCTTTATCAAGAAGACCTTTTTTTCCCCCGCCAGCTTGCATGGCCTGGGCGGTGAAAAGCTCCTTTCAGATGCCTCGCTCCTGGTCTGACATTAATTACTGTATCAGTACTGTTTGCCCGGTCTACATTCACTGGGAGAAATCAGTCATTATGAAGATCTCATTATTCAAAGAAGTGCTTCCTCTATTTGCACCATCACAACTGATTTCTTTTGATTGGCCTCCAACGCTCGCAGCCATGTGGACACTTTGCATTAAGCAGGACTGAATCCGGTGGCCTTGAGTGGCCGCCACGCAAATAGAAAGCGTTTAAGGGTCGATATATTTGTTGCAGTGAGGCGGACACAGTCGGATACCACTGCATGGTGTTTATTAAGTAAGGCAGTCCGAATTGGTAGGCAAAACGGTAATCAAACCTGGCAAACAGGGCAATGAAGATATTACCGACCGTGTTCCTCATACCAAAGTAACTCTTTGTGAGAAGTCCGAACATACAGTAGGTATCTGGGATTGCGACAACTCCAACTCATTCTGGAGTCGTGGTGGTTCCTGGATTGGTGCTGGATTCAAATGTGACATTACAATTGGCTTGGGATCCTTTCAAGAAGAACTGGCCTGGGATAGAGAAGTCTGGGCTGACGTTCGCAGACCGCTACGAGGAAAAATACAGTGATAATATAACCCTTATACTATGCTGTATAAATATTCAGAAGTATCTGTAGCATAGTATCAGAAGTAAGCAGCAGGTCCTCTATTACCATTAAACATGACAGATTAAGAACTATGCCATTAAGTCATTTATTTTTTTTAACGAGGTAAACCCTCAGCTGTGAAAGAGCCAGAATTTTATTAATTAATTTATTTATTTTCAAATCTGTTCTTTTTATTTTATTTTATTTAACTTATCTCTTTATTTTTTTAAGAAGAGGCTGCAGGGCCTGCATTTATGAGCAGGGCAAGAGCATAAGTAGGTGTATTTCTATAATATAGAAATATAGAAAACACCCTAAGACCTGTCGAGTCAATAATTTTTTTTGTATAGAAGTGTGGAGAAATAGCATGGCACGAGTGCAGTCATTGGCTTTTATAGACTCCGACTGATTAAAACGTTTAGTACATTAGTTGCTGCAGTAGGTAATATAATGTGTTATGTAACTTCCATTTTACATAATGAAAATACTTACTGTACATACTTATTTATATAGCATTTATTTGTTTAGAGCATTCAAGGATACATAAGCTACTTTATTATGTTCTATAAATGCATTACAGCATGCCCTGAAGTGTTTTATTCCTTTGATATTACACTGATTTGTGAAACTTTATTTTTAATTAATTGAAGAATTAAACATTATACTTTTTATCCATTTGTAGTTAAACACATTAGTTCCTGTACTTATTTTATAGCAGGTGTAAAGAGTTGTTCCCGCACCAGTCAGTCTCTCTCTCTCTCTCCATAATAGAACCCTGAATAAGTTGTTCCTATAGAAACAAGCGTTCAGCAGTATTGTGCTACAAGTTTGATACATAACACATTATAGCTGCATTTTCAATGCTTTGTGAATAAAGAATTCATAATCAGTGCTAACAAGATGTCAAATCCTCCAGGTGTGGCAATGAAAAACCTGAGCATGATATAAAATGTTCTTCCTAGGTGGACATTTAGTGTTGAATTTTTTTTCTTTTTAAACAAATTCCCACCTGCACTCATACGATCTAATAAAACTCCAGGATTTAATAGAAAATGCAATTTCTCAGTTATTACATCCCAGAAACGTAACTCTGTAATTAGAAACCGATTCATTACTCTGCTCATCCTTTTGGCTATTCGGATTTATAGTTACAAAAAATGTGTGTTTACAGCTTAAGGTGCAGCCTATAATAAATTCTATTTGAACATCAGGTAGTCGATTTGCATGTCTGAGAGCTCGGAAACATCAGCAGTTAGAGACAGCAAACAAATCACACATCCAGGAGTCAGGAGTCAGGAGTCAGGAGTCAAAGCAGATAAGATCTCCAGCCACTCAGATGAAAGGTTACACTCTTAAAAAGCCGCTCTAATACTGAGGCTTGTGTGAAAGGCTTCCAGTGGTGAAAATTAGACCCCCCTCCCTCCTCTCTCTCTTTGTTTCCTACCTGCCTGGTTTTTAATCATTGCCTCAAGGGCCCTTGTACTGGAATTCCATCTCTGCTGTCAATGAGACTTGCAAGTTTGATTTCTTCCGTCCTGTTCAAATGCTTCGTTGGCATTACAGATGTTTTTCTTTCTTTTTTCTTTTTGTTATTTACACACATTTGAAACTCCCTTGACATCATGATGGTAACACGTTAACATGGGTTCAGAATATTATTTTTTTTTTAAAAGAAAAAGTCTCAAGTTGTCCGCTGAGCAAAGTGACATCTTTTACATTTTCGTCTGAATTCCCAGTCATGAAGGCCAGTGGGAGAACTTGTAAACGTATTTTTGTAATGTGGTGAGAAATTCTTTTTTTTCCCTTTTTTTTCACAAAGGAAAGAAACTTGAATAGGACACGCACGTACACACACACACACACACACACACACACACACTCGCATACATACACACACACACACACACACACACACACACATAGAGATACTGTAATTTCCTTTTCACTAGATTCCAAACTAAACCCTCAATAGACCAGTCTATTTCAAAGTTAGCTGAAAGAATTTGCACACTTTTGTATAAGCTTCACCATTGCTCTAGCTTCTATTTCTTAAAAAAAAAAAACCCAACAAGAATCTCTTATATTCCAGCCTTCACCTTTTCAAAATGTATTTAACCATTACTCATGTCTTTTGAGGGACCTTACAAAGAATGAAGCAATGTACCAGACACAAGATAAAAATCCACATCAAATCAAGTCAAGCGAAATAACATAATATAATGAAACCGTTTCTCTCAATTAACCGTAACTGTAAATACTTCATCATAATTTATGCAGAGAGTAGTTAGAGATTGTTTTAGATTATATAATCTAATATAATCGAATCTGTAGAGATTAGATTAGATTAGATTATATACACAGTTAGAGATTACAGCTGGCTTCCACAAACAATATGACATAATTGTGGATGTTGTGTGGAGGCTTCACTCGCTCTGTTGGCTACATGACAACTGGAAGAACTCCACTACGTGATAAATTCATGATTTCTGTAAAGTTGCTTTGAGACAATGTCTATTGTAAAAAGCGCTATACAAATAAAATTTAATTGAATTTAATTGAATTAAAGCCGGCGATTGGAGCATTCATTCACGTTAAAAAAGTGTCAAGATGGTTTCCTCAGAGATGGTTTCATGTTCAAAATTGTGTAAAGATTGTTCAGGAATGCTTTGAGGAACAGGACAATCCCAAAGATCTCAATCCAAATCGAGCATCTGTGGAATGTGCTGGACAAACAAGTCAGATCCATGGAGGCCCCACCTTGCAATTTACAGGACTGCCGCGAGATACTACAGCACACCTTCAGTGGTCTTGTGGAGTCCATGCCTCAATGGTCAGAGCTGTTTTGGTGGCACAAGCAGCACCTACACAATATTAGGCAGGTGGATTTATGTTTATGACTGATTGGAGTATGATGAACATCAATGATGTTCATTTTCAGGAGTTCCTGCAGACACTGCGTCTGCCGTTATAGTGCTTGAACCTGGAGCAGAAGTGCTGTTTTGGTCGTGATGCAGAATTGTTTGTTCAAGTAGGCCATTAGGTGATGATAAGCATTCCAACCTTTCTGTAGTTATATAATATATGAGTCTTGAGAAATGACATGCAAACAAGAAACTCATTGGACTTTGGTGCTCAAAGTGACTTGAGTCATAAGCTGTTACATTAAATGAAGAATAATGGTAAGAGCTTGCATATTGACTGGCAGAAAAGGAGATATGCGACGGGGAAAAAACACCAACATCAAAAGCTCATTCATTCGTTTATCTTCATTAACTGCTTTATCGGCAAAAAACGACGAACGCATGGATTTATATGGGGCCTGATGATGAGGTGAAACTTTTGCTTAATGGTACAATACACTTGGGCAGGAAATCTTTGTTCGTAGTGTGGTTTGTAGCATATAGTTCCTCTCACGATTTTTCATTCATGTCGACTCAAAGTATTTTCCTTGCCACTGTAAGATATGCCATGCTCGTTGAATTAAACTGAAGTCTCTACATAAGGCTTACAAGTGAGAGTGGCTCTTGTGTAGCTCTATTTCCTGTGCATGGCTGTAATCTATTTGTTATAAAAATGCATTTCGCTCAGTATCTAAATCATATCAGGACAATTAATTTGAATATGAAAAGTGGTCAGAGTATGAAAACTGGAATTGGGTTTTTTTTTTCCTTCTCACATTCTGGTAAAAAGCATGGAAATTATGGAAATCATGAATAAAAAAAATATATATATTATTGCATCCTAAAATTTAAGATCCTACCATGTTTCAGTATGCAAATGTACACCATGTAATACTATGAGGGGGAAGTGTTATTAATTAGCATATTGCTAGAATATTGATTTCAACGTTGTTAATAAAAATATAGACAAATCTGTGCCTTTTTACTGTTGTCTAATGATTTGTTTTTTTGTGCATGTGGAACTACTGCATCAAGCCATTTATCATTTGATATAGAAAAGAAAAGTCTACGGTATTCGGGCGACTTCAAGATTTATAAAGGCACTATATAAATAGTTTACATATTGTTATTATTGAGAGATGATCTTTTCTGAGTAAACATGAAGCCATGTAGATTATTAGTATTATTGTTTTTTTCTTCTTCTTCTTTCCGTCGTGTGTAAGCAGAATCACAAATGCACTTGTTTCTCAGAAGAATTTGGGATATGAGGAGAAGTAAATTACATTTGGGTTCTGTAGAGGGAGCGTGTATTATAACAGCCTGGACACAAATCTCTGAGCTTAGTATTCTCATATCATAAAAAACAAAACAAAACAAAAAAACTAAAAAAAACCCCCAAAAAAGTAAGGCAATGTAGTTAACTTGAAGCGATCAGCACAACCCCGGTATTGGAATGATGATACAGGTTTCAGTTTATGAGAAATATTATTACTATTATAACCCTTTGTATAGTTATACTGTACAGCAATGTGGTGTTGGTAAAAACAACCCATTGTATTCAAATAATTATAGGTGTCTTTTAGTAATGGGGTTTTTGACTTAGTGATGAACTACAGTATGTGGGTGGCGTTCTTTGATTGGCAATCAAAAGTATATAATATCATAATATGACCAATTCCAGGAATATATTCAGTTTTTTAACTATAGTCAATTTTTTTTCAAAAACTTATCACAGCGTAAAAATCGGAGTTTGGTTTCAAACATTAAAATATGGTTTACATATTTTAATGTTTTTAATGATTGACAGGTTCTTTCTCATAGTAGGTGCCAATAATTTTGCACTGTACAGTCCTGCTTTTAGGTCATGCACTTGCCTAAGGTATTATGTGGATTAATATATCCAGATGCCTTGTTTAGGAGCAAAAAGTGCCAGAGGTGCCCTGTTCTCTCCAGTGGCTCGCAGATGTGAGTGCCACTTAATCGGGCTGATTGGAGCATCTGGCATGATGCTGGGACTAAAGCGACACCTTATGACTCAGTCAAACCTGCCAGCAATGTGCCAGGATTGCATGAACAGAGGTGACATTGCCCAGAGAGAAGGACAGCGATGGATCATGGGACATCCTACAATGCTTCTAGTATTGTCTTATATGTAGTGTTCTGACTTATAGTGCAGCACTGTTAAATTCTCGATTCTGGTTGGTCAGAAGATGTTGATTATTTTCGTGCAAGCTTTATATTAATGCTCTTGGTCTAATGTGTTTCTACTATGTACCAAGTTCCACAACCTTCTTGTCAACTTCATGTCAACACTGTATTCTTTGCTCAAGCTCCAGAACTTTCTTTCACCCAAGCCTTGTTCAGGATTTGAGTTGAGGTGTAACTCAATGCAACTCAAACTCTGGTGGCTCAGGGGCGAATGGATCTTGGCTTGGCTGTGGTGATAACAAATACAAGACAAGATTTTTCTCTTCATAAGCACGCACAGTTATGTGTTGGTGATATGCAACGGAGGAAAAACACTTCTGGAAGGTATCGGTGGAGAGAGATGTTCAGAGGTCTAGAGTTGTGCTCTGACCTGGCACTATGAATACCACAGGATTGATGCTGTGTACTCTCATACTCCTGGTTTTCTATATGAAAAATCATATAGAAGTGACTAAGACTAGATGTGGAGTGTGAAGCAAAACAGGAAGTGACAATGACACAATTAGGCAAACCATGACAGAAATACTCCAGAATGCTGCAGCGTGCCTTGTCTTCAACCAGCCCAAGACAATTCATGTCACACCCCTCTTCATCTCCCTCCACTGGCTTCCTGTAGCTGCCCGCATCAAGTTCAAGGCCTTGATGCTCACCTACAAGACCTTGTCAGGAACAGCACCCTCCTACCTCAACTCTCTCCTGAAGGCATACATTCCCTCTCGCAATCTGCGATCGACTAGCGACCGACGTTTAGTAGTTCCCACTCAGTGTGGCGTAAGGTCCCTTTCCAGAACCTTCACACATACCGTTCCCCAGTGGTGGAATGCTCTTCCGATCTCAATCCGGACTGCAGAATCTCTCACTATCTTCAAAAAACAGCTAAAGACCCACCTTTTCCGTGAATACCTAAGCAACTACTAGAGAAAAAAAAAAAAAAAACACACACAATGCACTTACACCTCTACTCTGTGCACTTTGCTTCCTCTGGTATTCAATTAATGGATCTTGTATAGTAGCACTACTTGTATTGTTCCCTGCTTGATATATCACTTTGCTTATTTGTAAGTTGCTTTGGATAAAAACGTCTGCCAAGTGAATAAATGTAAATGTAAAGGCTCTGGCTGTGTCCAAAATTGCGTAGTCTGACAGTACGTACTGCATGGCTGTTGAAAAATACGTACTAATCAGCATGTGTGCATAGTTTAAACATGATCCCGGACATACTACATATGCCACGTTAGCATTGTCATGTGACCTTCAACTTCATCATAAACACAAAACTCTTGAAGGACCACCAGATTACTGAATTAGTAATTAAATTGTTGTTGGGGGTTTAACAGTTAATTTTTGCTGTTAGCGTGGCCGGCTAACAGTTTATTCGGGTTTTGTTAAACAAATCCTGTTTAACCAAGGTTTAATACTTTAAAAGAGCTGACGCGCTGTCTTCCGATATTTATTTCATCTGAGCGCATCCACAACAGTCCCGTTGGATTATGGGATTTTTGACTCGCGTAGTGTCCATCGGTTGCATACTGCAAAATCTCACTGGAAGTAGTACGCCATCCTGGTATTTCTTGCCTACTGACAATTCGGACATACTACCCCTCATCCATCTTCTACAGCTTACTCCTTTTCAGGGTCGTGGGGGAACCTGGAGCCTATCCCAGGGAGCATCGGGCACAAGACGGGGTACACCCTGGACAGGGTGTCTATTCATGTTTGATTCAATAAATAATTGTGCATCATTGACGTGTTGCTTCACAGATCTTTTTCAGGATGTTGCACAAGCTAAGAACAGACTAGCAAGTCCTTCAGAGCATTATGTACTTCTTATTCTCAGCGACATTTGGCTTAAAATGGTAAATGTTTCCACATCCTTTACAGTTAATGACTGGTTTTCTTTCTTGGTGATTCACTGCCAGACCTTTACAGCAGCTGTCTTCAGTTCCATCAGTTCTTGTTCTGGGGGAGTTTTCCCTTCATTTTTCCTTCATCAAGTGAACTGCATGTTCAGTTGGATTCAGGTCAGGTGATTCCACTTCTTTGCCTTTAAAAAAAAAAAGTTTGGGACATTGTCCATCTGCACTGTGATACACCGTCCAATGAGTTTTGAAGCATTTGGCTGAATCTGAGCTGATAATATAGTCCTATACACATCAGCATTGATCATGCTGCTTTTGTCAGCCATCCCATCACCAATAAATACAAGGGAGCCATTTCCATCAGCAGCCTTATACTCCCTCGTATAAAACATGCTGTAATTATTACACCGTTCACTTGATTTGGCTCAAGCTCATATATATATATCACTATTTCATTTCAACACAAATATATTATGGTACAGGTAAGGACTGAATGAGTTAATATTACTTGTCTGTTGTACAACTCTGGGGGCTGTCAGAAAGACTTCAGAAAGGAGTGAAGAAAGAAGAATATGTGCCCTGTTAGTTCATTCATAATAACGGCTCAGGGCTCATCAATGGAGTCATTGGAGACTACATTGTCTCCGGACCCATTGTCTCAAGACAACCTGAGAGAACAGACAAGGCTAAAGTGGACCTGATTAGACTGGACCGGACCCATTTCTCTCTTTTCTTTTCTAATTCATTACTGCTCAAATCTATCTGAACAGACACCGTTCTATTTCACACAGACTAAGATGACCTTGTGTCTTTAGAATAGGTACACGCTCGCTTCATATTAAACATCTCTGACAACTATGCAAACAAACTGCTTGTCTGTCTGTTCTATTTTGTCTGTCTCTTTCACTTGGGTATCAAACACCACACGCTCACTAAGCTACCGGTGCAAGCTCATTGATGCTTTCTCTCGAAGTACATGACACCTCACAAAAAAGTTGTCCTCGTTTTAAACAATTTATCCTGATGCCTAACAATCTCGGTGAGGGGTTAGACATAAGGAATGCATTGTGCTATTGTAATTGCTGTGTGTTGGCTCTGGTGGCTCAGTGAGCAGGGTTGTTTATGTGCCTCCCTGGTTTGTTTGATGCTTGGTTTTGGTGAGACATCGACCTTTTAAACACATCTTTTTATTATCTAGATGATGTAAAGCAAAAGATAAACCCACCAAAAAATACACTTGCATGTTTGTTTGTGGCTTATTGGATGGACAGGAGTATGTGTGATTTTGTGCAACAGTCATAGTTCAAGGCTTGCTTCAGGTGCAATGTTTTACTTATAGGCACATGTCTTTGTGTGTTACCTTAAAAGATAAACCTTTAAAAACAAAAAAAACAAAAAAAAAAACATGCTTGTTTTCTGCAGTTGTCTCGTTCTGTATCAGTGTTGTTATGTAAAAGATAAATTCCTAAAAAAAAAAAAAAAAAAAGGCTTTGTTGTGTGCAGCACCTCCAGGGTCGGGGGTTCGATTCCCACCGTATCCCTGTGTTTGCGTGCAGAGTTTGCATGTTCTCCCCATGCCTGGGTGTTTCCTCCGGGTATTCCGGTTTTCTCCCCCAGTCCAAAGACATGCATGGTAGGCTGATTGGCATTTCTAAAGTGTCCGTAGTGTATGAATGGGTGTGTGAATGTGTATGTGATTGTGCCCTGCGATGGATTGGCACCCTGTCCAGGGTGTACCCCGCCTTGTGCCCGATGCTCCCTGGTTTCCCTGTGACCCTGAAAAGGATAAGTGGTATAGAAGATGGATGGATGGATGTTTGGATGGATGGATGTTGTGTGCAGGTGTTGGTAGCTCAGGGATCAGGAATGCAGGTAAGGGTGTGTCCAGCTGTTATGGTTCAAGGCCGGGCTCAGGTGGCCTGCTTCCTTTATAAGCAGATGTCTCTTTTGGGCATTTAGAGGAGGTGATGGTGGCTCGGTGGGCAAGTAAACAGGTAAGTCTTTAAGTAAGATTCATGGTTCAAGGCTCATTTGAGGTGTTATGTTTTCATTATTAGCACACAGATTTGAGCATGGGTGTTGTCAAGTAAAAGATAACCCCCTAAAAAAAGATAGTTTCTCAGAAGGCACTGGAGGTGAGGTCTGGGCTGTCGCTGCAAGCACACAGGATCAGGAACGCCTCTGTTGAGCTGAAGGTGCTGGAACACAGTGGGGCACTAAATCTGGCAATGTGAGAAAAGGAGAGTGAAAGCCAGTATGTCCCAACTGGGGCTCCTGGAGAGGTGGAAGGAGGGGTTATGCTGCTCTGGGCTATTTCTTCTCTCTATCTCTCTCTCTCTCTCTCTCTCTCTCTAATATTATAAGTATATTATTGTTTAGTCTGATGAACTTTTTTTTTGTAAAGCATGCCATGTCATATTGTATACATTTATAAGCCAATGTATCATGATATTAAAGATTAATAAATGGACTTCCTGTACAGTCTGGCATCACATATTTATAATAGCTTATTTTCCATTCGGAACCGACCAAACGAGCCGGAAGCCTGTAAAAATGACTAAAGGAACTGCGAGAGCAGCTGATTTATAAGGTTTACTAATTTACCCACCGCCTAATCAAAGTTTTACTTATGAATAATTTATTCTTTGGTTAAAATTAGTGCCAGCAGAGAAAATGTGTTTCTGTGGTTTACTTTTAATTAATCCACAAGTCGAGTCACCACTCTGATCATGGTTTTAATACATTATTTAATTTCTTGGCTCTTGATAAATTCTTAATGTACATAAAATTATACATCTTTTCTGTCATGAGGCACTTTTCGGATGTGCTGGCAGTCAGTGACATGCAAATTAATTGAACAACAGTAGAGTCAGCTGAGGAATACAGGTGGTCTCTCCTGGACTCCTTTGTAAGTGTTAATTAAATTATGCAATATATTCATTTAAAAGTCAGTCACCATCTTTTCCTTCTTTCTTCCTGTCTCTTGCCCTTTCTCCATCTTTCTCTCTCTATCCTATTTTTCTTTTCACATTTCATGCACTACACTCTCTCCTAAGGTGACTTTAGTCTGCTTGAGCTTGTATGTGTACTGTGTTCACTTTATCACAGCCTGTCCTTCATGGAGAAACTTTTCCTTGGTTTCACTCAGGCAGTGCTGGTGCTTAGCGGCGTGTAAATGCCCCTTGGTACCTCGGTCCTGCTCATGCAGCATTTTTGCATGAGCACTTTTCAATTTCACAAAAACACGTTACCTTGTTTCAGCCTGACGCCTCTCTAAAACAGAGCAGGGGTATATACATCAACAGTCGAGAATTCAAAGCTGTGATTACATCTACAACATGACTTTGCTTTAAATATACTGTAAGAATCATCAGTAGCATGAGCCTCAGCGGCATCCTTTAACAGCATTTCTGAGTAGAACGAGTGGAAAAACAGCTCGAGGGTGTTTTTTTTCTTTTTCTTCAAAGGACGGTGGCAAATCAGTGGGGTATGAGAGGTGATAAAGGGCCGTATAGAGGTATCGCATAAGGGGTATCAGCTCCAACAAACAAACAGTGATGGATGGGCCTCTTCTTTGTTTTGATGACAGAAACCCTAGTTTCATTCATTGGATTCATTGCGACCCTGCATAGGATAAAGCATTTAATGGAAGTGAACGAGGAAGTGACTAATGTGTTGTATTGTCATTTACGCATTTCAAAATGTAGTTTAAAAGCCAAGGCATTTTTAAAAAAGAAATTTGTCAAAAAGCCAATGCAAGGTTAGAAAGCAGACTAAAATGTGATCATTTCCATCTCGTTTTGTTCAAATACTCTTTTGGGCTGTTTTCTGTTTGCTAGAATTCAGGCACAGTAACATCTGATGGGTTTATGTACATATTGACACATTTATTGACAGCAATCAACAACTGATTCACCTTCTCTTTTTAGTAAACATCTTTTTAACCCCCCCCATCACACCACCCCTCACCTCCCCCTCAGTACAAGGGAACATGCGACGTTGATAATCACACATTTTATACAAATGTGGTAGGTAGCATTTATTTCAAGACCTTCTCTATACTTACAACACAAAATGATGCTGCTCTATAAAGATGGTACTATTGTGCTAAACAAGATATATGAATGGGTATGACAGAATGATTGAACATGCCGAACAATGAAAGATAAAAGGGACACAAAAGATTATAAACACCAATTATTGACAAAGGGTGCACACTTTAATGCACCGCTAGTTTGGTTTTATGAGGATTTAACTGAAGAACTAATAAGACATTGCAACAGCAGTGTGTTTATGTGGCATGTTGAATGAAAGGTTGTCAACATGCCACATGAGCATCCCTTTAGAAGTATAAGTGTAATTATGCTCTTTGTAAGCAGGAGTACACACAATCAGAAGGATCAGGCATAGTAAAAGAAACAAGAAAGGAGGAGTGACCTCAAGAGACTGGGCTGTTTGAGAAGCAGTGTGGATTTGAAGACCAATGCAGAGAGATCAGTGTGAATCACAGTCGTGTGATGTCTCTGCATCTGATCGTAAGAGTGTCAGCCTCTGGCATACGTCTCTCCCTTTATTACACTATATGTTCTATATTGATGTTCCATAATCCAGCAAGGGCTGTCGATCACGAAAACAATAATACATGTTGACTGAATACATGTAAAATAATAGCACAAAAGATGCAAGAGAATTCCTGGAGTGTTATGCTAATTTGAACTATTAAATCAGGGGTCGTCTAGTGGTGGAACTCAGTCCGGATGCAAAAAGCAGTGTGCTTCATTGGCTTGATCGGAGTACTCAAAAATACTACATTGCTGTGAAAAAGTCTTTCCTGATTTCTTCTGTTTTTGTGTATCCATCCATCCATCCATCCATCCTCTACCGCTTACTCCTTCTTCAGGGTCGCGTGGGAACCTGGAGCCTAACCCATGGAGTATCGGGGTACACCCTGGACAGGGTGCCAGTCCATCGCAGGGCACAGTCACATACACAGTCACACACCCATTCATACACTATGGACACTTTAGATACGTCAATCAGCCTACCATGCATGTCTTTGGACTGGGGGAGGAAACCGGAGTACCCAGAGGAAACACCCATAGCACGGGGAGAACAGGCAAACTTCTGGTTTTGCCATCTTTAGCAGCAATAACTACAACCCAATGCTTCTGATATCTGGAGATCAGTCTTTCACTTACTTCTAGGACTTGGACTTGGACTTACCTTCTTTGCTTTGGAACATTGTCTTGCTACATAATCCAGTTGCTCTTGAGTTTCAACCTACAGACTGAAGACCAGACATTCTCCTTTAGGATTTTCTGGTAGAGAGTAGATAGCGCTTGATAAAAGCGCAATATAAGTGCACCATTTAAACATAAATTCTACTCTCTACCAGAAAAAGCGCTTTACACTTCATCTACCAAAGCGCTTTACACTTCATTCACCCATTTTCTCTCTCACTCACACACACACACCAATGGTAGTATGGTTGCCAGCAATGTTGCCATGCAAGTCGCTAACTTGCCATTGGGAGCAACTTCGGGTTGCACGTGGAGTCACGGGAATCGAACCGCCAACCCTACAATTGGTGGGCAACCTGCTCTACCACCTGCACCACAGCCGCCCCTTGTTTCCTTCAATTATTGCAAGTTGTCTATGAAGCAGATAGCATCCCCACATAATCACACTTCCACCATCATGCTTGATAGTAGGTATGATGTTCTTTTTGTGGAATTCAGTGTTTGGTTTATGCCAGATCTCCCGAGACCCCTGTCTTCTAAAGCGTTCCACTTTCAACTCATCAATCCACAGCACATTCCCCCAAAAGGTGTGAGGATCATCAAGGTGTGTTTTGACAAAATTCAGATGAACGATAATGTTCTTCTGGGTTAGCAGTGGTTTTGGACTCACCACTCTTCCATGGAGGCCATTTTTACCCAGTGTCTTTCTGATAGCAGAGTCATGAACAGTGACTTTTATTGATGTAAGAGAGGCCTGTAATTACTTTGATGTTATCCTTGGCTCTTTTGTGACTTCATGGATGAATCATTGCTGTTCTCTTGGAGGAATTTTGGAAGGTCAGACACTCCTGGAAAAGTTCACTACTCTGCCAAGTTTTTTCCATTTGGAGATAATGGCTCCCACCGTGGTCCTTTTGAGTCCCAGAGCCTCTAAAAATGCTTTGTAACCCTTTACAGACTGATTTATTTCAATCACCTTCTTCATCATTTCTGGAATTTCTTTCAACTTTGGCATAGTGTGTTACTGGGTAAGATCTTTTAACCAACTTCATGCTGTTAAAAAAGTTCAATTTAAGTGTTGATTTGATGGAACAAGGTTTGCAATAATCAGATTGTGTCTAGTCCAGCTGAACCCCATTATGAATGCAGTTTCATAGATTTGGGGAAATAGTAACTATGGGGGCAAATACATTTTCACACAGGCCCAGTTAGTATTTGATAGTTATTCTTTGAAGCAAAAAAAGTTATAATTTGAAATTGTATTTTGTGTTTACTCAGGTCACCTTTGTTTTATCTTCAAAACAGTTTAGTATACAGTGCCTTGCGAAAGTATTCAGCCCCCTTGAACTTTTCAACCTTTTGCCACATTTCAGGCTTCAAACATAAAGATATAAAATAAAATTTTTTTGTGAAGAATCACCAACAAGTGGGACACAATTGTGAAGTGGAACGAAATCTATTGGATATCTTAAACTTTTTTAGCAAATAAAAAACTGAAAAGTGGTGCGTGCAAAATTATTCGGCCCCTTTACTTTCAGTGTAGCAAACTCACTCCAGAAGTTCAGCGAGGATCTCTGAATGATCCAATGTTGTCCTAAATGACTGATGGTGATAAATATAATTCACCTGTGTGTAATCAAGTCTCTGTATAAATGCACCTGCTCTGTGATAGACTCAGGGTTCTGTTGAAAGCGCAGAGAGCAGGGTTCTGTTGAAAGCGCGGAGAAGTTTAAAGACAGATTTGGATACAAAAAGATTTCCCAAGCTTTAAACATCCCAAGGAGCACTGTGCAAGCGATCATTTTGAAATGGAAGAAGTATCAGACCACTGCAAATCTACCAAGACCTGGCCGTCCCTCTAAACTTTCAGCTCAGACAAGGAGAAGACTGATCACAGATGCAGCCAAGAGGCCCATGATCACTCTGGATGAACTGCAGAGAACTACAGCTGAGGTGGAAGAGTCTGTCCATAGGACAACAATCGTACACTGCACAAATCTGGCCTTTATGGAAGAGTGGCAAGAAGAAAGCCATTTCTCAAAGATATCCATAAAAAGTCTCGTCTAAAGTTTGCCACAAGCATCCTGGGAGACACACCAAACGTCACACCAAACGTTGAGAAATGGCTTTCTTCTTGCCACTCTTCCATAAAGGCCGGGATTTGTGCAGTGTACAACTGATTGTTGTCCTATGGACAGACTCTCCCACGCTCGCTGTAGTTCTCTGCAGTTCATCCAGAGTGATCATGGGCCTCTTGGCTGCATCTCTGATCAGTCTTCTCCTTGTCTGAGCTGAAAGTTTAGAGGGACGGCCAGGTCTTGGTAGATTTGCAGTGGTCTGATACTCCTTCCATTTCAAAATGATCGCCTGCACAGTGCTCCTTGGGTATGTTTAAAGCTTGGGAAATCTTTTTGTATCCAAATCTGGCTTTAAACTTCTCCACAACAGTATTACGGACCTGTCTGGTGTGCTCCTTGGTCTTCATGATGCTCTCTGCGCTTTCAACAGAACCCTGAGACTATCACAGAGCAGGTGCATTTATACAGAGACTTTATTACACACAGGTGGATTCTATTTATCACCATCAGTCATTTAGGACAACATTGGATCATTCAGAGATCCTTGCTGAACTTCTGGAGTGAGTTTGCTGCACTGAAAGTAAAGAGGCCGAATAATTTTGCCGCACCACTTTTCAGTTTTTATTGCTAAAAAGTTTAAGATATCCAATAGATTTTGTTCCACTTCACAATTGTGTCCCACTTGTTGATGATTCTGTTCACAAAAATTAAAATTTTATATCTTTATGTTTGAAGCCTGAAATGTGGCAAAAGGTTGAAAAGTTCAAGGGGCCGAATACTTGCAGGCACTGTATATATATATATATATATATATATATATATATATATATATATATATATATATATATATATATATATATATATATGTATGTATATATATATATGTATCTATATATATATGTATGTATATATATATATGTATCTATATATATATATATATATATATATATATATATATATATATATATAAAATTATTACCTCTCTTTTCCTTAATTGGCTTTTTGGCAAATAGTTGTCTAGTGGTTCTTTTGTTCCTCATTTGTGTCTGTGGCGTTTTCACATGGTGTGCTGTCCATTTAACAAATTTAATACACAGCTCAGGGTCGGCAGGTCTGTGTAAATAGTTATTCAAAACCAGCCCAATGCCAACATATCTAATGCTTTACTCTGACCCTTCCAAACTTATACCAAGAACAAATACTAATTCTTTCAGCTAGGTCCAGAAATATTGTCATAAAGAACAGCTATAAGAATTACTAAACCAATTACCTGACGCACAACATAACATTCACATAGTAACAGATACTATAATGTATAATAAATAAAACCACTACATTACCAACCAGAAGTTTTCCAACTACAGCACACACTGAAATGTATACTACAGCAGTAAAGCTATACTTTTTTTTAAATCTGTTTACAGTTATGTTTGCTATGGAACAACCATGAAACTCCTTCATAAAATGTATAAACTTTTGTGTGTGTAGGAATTCACACAAAAACTATATGTAGTGGTTCCAAGTTCCCCTTTTGGGTACTTTCAGGGTTTGATTCTTCTCTGTCTCCTTTGAGTAAAATGATGGATTGCATATTGTTATTTTATTTTATGGTACATCTACCATATCTGCAGAGATGTATAAAAAATAATAATCTTGAATAAACTTTAATAAAGTCATCCAGCATGTATAGCTAAATGTCAGTGGCTTTGAATACAGAGAAAAATAAAAAATAAGCCTTGTTGACCATACTTCTTCTGAGGCTCTTGGGAAACTGTCCAATTTGAGTAATTTTCATATTTTTATTAAACTATTTCAGGCTGGGACGTGATATGAACACAATCAAGTGCACACTTGTACAGACAGCGAATTATCCTTAATAACGGCTAAGATACTCACGTCAAGTTCATGCAATTGAAATAGGGTTTTCAATTTGAGACAGAACAGAACATCCTATCACTTTTCTCATGGCAGTGAAAAACTGGATGGTGTTTCAGGAGTGGAAATATGCAAATTGGTACATAATCACAATATTGCAGGATAAGATAACTCCAGGAGTGATCACCGAGGAAACTAATTAACATCCGCTTGCAGATAGATTTATGCTTGCTTTCTTAATTGTGGCCTAACGTTTTAATGAGTGTCTCAACAATGCATAAATAACCCCAGACAGGCTCAAGAATAACATTCCCTTCTTCTCTTTCGCTCGTTTCCGAATTGCAAAAGCTCATCTTTGCCTAGTGTAGAATTTTTCTTTAATCATCGCCTGCTGTTAGAGAAACTACATCGTTAGGGAAGATGTGGCCCTTCTAATTTCCAACCATAACTCACAGAAGTCTAAAAGCGCTCACTGAATGCCAAATGTTTCACATGGAGTTTGGCAACCGTAGACTGTGGGAAGCTTGATAAACTTGCGCTTTACACAGAAAAATATCTTCTCCAATTCATTGTCAGGAAGCGTGATGAAACAAAGATGGCATTATTGGAATAATTCTTTGGTCATTTTAGTCCATGTGATCAGGTTGTCATTTCCGAGATGTGGGAAAAGGCACACCAGCTGTCCCTCATCTAGCAAACTTTGAAAGTCTGCAGTGTTAAAGCATCATTTAAAAAGTTTACAGCCCCTGCCAGAATGTTTTGTGAATCACTTCTGTCTGGGCAGTTCAATTTGTCCTAGCCATGTTTCTCATAACAAATGGACGGCAGGAGCTATACCATCTTGATTCGTCAATCCTGAGCGACATTTTCATCAGATTTATTCAGCATTTTGTGGGAGCATGGATATATTAATCAAATTGGATGATGCTTTGCTTTAAAAACCTCTTAACTCGAGCCTTTGGACTGGGACAAATACAGTGCTGTGTCAACCAATGTATGTTTGTGCACTGTATATTGACCGGTGTTATTTTAATAATGGACAAAAAGTAAGACAAAAATGTTTCTAATGTTGTTTTCCCATGATGAACATGAAATTATAATAAATTTTTATTAATTTTCCTGATGTCACAACCTTTAATTGGTGTTAGAAGCATAATTATGTGTGCTGCAAGTTTCAGCTTTTACTATTCCAGGAGTAAACAAAAACAAACAGCAGTCAAACAACTACTTTCCTCCCCATACTTAGCATGTGATATCATTTTCTTGGCCAGTCATCCGCGACACGCCCACTATTTGCTAAATTAGAGTCTCAGTCAATTTCCATAATTTGGACTCATCGCGAATACACCAAGTTCTTTATTCTATTGCTCATAGCAGTTGTGTTCTGCATTGGAGATGCAACTTTTCGCATTCTCAGGATCGTTTAATTAAAACCAAGTCCAAAATGAACCGTCTCAGCAACCCGTCCCTGCCAGTAGATGTTGCTAGTCTCCTGGGTACTAGCCTAGTTCCCTCACTCACTTCCAGTTGCTGGTCCAATTATATATAAACTTGTACATTCCTCCAATCATTCTGTGTTAAGTAAATGTTGTGCGCTGTTATTCATTCTTGTTTTTAAGACTTTGCCATGTTCCTAAATTTGTCTTTGGATTGCTCGTTGTATACCAAACATTACCTGCTTGACATCATTGAGTTGTTAGATCAGTCGTTCGATCATCTATAGTAAAAACTTTATCCTCGTCACGGTTGCAGTGGCTCTGGAAACTATCCTGGGAACACTGGCATGGGTGAGACAGGAATACACCCTGGATTGGATGCCAGTCCATCACAGGGCAGTATGTACACACCTTCACATGCATGTTTACACCTAGGGGTAATAAGTATAGGCAATCCATCTACCATGCCAGGTGTGATGTGGAAAATGGAACTACATTGAAGATACCCATATGGACCTGGGATGAACATGTGAAACTCTGAAGAGACACCAACCTAAGCTCAGGACTGAACTAAGGACCCTGATACTGTGAAGTAGCAATGCTATTTTCTGCACCACAATTTTGCCACCTTTCAATAAATATCAATAAAAATTCCTCTGCAAAGTGCCCTGTGATGAATTGGCACCATGTCCAGGGTGTACCCCGCCTTGTGCCCAGTGCTCACTGGGATAGGCTCAAGGTTCCCTGGGACCCTGAAAAGGATAAGCAATATAGAAGAAGGATGGATTGATGGATTCCTCTGCAAAGTCTTGCTAATCATTCTGTGCTAGGTCAATTTCATGCATTATTTCTTGCGGTTTATGTGGCCTTGCCTAGTTCCTTGATATCGTCTTTGGGTTGCTGACTATTGTCTGTCTGACTTCACCGAGATGTCAGGCGGCTGAGGATCAGGTGGTAGAACGGGTTGTCCACTCATCGTAGGGTTGGCAATTCGTGTGTGTGTGAATGGGTGAATGAGAACCAATGTTAAGCACTTTGGATAAAAGCACTATAGAAGTGTGCCATTTTGCCATTTACCATGTCGGATAATTGATTTATTCACACTTTATCCTTGTCCATTTTCACATTATCACTGGTATTCAGGAACATCCTAACATCCTGCAAATCCTTGCAATGCCTTTTGTCACTTGTTTTACATTTATTTATTTTGTAGATGCTTTTATACGATGCAAATAGCAATTCAGCTAAGCAGATTAAGGCTAAGGGCATTACTCAAGGTAGTGGTTTTGTGGCGGCAAGATTTGAACGTGCAGTCTTGCTATCATCAGCACCAGAGCCTTACCAGCTTAGCCATCACTATCTTCTAGTTCCTTTACAATCATTTGATAAATGGAGAAGACTGTCACCCCTCAGTGCCTATGGTGACAGCCCAAGGTATGAAAGGTGAGTGAACATCCAGCACATGTTAAAACAGCTTTTACATTGTGATTGCCTCTTTTAATTGCCCTTGCACCAGAGACCCCCAGGGCCTCGATTTCCTTCTGACTTTTATTTAATGTGCCATTAGTGCTAATGAACCCACCACTCGGAGACGTAGAGCATACTGTGAAATCACCTACCACGTCTGATCCCGAGCCTGGGCTGGAAGCATGTGCTTATCAGGCCACAGAGCTCCAAATCACCCGAGTGTGGAAAATAATAAAGTTAAAGGGAAAAACTAAGCTTTGAGACAATATAATGCTAACACATTTGGTGAACTGAGTGCCTGACCGGTTTCTTTTTTAAGACCTGTAAATGTTCTACCAAGTTTGGTACGTGAACACATTTCCTCCCTATTTCATTAGTCCATCCCCTTTTAATATTGCAGCACTGCCACTTACCAGTTTGGCAATGTAAAGTATTATTTTTGGGGCACAGCTGATGCGTGCTATGTAGATATTCCCACTGATCTCCCACATAACTGTATGAGTTACTAAATGGACATTTCATTAGTCTGAAGGCCATTACTGAACTTGCTGCCACTCATAGATGCTTCTTTGATCCACAGGAATTCTTTTGACCTGACTCTCAAGAACTCTCCATATTTTGTGGTAATGAAATCATTCTTCAGAGTCAGTTAGTTGATGAAATGGCTTGACCGAGACCTTTAAAACTTTCATTATCGTTTAGGTCTGCAGCACAGACCGGAAAGTCATAATGTCTTCTCTAATGACTATGGGCAGAGGCAGTCTTTGCGCTATTGAAAATGCCTCGCACAATCCATTTAGTAGCTACTCTGATCTAAAACTACATTTCCCACGCTTCTTTGCTCTTTACAATTGGCTGTTAACCTGTAGCAGAGACACAGACTAGTTGAAGCAGTGAGTGGAATGTGAAACTGTGACCGGTCTCTTTGTAGAGACTTGTGCAATCAAGATGGGAGATTATTGTATATAGTAAATGTGTGCTTAAAGCAAAGAGAAAGTAGTGGATAAAAGGTCCGATGAAGTGCCCATGTTAGGATTATATTCAGACCAGTGCAGTTGATTAGTAACTCAAGGCAATTTTTGTTCTTCTTGAAAATGGATAAAAAGTAGAAATTAAGAAGTTCAGTTAACTTTCATTTATGGATTGGTTTCTCAATTAAAAAAGGTTGTTTTTTTCTAAGGTTTATTGAGAACTTTTTCTGATCGGGAAACACTGTTGGATTCTATATACACCCTTTAGTGTTTCCTCTGGAGTTACAAAATTAACCGTTCCTTATGTAACCCTTTTAAAAATATAGAAGACAATGAATAACTGGAGAAAAAAAAGGACAATAATAACTGCCCAAAGTCTTTGATCCTCTTCGATAAGAGGTTTCTATGAGGGTTCATTGGATATTTAAGGGTTCTTAACTTCCTAAATGGGTTCAAGGTTTTCCCCAGAGTGACAAACTGGAGAACCATTAAAGATTCCAGAAAAAAATAAAAGATCGATAACTGCCCAAAATCACTATCCCTCTTCGAAGAAGGGTTTCTTAAAGTGTATATTGGATACTTAAGGGTTCTTAGCTTTTTTATGTTGAAGCTCTATCTTAAAAGGAAGCACTCAGTTGTAGGGTTCTATATACACCCTTGGAGAGGTTTCTTGATTTGCGTAGGAGTGGAAACTTGCTTTTTTGGTACATTAAGTTAGCGTATAATGAATAGGTACCTGTTCTTTAACACGTGTACGTGGGTAAAGTAATAAGTCCTCAGTTTACACATTCACACCAGACATGAACTCATTTATATGGCTTTTAGACGGATCCTGCCGATCTAGTGCCTTTCATAAACTTGTATCAAAATGGATTGATACGTGCATGTCCGTCCCTTTGGTGCCTCTCCACCCTACTGAGTGCAGGCTGTTAAAAAATCTGCTGAAGGTGAAGGTTAATTGGAAAGCGTTTCTCTGAACGTAGCACGCTCCAAAGTCTGAATACTCCAAATTTCCCTCCAACTGTCATACAGCGGACTTTGGATGGATGCCTGTGTGTTTACTGAGGAATTCTCACAAAACCAGCTTTCCACCATTGCCAGATCTTTAAAGATATGACTTCAAAACACATTTTAAAAACATTTGAGCTTTTTAGTGTCTTGCTTAATGGGCACAGTGGTACATAAATCTTGTGAAAATTGAGATTTCACACTTGGAAGCAGGACGAATTTTTTACGCAGCTGCTATATTGGCAGAGCATTGCTCTCTAAACTCCTCCGAAGTGGGAGAATTTATACTAATCTCTAGATTTTATTAAACGGATGATTAAAACTTCAGCCGCCACCCAACATGGCTTTCAGACATTTTTTTTTTCTTGTGGACTTATCGTGGTTTGAATGCGTTCACCTGAGATATTAAGAGAGTCAGAAGATAAGATTAAAAGGTGAATAAATTGGGATCTATAAGATCCACAAAAAGATGATCACGCTACGTTTTAAGAGACTGAACCAAGGATTTGCAAAGATAAAACCTTCTTGCCTAAGCCTCGTGAAGATTTTGGTCCTGTTGGGCTTTTCGATTAAATTCTTGAATTATTCACATCTGGAATATCGAAAGCCAAACCGCTTCATAGCCAAAGTTCAACTGAGCAAGTGAGAAGTGGCATATTAAACAAAGAAGAAAAAATAAACTTCTTGGAAAAAAGTCTGAAGCAAATACATAAGTACGAGACATACTTGATGGCATATGGATTTATTGAAATGTATCACCTCTCCTGAAAAGGCCCTGCAGCACATGGGCATTTGGGCATTATCCTACGCTCTCTGAAATCCATATCATATTATACGTAATGGAGTAGGAGTCCAGGCCCATAGTGGGGGCGGCAAGCTGAAGACATTATTCAAATCTAACAGAAGGCATAGGGTGTGTGTGTGTGTGCGTGTGTATGTGTGTGCGTGTATATATGAGTATATTCGACAGTATTTGCTGCTCATTTGGATTTGGAGGATCACTACGGAGTGGTTTGAAGTGCTTTTTTCTCTCTGTGCATATGCAGTATGCAAATCTTTGCACACGTTCTTCATTTCCCACCTGCAGTGCTCTAATTTGCTCCGTGAACTTATAGTAGTTATATTAGCGCCGGTTTCAAATTAGGATGAGTATTCCATATTGCCGGTTGGAATAAAATAAATAAATAAACAAACTTCCACAGGGTATTTCCGTCATTATGCACGTCTCGTCTGAGTGCAACAAATCGTATCAAGGAATAAATTGAAAAATCACAAATCTTGGCCGCGATTTTGTTTTGTAAAAGCATACACAGCTGCACGCTGATGTTTACAAATAACGAGAAATACGTTTCATCTCGGCTACTTATTCTCAATTAATTACTCGCTTATTTTGCAATTACGTGCATGTGTAACATCTGTAATGATCTAATAATTGGTGCAGACGTTTAAAAATCACTTCACCAATTGAGTGCTTGGAGTACAAGAATGTGACTTGTCAACACACCCACACACACAAAACCCATTTCATGTGAATCAGATGTTTCTTCATTATGAAAAATTAAAACAATCATACAACAGTTCTCATAAATATCGAGAGAATAATAGAGAGATTAACAGAATAAGATCTACATTTCTCTTCTCCTAAACAGTTTGCACCCTTTGCCTTTATTTGTATCACCTGGACAGCTTGTAACCTCGCATAGTCCATGACCGGTTGGTACACTGGGAAATATTTTCACAAAGTCAAATATTTTCACACTGTACTTTTTGTCCATTTATTGTTGTGTGCAAACAAGTTAGCTCCTGTTGTCACTTATAGTTTCACATATAACCTCTTTCTTGAAGTTAAGCTCATATCAAGAATCCACAAAGCCCTCCATATCCTGAACTTTCTCTGTATCGTTAAGCTTAAAGTTACAGCTTTACCTCTGACTGACCATTACAAAGCACTGACACTGGAGACTCCTTCCACATATGATAAACATCTCAATGACTCTTGTTTTTCTTGGTGAAATGACATGCTTTTAAAAAAATGTTATTATTACTCCTGGACACTACGAAGTCGCTGTGAATAGTGTTAGCTGTTACTATAGAAATGAAAACGTGCATTCAAATGAGCGCATTAATATAAACCTTGCACTCTGAACTTCTTTCAGAGCTGCTGTTATAGGAAATTAATTAACATCTGCTAACCAAACCAGAATCGAGAACAGCACACAGTGCTGTGAAATACTGAAAACTGTACTGATAAGATTACATCATGGTGAAACAAATACAGGAATTAGTGGTGCAAAGGACTGACTATGATGATGTAGCTCATTTTGCGTTGCTCTCCACCTACAGCTCTGTGCACTCATTCCAGTTTCCCCAAAAACAATAGGTGAAGCTGCACATGACACGTTTTTAATGTGTGTACATTTTCTTACATCTTTTAACATCCTGTAAAAGGTCAGAATGGTCAAACAGATGGAATAGACTTCATTTTACACAAATTAGCATTGCTGCCAGGTGAAATTGATTGAAAGTTTTTAGATTCTAGGGTTTCGGAAAAATGTGAATAGTTTGCAGGACATTATCTGCCGGCTTACTCTCTTGACTTGAAATGTTTGACAAGTCTTTTGCAAGACAATGTATGTTTATTGTGCATACAGTACATGAACTGTGTGAGGAAAATTGCATTCCCCAAACCATTGTTCCTGATTAGTCACTGAAGCTGGCCAATAACACACACACACACACAACCACACACACACACATACATGCAAAAAATGAACCCAAGCTGTTTCATAGGGATCTACCAGAGACCCTGGCCATCATACCCAGGCTCATCTTTAAATCTGAGGTTTGAGTCAAGACTGTGTGGCCATCTGCCTGCGAATGCAAATAGCCTGTAATTTCTGTTTGACCGTGAGGAAGATGCCACACTTAATATTGCACTGGCATCAGTATTCTCACTCCATGCCAGAGCTCATTAGCACACCACCAGCTCGGCTCAAATGCTGAATTACTGCCTACATCTTCTCAATTTGCTAGGATTCCCCTGAAATTGTAACAAAACAATACATGTTCTTTGCACCTGTGTGTAATGTTCTATAGTCACATCTGGCCGTATCACACCAATTTTCCACTATGAAGTGTTTTATTCCTCTTACCACAGCAATTTACCAACACGAATGGCACATCATTTATTTATTTATTTATTTATTTATTTTATTTATTCATTCATTCATTCATTTTTATCCATTTACAGCTACATTTTACTGTATGTTGTGGAAAATTCCATCTTATGTTACTTAGAAATAGCAAAGCCCTTCTTCCTGTGTCAGAAACGTAAAGTTACAGCTTCATCTCTGTTTGTTTGACACATGTCTCTGTAGGGAACCTCCTAAAGCAGGGGTGTCCAATCTTATTCGGAAAGGGCCGGTGTGGGTGCAGGTAATAAGGAAATGTCTCCTCACAGAAAACTTTACCGTGCCAACTGTTATGCATGTAACTTACGGAGCTGTGAAATAGTACTTAATTGAATCTGAGTTCATCTGTTTTTTGTTTAAATATCTCATACTAAATTGTTTCAAAAATTAAAACAAAATCTAAGATAAAGCAAAGGCAACCTGAGTAATTTATTTAATTAATACTTAGCCATTTGCAAACATTTGTAGTTACTAATTCCCCAAATCTATGAAACTGCATCCATAATGGGGTTCAGCTGGACTAGACGCAACCTGATTACTGCAAACCCTGTTCAATCAAATCAACACTTAAATAGAACTTTTTCAACAGCATGAAATTTGTTAAAAGGTCTTACCCAGTAACACACTAAGCCAAAGTTGAAAGAAATTCCAGAAATGATGAAGAAGGTGATTGAAATACATCAGTCTGGGAAGGGTTACAAAGCTATTTCAAAGTCTATGGGACTCCAAAGAACCACAGTGAGAGCCATTGTCTCCAAATGGGGAAAAAAAAAAAAAAAAATACTTGGCACAGTAGTGAACCTTTCCAGAAGTGGTCAACCTTCCAAAATTCCTCCAGTCACAAGTCACAAAAGAGCCAAGGACAACATCAAAGGAAATACAGGCCTTTCTTACATCAATAAAAGTCACTGTTCATGACGCTATCAGAAAGACACTGGACAAAAAAGGGCATCCATGGAAGAGTGGCGAGGTGAAAACCACTGCTAACCCCGAAGAACATTAAGCCTCGTCTGAATTTTATCAAACACACCTAGACGATCCTCAAAACTTTTATGAGAATGTTCTGTGTATTGATGAGTCGAAAGTGGAAGACAGGAGTCCCGTTACATCTGGTATAAACCAAACACTGAATTTCACAAAAAGATCATCATACCTATGGTCAAGCATGGTGGTGGAAGTGTGATGGTGTGGAGATGCTTTGCTGCTTCGGGGCCTGGGCAACGTGCAATAATTGAGGGGAAACAAACTTCTATCTACCTGAAAATCCTAAAGGAATCCATAAGTTGAAACTCAAGCGCAAATGGATTATGCAGCAATGATCCAAAGAATAAGAGAAAGTACAAAATAAAATTTTTTACAATTTTTGGATAGTGGCCTAGTCAAAGTCCTGACTCGAACTCATTGTGCCAGACAGTTCATGCTCAAAAACCTTCCAATGTGACCGAACTAAAGCAGTTCTGCAATGCAAAGAGTGGGCCAAAATTCCACCACAGTGCTGTGAAAGCGTTTGGTTGCAGTTATTGCTGCTAAAGGTGGCACAACCAGATTTAAACTTAGGTAGATCTTCACATGGGTGATAGGTGTTGGATAACTTGTTAGATTCAATAAAATAAAATAAAAATATATAAAAACACTGTATTGTGTGTTCAAGCAGACTGACTTCATTCATATGTTGTATTACGTTTGAAGATCTAAAAGTATTTAGTATGAGATTGTCATGTATCTAGAAACTCTGGACTCCATTTCCCATCAGCCACTGCACTGCACCACATGACCACATGCACCTGATTCACGTTTTGGTTAATGAGCACTCGTGTTTATCTAGTCCTTGTCTGCACTGGTTTCTTGTCTTCCGTTGTCGTAGACTCTCGTCATTTATGTCTCAGTGTTTTGTCTCTTGCCACAGTGTTTTGCCAAGTTGTCTTAGTGTCTTTGTTTTGTAGTCTGTTTGTTTATTATTAAATGTTTATATTCTGCACTTGCTTCTGCCTCAACCGTGATTCGTGACAGAGATATATATAAAAACAGAAGAAATCAGAAATACTTTTTCACGGCACTGTATATTCTAAAGGAAATACTCTTACATGGCGTTACATTTATACAAATATACATTTGCTTGAAAAGAGAATGTTCCAACCCTGAAGTACCAGTTGCCTCTCCTCCATCTACATTTTGACGTTTTCAGTGACAGGAGTGCTATTTCTGGTACTCCTGAGTCTATCATTTTTGGATTAGAATTATATACACAACACAATTTTTGACAATACACTGAATATTGCAGAAACATTGTACAGTACAGCTCTTACACCATCAGCATTTCTGTTCAGAGCTTCACTGTTTGAAGACATCCAAACAGAAGTTTGCTTTAGTAATCATGCTTTTGCCCTTCGCTTTTCCACATGCCCATACTTCCCTCATTGATGCCTGCAATGGATTCCAGCATCGTTATTGCATCACTTTGTGCTTTCTGTAAACCGGCTGCTTGCTTAGCTGTATCTGGCAAACGACAATGACAGGGGCGAAGCCCGCATTCATGAGCCGCTGACCTGAAATCGCTGCCTTTCTGCAATAATGAGGTGCTCAGGCAAACCAAATGTACTGCAATAATGGCAATTTGCAAGCTGCTTATTTGTATTATTAAATTCCAGGCGTGCTTGAATATCTTGCCCTGTCTATTATTATTAGGTTTGTTATGCTAATAACACCAGGACCAATTAAGCCGGCTCATTTCCATTCAAATTCTCTCTCGGCAAAAGCTGCTATTTTTCCCCATCATACAGCACACTAGTGACAGCTGTCAGAAAATATACATGAATAAGAATAAAAAGCCCTTGAGCTGGAAAGCGGCATTTTAATGAATGACCAAAGTTTTCCAACAATAACTCCCTCTTCCTGTAATGTCCGAATGGAAATTATTCAAGCCGTAAAATAGTCATTAAGGTGAAGATTTATTTTTTATTTTTTTAAATAAATGTTAAACTAAACTATCAAATATATTAATTTCTCAGAGTAGTAGTAGTGCACATATTAACCCAAATGGCATGCACATTTGCTCATACACCCTTAGAGACTCTTCCTAGGCAGGATGACATGAGTCTAATGACTCTGGTAACTCAATGTTGGTATTAGCATACACCAAAACACTTTTCACCAAGTACATTATTTAAACAAAACATACACACAAACACACACACACACAAAAAAAACCTTCTAACACAATGACTGCCCTGCCAGTCATCCTCTGTCTGGTCGATTCCTATTTCAGGCTACTTCAGATAGTTATCAGATGCAGTGGAGTGTCGAGAACCAGGAACAAACAAAGCTGCCCCATAAAAAGTGATGCTCAGGTATTTTTTAAGACAGATTGGCAGCATTGAACAAGCAAAGCTGCCCCATTAAAAGTGATGCTCAGATACTTTTTAGACAGATTGCCAGCATTATCTTGTTACACCCCCGCCCCCACCACCAATACCCCGCCCCCACCCCCTACCTAAACGACCAGACCAAACCAGAGCAGAGGGGAAGGCACTTATGATTGGAGTCACACATGAGAGGTGATCGAGGGAGTCTCATCTGCCGAACATCCTGAAGAGGCCACAAGGTCTGATAGCAAACGAGTGGGCCATTTTCCAATCAACCCATCGTCAAGCTGAAGTAGAGACCTGGCAGAGACTGAAGAGTTCTGCTTTCTGGGCAACATTTCTCAATGTCGAAGTCTAAAACATTCACTGGTAATGTTTCTTAAAAGGTAATGTAAGATAGAAATGGAAAAAAAGACCCTGAGATAAACACAGTAGGTATTACACAGGCCAAAGCTGGCCTCAATATCGTGCAGTTTGAAGAATCTACACTAGTCTACTCATGAAAGGTTTTATTGAAAGATTATTACTGTTTGTGCAACTGGAAGACATTCTCATGCATGAAACCATGAAATTGTCAGCATTTGAGATCAGGAAGTTCACTTTACTCTTCTGGGAGTCTCTGTGAAATCTGAACTTGCCATGGCTACCGGGGAACTTGAGTGCATGCAAATATCTTCTTTACATATAGTTTATTCCCCAGACTTTTCACATGAGATAATTCATACTATTTTTTTTTGGTAAATCACCAACAATACACCAATTACTTGTGTTTACAGTTCATCCCAGGGTCATTACTAATGAGTGAAATGTTACTTTGTAATAACTTTGTGTGTGTGTATATATATATATATATATATATATATATATATATATATATATATATATATATATATATATATATATATATATATATATATATATATATATATATATATATATATATATATATATATATATATATATATATATATATATATATATATATACAGTATATATACACACACCACTTGTGAAAGAAAATAAGTGCACTGTCTTCTTCTAGTCATACACGATCCAAACTATGTCTAAATGCTTATTCACCTGACCATCAAAGCCATGTGGGCTTTTTGAACATTTCATTCCAGACTTAGTCCCCCCACTTTGCTGTTATATTAACCTCCTCTCTCCACTCTCCTGGGAAGATTTTCCATTAGATTTTGAATCATGGCTGTGGGGTTTTGTGATCATTCAGCCACAAGAGCATTAGTGAGGTCAGGCACTGATGTTGGGTGAGGAGGCCTGGGGTGCAGTCGGGCATTCCAGTTCATCCCAAATGTGTTCAGCGGGATTGAGGTCAGGGCTCTGTGCAGGCCACTAGAGTTGTTCTTGGCAAACCATGGCTTCATACAGCTCACTTTGTGCACGGGGGCATTGTCATGCTGGAACAAGTTTGGGCCTCTTAATTCCAGAAAAGGAAAATTGTAACGCTACAGCATACAAAAGTATCCTATACACTTCCAAATTTTTGGCAACCATTTTGAAGAAGAACTACATATGCATGTAATGGTCAGGTGTCTGCAAAAGTTTGGCCATATAGTGTATGTTTGGCAGCCTGGAAATTTCTGTGGCTGTATTCTGGCAAAAAGAGGAAAGATCTATATTTGTCCAAAATGGGATTTTCTACCTATAACACACTATACGTTGACACGTCAACTTTAAGGATCCTTTAACCCTCTTACCCCTAAGTTCCCACATTATTATGTCCCATAACCCTATATTCCCCATAGAAACAGCACGCCAACCCTGAGTTCCCGGGCCCAAATCAACATTTTAATTTGAACATATTTAGGCCTTGAAACAACTTATAATAATGTATTTGTGTAAAATTACTTTGAAAATGAAGCAGTTCAGTGCTTTTTACTAAACTTAGAGCACAATTCTTAACTAGAGAAATTACGAAAAAATGCTCACTAAAATCCTTCTTCTCATTTAGAAGTACCATACGAGCATCAGCGTGGTCAATGCCTTTGAATAAATTCAAGTAAATAATAAATAAATAAATGCATTTTAGTGCCAAAAGTCAAGTCTCTGGTGATAATCAGACCAGCAGGTAGTGTTTTCACGAATGCACAGAGATGGTCAGGTTATGACTCCAAATCCCTGCAGCGTCAGTCGCACTGGTTGATGCTGAAGATGAAGACGGATCAGGGTCTGAATCAGGAGAGTTTGCGTCACTATCAGTTTCGGTTTCGGTTTCACCATCGCATGAACTTTCACTGCTGTCACTATCTAGAATCCTCGCTCTCGCCTGTGTAACTGTGTATGTTTTCCTGTTTCTTTCCACTGTTTTAGATGTACCTGTGTTCACTGTAGGTGGAACTTTAGCTGGAACATGATTAGCTTTTCGCTTTGGCATTTTTAGTTCACTTCTACTATTACACCAATATTCACGCTTGGATCTTCATCGTAATGCCGGCGTAATAACGTAATCACGTTGTGACGTCATGACGTCATCAACCTTCCGGGTCAAAAAATAATAATAAAATAAGTAAGGAATCATAGCAGAGTAATGCCGGCATACCAGACTTACGGGGATAACGTTTACACTGTAAAGCCGGTATATCGGCCTTACAGGGATTTGGCATAGACGACCAAGCTGGTATATCGTCATTACGGGCAAGACGGTTTTTCAGCCATACGAGGTAAGAGGGTTAAGAGCCAGTTTATCAAGCATGGTGTGTAAAACCATCTGTTGCCTAAAGATGCCTAAAACCTTGCTTTCAAAGTGTAATTTCCTCACACAGTGAACTTCATGCTTGTTCAAATTGTTAGGAAGCTATTTGACAGTCAAATGGATATAAGCCTAATCTATTTAATTTGAAATCAGAACAAATTATCCACAATTCTCACGGCATGACAATTTTCTTCCATTGGGGTTGAGATACATGCAACGGAGAAACCCATTTCAGTTCAGAATTATATCTGAACTATATAATAGCAAATCACAATATGAAACATTTTCCCAGGCTTCCATACACATTTTAATCCGATTGATCTTAAAGAACGACGCACTTGCTAAAATATATTTGCGAGTCAATTCCACAGGTCAGCATTTGTGCTCTCTTCCACTCATCAATTCTGAGAAATGGGTTCTTGTAACCAGACATGTTCATATACAGGCATTTGAAATATGTCTCCGAAGGGAATCTGGAACCTTCTGGTCAAAATCAATTCTGGTGTGCACAACAAAGACAAAAGTCCCTGGAGAAAAAGTGGCATGATATAAATGACAGGTGATGAGCAAGTTTCTGTCTGAACATGACAGACGAGTTAACGCCAGGAGACCTCCATGACAGCTGCTCAAACATGTGTGGGTGGGTGGATTTTGGAGGGCATTACACATGGGAATAAATGGGCTGAACCACCTCTAGATTGAATTTGTGCCAAAGAATGACAACCTGCAGAAACATAGGATGGGGTTGGCACGGGTAGGTGAGCATCTCTAATATGAAGCCTGTCAGAAATTATCAAAGAAATTTGCATGTAATTCCAACACTTATAACCAAGTTTGATGTTTGTTTTTGTGATAAAGTGCAAATGAAAGACAAATATGCATACTAGCATTTGTATTGCACAATTAATCCTATTAAGAATGATTGGACAATATAAAAAGGCATAAATATTAGAAATTATCTACTACAAAAAACGTTTATTATTATTATTATTAATAATAATAATAATAATAATAATAATAATAATAATAATAATAAACCCAGGGTACTGTTGACTGTTTTTTAGTCACAAGATGTTTGATGAATAGCAACACAAAATGAACAAACAGGGCTTTGCTTTGGAGTTG
>CM022752.1:12202666-12407666 GCA_012411365.1 Ameiurus melas
CCTCGCTTAGCGATCATGTGTGGTAATAATCTCAGAGCGTTATGGGTTAATGGGGAACTTTACTGTCCTATTAGGGAAAATGATTTTCCCACTAAAAATCCATAAGGCATAATATTACCGATATTTAACCTACAAAATGACAACATATTTAATCCCAGTATTCAGTAAAACCTCAACCACAGGCCATTGAAATAATTGCAACAGACATCGCTATTTTAACTAGAACTACTACTTTTTAATATGGGGGGAGGTTTAAAAATAAAACCCATAAGAATGTATTAGCGGTCTATCTAGGGGATCCAGTTCTGTGGAGAAACCTTTTCCCTGTTCTGAAATTTGCAGCTTTATGCAGCATGATTTTCGAAATGGTATCCCGTACAGTTCTATGTGAAACCCTCAAGTGTTTCTTTGCAAAGTATTGGAAGTCATCTTGACTAAAAAGATAAAAATAAAATCTGGGTGGAACCTAGATAAAAAAAAAAAAAAGTATGATGTGTCATTCTTTAATTGAAAAAAAAATTAAAATAATTGGAATATTGCTATGGTATAAGAGAAGATGGCATTATATTATCCTGTGCAATGAGGACATTTAAAACAGGACTGTTTTCTTATTCCTCACCCTGAAAAAGCCTGACGTGCTGGATTTTCAGCTAATTTAATGAAGTGCCTCCCTGGCGAAAAACTAGTACAAATATTTGTGTTTAAAATAAACAACAGGGAGCACAGGACACAACCGTGGGGAATACCTGGATACTGTAGATTTTTGTCAAAACCAAATCTGTGGTTTAGCATATTTAGAAGCTCTCAGAAACAGTATATGAGTCTGAGCCGCAGCAAAGCCAGAAGGAAAATCCACAAATAAATTCAAGAATTTTTAAAGCCTCGGGATGTGAGTAGACAAAATGAAACAAGGATGAAAGGGTATCATTAAACCCCTACTGCGATGAGTTTCTGCGGCTGTATTAGTCAATGAGTCTGTACTGAGTACATGTTTAGTTTTTTTCTTTTAAATAAGGCTTTCATAGCATTTCTTCACTACTGAGATCAGTGCAGCTGTTGTGATAATCTTTGGACTCAGATGGTTTAAGGATTCTTTATTTTCAACCTGTATAAAAAAACCAATGTTATATAATGGTGTATAGTGGAGATGAGATATCCAAATTTGTAAACACCCCTTTCAAGTCACCCATCACTTGTGCTTAATGGTGCTTGGCACCCCGGCTTAACACCCGGACAAAATCATGTACCTGCTGTAGCTCTGAGATAGAGAAAGGAGAAAAAGCATGAGAAAGGGAGAGAGAGAAAAAAACAAACCCAAGCTACCAAAGCAACGGAAATGGAGACCACCTCCTCCTAATCCAATTCTGTGTTTCGAGCTAATAATAATAATAATAAGCATCTAGAGCATAAAATAAAGAAACAGTTACTATACTCGCATAATGATAAAGACATATAAAAATCACCACTTGTACCACAGTCACAATACACAAAGTTATCACACCAATTAAACACTATTTTAATTTCTTATTTTCTGGCTGAAGCTAGACAGTCTGACGCATTCCAGCGGTCTACGATATCCAAGAAAATATATGACATATTTATTAAATACAGAATAACTATTCAAATTTAAATCAGCAATACAGAAACAAAAGGACAAAGAGAAAGATGAATTCAACTTAAAAACAGTATGACCTTAAAATAAATATTTAATTATTACTGGACATTATATAGAACATGTAGTGTTTAAAAACAAACAAAAAAAAAAAACACTATTATATAGTTATATATATAGTTATGTTTTTATTTTTTATATGTATATATATATATATGTGTATACATTAATATCTTTATTAAATAATAAATATTAAATAAAATGAATAAAAACTTTTTTTAAATGAATAATCATTTATTAATGAGTGATTCATCATTGAGTCATTTATGACTCAAAGGACACAAGATATATACAGATTATATATTATCTACAATAAAAAAACTGATTATATAATAAATAAAATACCCAGAGAGCGCATATCTGTCAATAAAAATACACACTGGAATTGAACAGAGGTGATCGTTTTGATTTCTACTCTGTATTTTAGCTTGCTAGCTTGAATGGGTGGACTGAGACTTTTTGTTGAATTTTTTTTCCCTCAGGTTGTTTTTCCCCATATAACGATTCTGTAACGTTTAGGAAACAGACACTGATACTTAGGCCATGTCCCTAAGTGCATAATACTGCAGTAAATAGTTTCAGTACACCATTGGCGTTATTATTTAGGCATACTTAGAGTGCATTATGCGGTCCGGGATGCAGCCCTGAATCCTCTCTGAATGTGCAGTCTTGAGATTAAGTGAAGAAGTGTGCAGCAGAACCCACACTGAAATTTTTTTTTCTTTCTCCCCCACAGATAGCTTGAAGCATTTTCTACCAGAGACAGCGAGATTTCAAACTCTTACACCCAGCAGCTTTACCATGTGCCAAGCATCTGATTTAAAATGCAGGTTTCTTCACAACTAGAAAATACATTTTGCATCTTGTGTACACCAGCGACTTAAAAGTGAAACCAGCCACGGAGGCACTTCCTCTGTTATTGCCCATGGGCTTCTTGGGCATTGTAGTCATAAAGCACCTGCTGCCCTAATACTGTACAAAAGTATACACTGGAAAAACAAAAGGACAGCTGCTCTGTGCAGTTTTTCAACAGAGTAATATTATTGCCAGGGCCTGAGCTCTTGCGTGTATTGATTTATTTTTTTTTGAACAATGTTAAGGACATCTGATTGTTTGATAGCAATATTATGGGTTGTTGTCAGCAAAGACTTGACCTGCACAACCTCAGCCTTCTGTTACAATATAAAAACGGGCAAAGAAAACAGTTAGTCAATATCTAGTCATAACTTTATTGCCCTGCCAAGTCTCCGTTGGATTTCCGATGCAGGGGTGGATTCTACTTTTCTTTATTGTTGTTTCAAATCAATTTTTGGCTGTATCGTGATTCTTATTTGTATGTCCTTCTTCGTCGTCTGGTGCTCAGAGTATGCCTGCTTTCTTTTGGATTTATCTGCATACAACTCAATCCACATGGAACTTGGGTTAATAAACCGAGATCACCCACGCTCATGAAAAGAGTTGAAATGTTTGTCACTGTAGTAGACAAACTTAAAGAATGTATCTTGGTTCTTGCAGTTAGAGAGCAAAAATATGCCTGTGCGATACAGCAATTTCATTGCTCCTGTACAAACTTACACTGTTGCAACGTCCAGTAATGTTTACTCCAGTTAAAGTATACAACCAGACGAGCCGACCTTTATGCCTTTTGCATAGGATCTGTGCAATTGTACACCAGACCACGCATCATACAAGTTCTCACTCACTAATACACCTAGAGAGCAGTCTTCTGACTGCACAGTTGGTTATATTACACCCTCCTCTACTCTCCTTTAACTTGAAATGGTGGAAGTGTCTTATTCGAGAACTGATGAGAAAAATCAAATTCAGGAAAAATCAATATCGCACAAGCCTAGTAGGCACTACATTTATGTCTCAGTGCAATGTTTTGTTCATTCAAACGTGGGTTAGAAGAGCTGATGTGTTTAATACTCAGTCAGGACAGGAAATATGGATAACTAGATGCATCCAGAGTTAAGAATAGCAAAGCAGCCATCTGAAAGTGTTTTCAACTTCTGTCCTAGTGTTTTTTTTTTGGCTCCATCCACTGCCAGAGCCTCAGTGGGAAGCCCACTGTAATCAGTCTCATTAACTGAGCTCACCTGTTACCTCAACCATGCCAGGCCTGATTAAGGCTAGGCCAGGCATTGAGACCAGGTCAGCTTGCCAAGGACGAAGAGCAGCTCGAAGTGAAAAATCACGAGCTGGCGAGAATCGCTGCCATCCAGCATCGTTAACTGCTGGTGGGAAATAGACAAATCTTGCAAAGTTCAGAGGATGAATCCAAGAACTCCCAAAGCGCCAGAGCAACCTGGAACTCATCAATGCTGCAGTTCTAGCAGAACCAGAATACATTCCTGTTCATTTTTAATTAGACTGGCAATCATAATGCACTTTTACTCTATGTGTCAAGGCTGTAGGATTAACATTACATCCCCATCAACAAAATTGCAATTTCCTGAGAAAGACTTGAGGTCATACACTACCAGTGTGAACATGACAGTCTCGTTGTTCTGTTCTTTCTTGTTGTTTTTTTTTTGTTTTTTTGGTCAGGTAATTAGTTAGCTAGGGGATTGTGGGAAGTAATAAAGACAAGGCTGCATGAATGAGAGATTTTTTTTTTTCTCCAGAAAATATTAAACAAAATACAGTTCTTCAATCTTTGCTTCAGGCAAAGCTGCTGTTTGTACCCTCTTACATTTTGGCACAGAATATTTATGTTATGCCCCGTACCTTAAAAAAAAATAAAATAAAATAAATAGTTCTAATAAATCCAGTAAATTGGAAAAGTTTATTTTGATTTCTACAGTGCAGTTACACCACCCCACAGTATACATTCAAATAGACTTGAAGTCTACAATACCTTATTAAATGTTATTAAAGTTTCAAGAATATGTCTCTGAGGATCTGTTATTGACCTGCCATTAATTAAGACCACAGGGAAACCACTGTGCATCTCTATACTTCATTATAGCACCCCATGCTCATCCATATAATTTGGCCTTCCCTTATTATTACATTAAACTGATATTAGAAATACTTTCCTGAGACAATTTGTAATCAATTTGCTTTGCTGTACTTTTATATATATATATATATATATATATATATATATATATGTGTGTGTGTGTGTGTGTGTGTGTGTGTGTGTGTGTGTGTGTGTGTGTGTGTGTGTGTATTTCCTCCCAGGAACAGATCTCTGGTTGTCAATTAGAACCTAAATAGTCACTCAAAGCAAAAGATCTATTGCCAAGGTCTTCTCAGGAGCAGAGCTGTAACCCTTGAAGTTGCACTGGTCATCATTCTTTAAGATAAAGCCTTTTAAAGAGGCCACAGCTGCAGTTCAAGGCGTCTTGGCTTTGAGGAAGACATCTCACTCATTCATTGATTTTCAATAAGTGCTGTACAGTATTTTATTAGGATATGACATTGGAAGCTGTTGGAGAAAGATGAGTGAGAAATTTAGCTCTTGCTCTTTTGTTTTAAGGAGCATACAACGTGACCTGAACCTGACACGCATGTTTAAAACCTCTAATTCATCATGAGAATAACAAAAGTACAGTCCCGACCAACCACTCCCACCTAAACTCATCATAATATTTCCATATCAATGTATTTAATGTGTTTCAGAGGGGAGTTTTCCTGTAGCACAGCCATTACACTATGGTATATTTCATATTCTGGCAGATTTGTTCCACTCCTAAGCCCCTTACTCATGAAGTACTCCTATAGTCTAGTTTAATATAAAAAATAATGCAACCAAATGGGGGAGAGGGAAAAAAAAAAACCCCAACACAGAACGTCCTATCAATCTCCTTCTATTCAGTTCACATTGACTATATATAGTCATTATGACTTGGACGGCTCTGCTTTTATGAGCTCTCAGATGAGAGTCCGGCGGTACAGGGTGAGCCGTCACACTTTATCTTGCTCATCAAAAGGATCAATTTGGAGCTGGATCGAGGCTGGAGGATAAGTTATAGAAATGGTTTAAGAGGCAGCGGTTTGTTGTCCTGGGTCTCAGGTGGTACACTGCCATTGAGTGAGTGTGTGATTGAAGCTCTGCAGATATCTTAACTGCTAACCATCTGTTGAAACTGGTATCCACAAACATCTCTCAGCTTCGCCAAACGAAAGCATGAAATGAACAAGATCGGTGCAATCTTGCTCCTGCTTGAGCACGTCTTTGGTTAAATGGCTGGATCTGTAGTGTAGATCTGTAATTACAGGCCCGTGAATGTAACAAAAACTAATGGAATTTCGTAATATTGCTGAGAACGTGATTCGATAAGAAGAGAAGGATTTAGGGTGTTCACGATTGGCCTGAATTTTAAGTGTTATGCAGGATCGATTTTGGGCTAGTTTGGGGGAGAAGATCGTAATCTTAGTGGTTTAACTAGAGGAATTTCTTTCGAACTGTGGATAAATGTGTTCAGGTTTTTTTCATACGTTTACTTGTTTTTTTTTTTTCCTCCACCTTTGGTACCAACATTAATTTGAAAAAGAAAGAGCTGTTCTCTTCGATTTTTAGTCAGTCATGTAGACCAGTACGAGACGTGAATTTTTTGTGATGTTCTCACAAAAGGTGAGCTAATTACAATGCTTGGATCTAGTTTTATAGATCAATAAGTTATTCCATATTTTTCAATGGCCAGAACAACCCTTTCCCCGCAATAACAAAACGTGAAAAAAAATAATGTGACAAGAAAAATGTATAGCCGCGAGTTCAGAATAAAAAAATCAAGTGCGAACACGACCTTACTTTCGTTGAGGCTAATTTGAAATGATTTATTATTCCGACTTGCTTGGATACAACGGTAAAATAAAAAAGATCAAAGTAAAATCTTGCCTGGATCTCTATTGCATCACAGTCAACCAACAATCATTCATACATATTGATGTTTCTTTCATTAGCTACAAAGCTAACTGCCAGACATCTGAAACAACAAGAGAACTCAAAGAGAGATGATTTGTAGGATGGAAGGTTCTCAGCATCGAGATCCAGCTGACAGACTGGACTACCTTTGTTTCTTCCTCATGATCCATCTGCTTGCTATTGAGAAATGAGGCCCAGTGATCCCAAAAATGACTCCTCTGACACCAAAATCTGTCCCGAGCAATCGTATCTCACTGGAACATGCACAGGATTTGACATGTGTGTAACTCGCTTCATTGCTTTGCTCTGTGATCTCTTCTTTCTTCTCTGAAGCATATTGTTCATACTGGGAACAAAGTGCAGGTCAGAGATTAGTATCAAAAATGAATCAGTCTCAGGCTACAAATAAGGCTGAAGGTCATCATAGATCATGATCGTTGCAGGAATTAACTGTACATGAGAAGACTTTAGCTATTGCAATATTTGTAAACAAATATTACTGGATTTTGCTGTACACTAATTAAGGAATAAAACACTTGGGGGCATGCTGTTATAGCAGAATTATCCGTCACCACCACGAAGTAATATATTCAATAACAGCATGCCCCGAAGTGTTTTATTCCTTTTGCACCACAGCGATTTGCCAATTATTACAATCTCTAACTTATTAAAGAAATGAAAGAACACACTGTACTTCTTTATCTGTTCATAGGTACGGTTAATATGTATTTCTATTGTAACTTACATTAGTGCAGTAGTGTTCGAGTCCCTCAGTGTGAAAAGATGGATTTCCACTGGATGGACACACATTGTTGGAAAGGGTTCAGATGCGCAGAAGATGCTAGAAAAGCAAGGAGCTGGAGGTCCTGGGACCTGGAGGATTTTTTTCTGAAGAACAGTGGGCAGTTTGACTTCTCCGGACAAATAAGGGACTCATGAAACAACTCACAAAACATAAAAACAGTCGTGGATCATCCAGGTAACAGCACAGTATTAATAACCAAGCGTATGTAAATATTTGAACTGGTTCCGGTGTGTAAACTCAGTCATTATTGTGACTTGTGGACTATATGTAAACATCTGCTATGTGAAAGAGCTTATTCAATGCAGGACTAAATAAAAAAAAATAATAATAATATTTCTGCAAGGCGTATGTAAACTTATGACCTCAACTGTACATTATGGTTAACCCACATTGTGTCAAAACACACCCTTCAGAATGTAAGTGATTTTTATTATACTGCAGGTCATGATATTAATTAACAGAATGAGTTAACAAGATGTTAATACTTCCCTATTATCATAATTAATGGCTAGTCATATACGACTATGCCTATGCTCCATTATTTCCTGATGTGCTGAGGATTTAGTGCATAGATTAATTCATCATTATGAAAGAATTAGCTAAGGAGTAATACATGCACGTTTGTGGACTTTAGAGTAGTGTTACCTTAAAAGTCCCTGTCAAATTGCATTCATTCGTGTATGTATGCTTGTTCAGAGGCGGGGGTGGGAAGTAGCAGGGATGTATTCACCGTAGTAACCATTCCACCACCTCTGCAAGGCAGGACAGAGCAATGCAGCTGAAGGCGAGCGGTACAAATACCCGCACGCAAATACTTTGTATCTGATAAACCATCATCATTCATCTTTCCCATAATATCAACTTTTTTGTTTTTTTGGGTGATGCAGCAAAAGTACCAGGCTGAATGCTGGGAATCTTTCAATTTGCATGTTCACAGGAGCAATCCAAGCTGCCTTTCAGAAATTTAGACCACGTGACCTCCTGTGAATAAAAAGAAGGAGTCTGACTGTCAGTTTAATTCACACTGATGTCACTTTTATTCACAGTGATGCCCATTCTATTCAGAGCAATTATCACATAGTCATGGGCTTTCATTTTTAAAGGGTAATTGCATTCTTTTCTTTTTCTTGTCTTTGAACTTGCACTCCATCTCACGACCGCATCGGGAAAAAAAAAAAGTCAACTCATTCTGATCAATTCATATCAATTTGTGTTCCTTTTGCTTAACCTGTGTTTGCTTTAACACAGGAGGGAGTGAGATGGTATAAATGATGGTGTCATTATGGTATCATGGGGTGTGCTGTTATAGGAAAATAATCAAAAAAGACAAGTGTGATGCAGCTAGACTCAAAGCAGAGTTACTGTAACTATCCAAAACTTGATTATCTCCCTATAACAGCACATCCCACAATGTTTTATTACAGGAATTGTCCTATGGATCCAATTTTTACATTCATAAATTAACAACGTGCCATTTTTGTATCCATTTATTGTTACTTTCAAATATATATATATATATATATATATATATATATATATATATATATATATATATATATATAAAATAAAACTTACTGTTGAAGTGATAACATATTAGAATCAGTGCATTAATATAAACCACTGATTTGTCTTGTAGCTGTAACGACTGTCAGATCTGCAGTTATGGAAAATGAGCCAAGAACTTCTGACGAATCAGGTTGGAGAACTCAACAGCCCTTTGATATAACATTTTTAATCTGAAAGTTGAAGAGTGAGTGCTTTATTTGATAAGATCAAGTCACGGAGTTGAGTTTAATAATGTTTCTATCAGTAACATGCTCTCTCCTTTTCAGTTGAGCTTTGTAATAAGGTGTCAGGGGATCAAAATTGAAAAGGAAAAAATATACAGTCTTGTGAAAAAGTAAGTACACCCCATGAAAATGGTTGGCTCTTTTTTTTTTTTTTTTTTTTTACATATTTGCGGAAACAAACATTTCATAATATATGAATTACTGAATAATAGTGCCTAGATTAAGGAAAATGAGCTGTTTCAATCATTTATTCAACAGAAATATTAATAGAGGTGATCTTAGGTGGAAAAAGTAAGTACACCCGTGTCTTCAGAAGCTAGTATTGCCCCCTTTAGCAGAAGTAGCTTCTTGTAGGCATTTTGCATAATTGTCCACCAGGCTTTCTGGATTTTTTTTTTTTGACAAGTCTTCCATGCAATATTCTTTCAGTTGCAAGCTGTTTGAGGGTTTTCTGGCACGTACTGCCTGTTTCAAATCCCCCCACAATATTTCAATAGGATTCAAAATCTAGGCTTTGACTAGGCCATTCCATAACCCTCAATTCCTTCTTTTTGAGATATTCCTTGGTGGAATTGCTCGTGTGCTTAGGATCATTATCCTCTTGAAAGGTCCACTTTCGGTTCAACTTTGACAATTGTGTCAAAAAAGCCTACAATTTCCATGAGGTATACTTAATTCTTATTACATGACTGTATATGAAACATGAAGAAAAAAAAAACATTTTGAAAGAACTATAGTCAAATGTGCTGCTAGTTTGATGTCCCATTTCCTTTCCTTTGTACATTTGAACACTGATACTTTACTGTTGATTCAGTCTTGGTAATGCGGAACAGCTCTTGCTCCACTTAGCTCTAATTTCTTTGCATATTCTTGAGCTTGTAGTATCCATCATATGTAATGAACAAAACATTTAGACCTGTGCTGTTTTAGGAAAATCAACAACGTGCTGGTGTGATATGGCTTGACACAAAGTGATTATTTTCCTCTTTATTGAAGGTTTTATTCTTATACCACAGCAACTTTACCAACAGTTGCAGCTATAGAAAATTAATCAACACCATCTATCTAGAACGTCAGAGTTGAGAATTCAACAGCATTGTACATATTCTATATAGGTAGGTGGGTTAAAGTGACCAAATGACAATGGATACACAATGAACATGTAAAGTGACTCACTGACATTGGGAATAGGGGGAATAGTGGGACTGGCTATATTTCCATAGTTAATTTCAAGGGTCTGATCATGGCCTCTGCTAATACAGAAGCACTTTTCTACACTCTATGCAAAGATGATTCTCTCGCTCATAACATTAAGGTCAAGGAACTCTAAAGAGAAGAGCCGGCCTGAACGGTGAACTTCATTGCCTGATGGCATTTACACAAATGGCTGTGAAGGGAGAAAATTGTTCCTTTATGATCCCTTGCTTGGCCGCGTCGAGGGGAAAAAAAAATCATTAATCAAACAGTGACAAGTACTTTGTTCTCATTAGAGGAGTCGAGAAATAATCTAATTCTGTGCACGCTGTTTGTAATCCCAAAAGGTCATTTTTAAATCTTAGCCACCAGCCATGGGAGCCAGGAGGGAGACTTGGCACACAGAGGGGTCTATAACAGGTCTTAATGAATACATTTCATGGACAATGCACAGTCCTCCAGAAGTCCTAAAATAAGAATACCAAACACGTTCACTTTGTGAATAATTTTATATATATATATAGATAGATAGATAGATAGATAGATAGATAGATAGATAGATAGATAGATAGATAGATAGATAGATAGATAGATAGATAGATAGATAGATAGATAGATAGATAGATAGATAGATAGATAGATAGATCTTCACAGAGCCCAGTGCATTCAGTGTTGGTCTCAATCTAAAAGGCTAATATTATTAGTGATAACACGGTTCACAGAAAGAGAAAGCATGACGGGAGCAGCGGAAATTAGTGCTTGCACCTGTATCGATTGTACAATGTAAAAGAGTAAAAAGCAGACTGGGTTTGCTGATTGACATCGCACACGTTACTGTAGTCCTTACTGCTGCTCACTATAGTAATAATAATAATAATAATAATAATAATAATAATAATAATAATAATAATAATAATGATGCCTTTTATTTATAGGTGCATTTCAAAACACTCAAGAACATCTTACAACATAGAGGCAAATCTATCAAATACAAAGCAAACAAACACAATTATAAATACAATTATATAAAAAGAATCAATCAAATCAATAATCTATTAATTAACTAATCTATTCTAAACAAATACATTTGAGTTTTAAACTGGGAAATATAATCCAACTGGCAAATATGTACTGGTAAAGAATTCCAAGGCAGCGAAGCGAAGTAACCCCAAACCATAACATTTTCAATACCATGCTTCACAGTTGGTATGAGGTGCTTCTCCGGAAAAGCTGTGTTTGGTCTGCACCAAACATGTCTGCTGTTAATCTGGCCAGTCAACTCTATCTTTGATTCATCTGTCCAGTGCACGTTATTCCAAAAGGCCTGGTATTTGCCTATATGCTCATTGGCAAACTGTAGTCTTGCAAACGCTTTTTCCTGGCACGCCTCCCATACAGATCAAATTTGTCAAATTTACAATCTCTTTGATTGTAGAAGCATGCACTTTGACACCAACAGTTGCAAGCCATTTGTAGATTATTTTCCTTACAGTGGATTTATTTCAAATAATTTGAAAATCTAAAGCCCTTGCCAGACTCAGGCATCTACAACCTTTTCTTCTGAAGAACTATTCTGAAAAACTCTTTAGATCTTGGCATGATGACACCACATACCTCAATAACAAAGGAAACACCAGACATGTGAGAGGGGTATAAATAAGAGGTTCCACCTGCACTCCTTAAGCAGGTTCTAATCACTGGCTTCCAATCTAGAACACCTGATTTCAAAAGATGGTGGATAGGGGTACAATCTGATTTACAGAAGAAAAAAATCAAAACAGTGGCAACATTACTAGATTCTGAGAACAACAACAGACTTGAACAGCAGTGCTTCTAATTTCCGTTTATATTTCAAGCATGTATTACAGTGTATTATGTCTCAAGCGACAGTCTCTCTGAATGCTACACTGTTTAAGCCACAAGGATATTCCATTGTGAATAAGTAAGTAGTATGAAGCACTTAATTTCAAACTCACTCACTTTTGAAGTAGTGAAGGAACCCACTGGGAATCCACACTGAGAAAAACCATCAACCAAATGAAGCCGCCTGCTCCAAGTGCCACTCTGAAAAATACACAAAACTAAAAAAAAGTCATTTGCTAAATATATTACTTCATATTCTGCAAACGCAACACCCAACCACCAAAATGACAGAAGAGGGGAACATTTTTGTCCCAAGAGGGTTATCAAATGCATGTATGTTTTGCAATCTAAAGTAGGGTCTCAATATCTAAAGGGGGTCTGAATATGTACCGTATTCAAGTTCCATCCTTTAGGGTGTCACATTTGCATGGCACTTGGCAAACGAACTGAGAAAATGAATGAAGTGGAGTTTCTGCATTTTCAAGATGCTGCACTGGCAGTAGGTTTATGGAGGTGAGATAAAATATACTGATTATATTTTATATTGCCCCTTCGAATACTAGACCGATGGGATTCCTGTTCATTTAGTTTAATGAGTGGAATTATGAAATTACTAAGGTTTTGGATGAAGACCACACCATAAAGCGGTTACTGAAGATAATTGAATGATCCACTGATTCATCATGATTGACAGCTCATTTGAAGTCTAGTGACCCTCCCTGCTACTCCAGTGATGTTGCATCATCCAAAGACTTTCCCCATCATTGCAGTCCCGACAGACCCCTACACCATACCTCAGCCCTTTCCCCAGCTTGCCCACACTGTTCCAAAGCCTCCACAAATCCTTTATAGGCTTCGTCCTCCAAATCCTTTCTTCCTTGCATTTCAATCTGGATGGTGACTAAGCTATAAAATGTCTTGAAGGGTATAGTGCCATGGCTGAAACAAATGACATTACCAGTCTTGTGTGCCCATGCAGGAAGAAAGCTATTACTTTGATGTGCGTTCTACCTAGAGTCTGCGACTGATCTTCCAACTGAATCGTCTCCTCTCTTCCTCGTTTTCTCCCTTCAGATATTCTCCTCGGTTGTTCTACGTCTCAGACTCCTTCCTTTAATCCCTCCACCTCCTTTTAAATCCTCACGATCTCAGGACACTTATGCAGTGCAGGATCAGTGCAGCATTATCTGTGGTGGATCAACCCATCCAAATTCTATGCTGGAGATCCCCAAAGTAAATTGACCATACCACCTACCAGTTCCAGGCACAGTTTCCATGATGAGTTAAAGCCTTTGTAAACAGTTACAAGCACATTTTGCGGTCACATCAAGCTGCGCCTTTGGGGTTCTGGGTTTAACCCACACACCAACTACGACTCCAAGCAGAGTTCTCAGAGTTCCCTCCATTCTTTTGGTTATAAAGCCGCCCTCTTCATGCTGCTACTGGTTGACAACAAAAGTCAAAGTTTTTCATGTGACGAAGGTATTTGCCCCCCACCACCTCCCTGCCCCATACCCTTTTCTGATTTTACTTTGCTGAATTCACCATTAAAAAAAAATACAGGCATGTACACCCACCATACTTTCAGAAATCTCCTCTCTTATGTCCATTCAAGCTTGTCTGAAGTGTTCTTGCAAAGGGCACCTAGGAGTTCCTGTCGTAATTGATTCTTGGGTTGTAGTGACAGTGATGGATGCGTTGAAGTAGACATATGCTTGACAAAGATACACAGCAACATGAAAAGAGCATGGATCCCTAATCACTGACAGAGGAGAAGAAAAGGAAGGACTTGAAGCACTAAGCAGAGTCCTACTCCTATATAATCCTTTCTCAAGCTAAAGTTATTCGCTCAGCAAACATATGACGCTTCTCTATAATTCATAAATAATATGGCAGTTTAAACCAAGTGCTTAACGATTCCATCTTACTATGTACACTGGTTTCACCTGCCTTTCTCCTCCACATAGAGCTTTTCTGCTCAGCTCAAATTGCTGTGTGTAGGCTGGCGCAAATCTCCTAAAAAGTGCCTCCATTTTCATCATTGAGCGCTACATTTACATAGACTTTCTTATTCGTATTTCCCTCGCCAATCAAGTTTCATACACCAATGTACAAGTCGTTTTTGTTTATTGAGAACAAGACTAGTATTACTCACAGACAAAACTTAAAAAAATAAATAAATAAAAATAAGCCAGCTAATTTTCAGTTCTGGTCTCATTTCCAGGCTTTTGAGACCGTGAGGCTGCGGTCCTCGCTGTGCAGCAGTCCTCTTCAAGGGCATGAAGTGAGTGATCAATAGAGAATTCAACAGCAACCATTTGGAAAAATACACGTTTCCTCAGCAGCTAACCTGAATGCCAATCCTCTGGGGTGCTTATGCACATTAGTAAAAGCAGCAATCTCGCACTCGGTTCTCGTGTTGGGAAGATCGCACAGATTCAGAATACTAACAGCTGTTGAGGAGAGGGAGGAGGGAGTGCTTCGTTGAACGCACTGACAAAAGAAATGCAATTAGAGATGATATTCGGGAAACGGCAAGGTGGAAGCGATCATATTTCTTTATTATTCGATGGCTCCTAGCAACTTGCTTAAAGATGAGTAATGATCAGAATCTGCATGCACCCAACAAGTAAAAGGAAGAGAGACAGTTTGACTGCAGCCATTTTTCAGCTAGTTAGCAACGCGACACAAACATTGATAAAGATACTTTTTGCGAGGCAGAAAAAAGTGGGACTTTTTCTGCACAACTTACAAAAAGTTGCTCGATAAGAAAAGCTCTAGAAAGTTTTCAAGCATAATTCCAGGCAGCTTACATAGACAAAATAGAGATCAGGCAAAATATGTGGCTAAAAGTGCTGTGCATAAGTTTTCACCCCCTTGACATTTTCCACATTTTATAGCATTACAACTGAGACATGAAATGGACATAATTAGGATTATATGCCATGAATGAATCTACACCAGATCCAATACTACTGAAGTGTGGGGTGCGGATTAACAAGCAGAAATGTTGTGGTTGCATTTCGTAAATTCTGAATAATTGCAAACAATTATTTGAACGGGTTTGACTTGCATGAACATGTTGCATGATCTCAAAATATAAACACCTGTCCCTGGAAGAGTCTAAATTTTGTTTGCTTGAGATCACACCATAACAAACAAGACCACGGAGCCATAAAAAGGTGCATCAAATAGGGTTTTGCTGTATATAAAATAAAATCCTAAGGTTTTCAACATCCCACTGAGCAACATTAAATTAGAAAGAACACGTCGCAAGACGACGCCGTCTAATAAAAGTTGGTGATCGAAAGTTTGTGATTCAAAATCTTCAACTTGCATATCATTTCTGCTGGAATGTCGAAAAATATTTGCGATCCCACATTTGACGCATTACTAAACCCAGGGTTCCAACCCAAAGAATTGCTTGGAGGCTTGCTTTATACATTGTCATGTGACTTGCTTGTCTTGATAAAATCATTTGAAGCCTCTGCTTTGAATGATTCTTGAATTATTGAAACCTTCACATTCGTTCCATGTCCGTCATCAGTTCAGTCCAACCCCAAGTGGACAAAATGATGAGTCTCATGTAACAATATTCAGCTTGAAAACAGTCCAGCAGCCTTGCATATTGTGATCGATTCAACACAGCGTGTCTGGCACTTTCCATCAAAGCCAATTAACGTACTCTTACAGCTTTAATTCGTGACCACTCTCTTTCTACAAAGGCAGCATGCCGACCAATGTGTGGATTTGAGAGTCGCAAAGAAATAACAGACATCAATAAATATTGAACATATGTGATTATGTCATGCACATTCAAAATTACAACCCTTACATTCTAACAATGAAGGCCTTGTTATGAGAGACATGAGAGAAAGTCTTATCAAAGCTGTTCTTACAGAGTTCTATCCTGTCCAAAACTGAGTAATAGAATGAAAGAGCTACTCTTTTTAAGGTTTTATGGCATCCGTACACCATCATATGGCACTTCCATGTCTAATAATAAACAGATGAGTACTATTTAAGGACGCTGTCTCCATTGTCAGTACATTTTCTACCATGGGAAAGTCTTCAGGACAAAATGTCTCCAGCTTCTACGTAACAGTACAAGTTGCATTTAAAAAGATAAGAATTACCCTTGTTAAGAATGTTTATGAAAGAATGGTGGGAGAATGTTTATACCTGTTATAACATAAGTAATAACAGTGAGTAACTTTGTTTTGCAGATGTGCTACAGTAAGTAAACGTAACTATAAATGGATAAAAAGGATGATGCGATGTTCAGTAATACACAAGAATTATTAGCATTGGCACATTGTGGAATTTATGAAATTGCACAGTACATCAACAGGGTTGTGAGTTATTACAGCCCCTGATATTCTATACAACATTTCTATTAATAAGAATTTAGTACCTGATCTTTCAGACAATATTTTCAAATGAAATATTTTGTTTTAATTTTGCTCCATCAACCGAAATAGTTCCCAAAAAAGCCACAGAACATTGAGTAAAGAACATTGTGTGCTGCCATGCCAACGCACAAAACTATTAATAGAACCATAAATAGAATAACAAACTATTAATAGAATTGGAAATGCATGTAACAAACAAATAAGCAGAGAGATTTAATCAGTGAAATATCCCAGTGCTCTTATAATATCTGCACGCTGCTTGTCCAATCAAATGAATGGGATCTAAGAAATAGTCATTCACATTGACATCAGCCATAACATGAAATATTGCCTAATATTTTGTAGGGTCCCTTGTGCCTCAAAAGAGCTCGAGGGATGGACTCCACAGGACCTCTGAAGGTGTGTTATGGTGTCTGGCATCAAGACGTTAGCAGCTGATTCTTTAAGTCCTGTAAGTTGTGAGGTGGGGTCTCCATGTATCGGCCAAGTCAACACCTTGAACTCTTTGTCATGTTCCTTTAACCATTCCTGAACATGTTTTGCAGTGTGGCAGGGATGTGTTATCCTGCTAAAAGAGGCCACTGCCATTAAGGAATACTGTTGCCATGAAGGGGTGTACTTGGTGTGCGACAGTGTTTAGGTAGGTGGTACGTGTCAAAGTAACAACCACATGAATGTCAGGATCCCAGATTTCCCAGCAGCACACTTACCACAACATCACACTGTCTCCACAGGCTTGCCTTCTTCCCATAGCACATCCTCACGCCATCTTTTCCCCAGGTAAACAATGCACAGGCACCTGCTTGTCCACATGATGTAAAAGAAGACATGATTCATCAGCCACCTTCTTCCAGTGCTCCATGGTCCAGTTCTGATGCTCAGGTGCCCGCTGTAGGTGCTTTTGATGGTGGACAGGGGTCAGAAATGGCACTCTGACTGGTCTTGAGGCTACACAACCTCTTACACAGCAAGCTAAGCTGCACTGTGTGTTCTGACACCTTTCTATCACAGTCAGCATGAACTTCTGCAGCAATTTGTGCTACAGTAGTGCTTCAGTGTAGGATCAGAACATACAGGCTAGACTTTGCTCCCCACTGGCATCAATGGGCGTTGAGCACTCATGACCCAGTCAGTGCTTCACCAGTTGTCCTTCTGTGGACCACTTTTTGTAGGTACTAACCACTACATACCAGGAACACCCCACATGACCTGTCATTTTGGAGAAACTCTGACTCCGTTATCTAACCATCACAATTTGGCCTTTTGTCAAATTCGCTCAGATCCTTACACTTACCCATTTATCCTGCATCCAACACATCAATCAGAAAACTGACTGTTCACTTGCTGCACAATATATCTCACGCCTTGGCAGGTGAAATTGCAATGAGACAATCAATATTATTCACCTCACCAGTCAGTGGTTGTTATGGTATGGTTGATCGATGCAAGTCATGCAGTTTTGACCTGGATTTACATAAGAAGGTGAATTATACAGGGTTTACTTTCTTACTTATGTTTTGTCAACCGTCATCTTTGCACAGTAATTTGAAATGTGGGAGTAAAAATACTTAAAAAAAAAAAAAAAACAAAAAAAAAAAGCATCTTATTCACACATTTGATGGCAACACTGACTTTTCCATCATATATAACAAAAAAAAATAAATAACTAAAACAATGAGTTCTGTGTATCTATTCATAATCCATTTGCAGGTTGAATAACATTAGCATTATTTCCAAGCTTTTTAGAAATGCGTGATGTTCAAGCCATAAAACAATATGTTTGAAAAGCAGACACACGACGTACTCAGCCTTTAACGGACAGCTTTTGTTTCTATAGTAACCCCGCTGCATTTATCAGATGCAGTGTTTTCAAACCCATATAGGTCAGGGCCAGTGCCGCTCATAATGGAATCTTGCTCGCTTAGAATTTTTGTTATTGCCCCCCCACACAATTCTTTTTTGTTTCATCATCATCTCTAAAAGCATACAGCGCTTGAAAAGCAAGCTTTTTTAAACTTCACACATGTCCATTTTCTCTCCTTGTTGTCCTCACCCCTGAGTAACACATCTGTGATGTTCTCTCCTTGACAGTTCTTTCAGAAAATGACACAGTGAGAGAGAATGGTCACTTTAAAGAAAACAGACGCTTTCCCAGATCCGCTAGTTTGCTCCTGTGCTTTTTGATTTTCTCCACCTGCCCTTTAAACGTGTACTTTACATCGCCACTTTACTAACAGCAACAATTTCACGGCGTAAACTTGCCTACCGCATTCATAATCGACACGTCAGGTAAAATAAACATGGCCGATTCATCTTGCCACTAATGCTTTTTTATGTGCTGAGATGCTAAAAGATACAGAGAACAATAACTCATCAACCCCAGGCCCAAGCCATAAGTCATGTGAGTGAGTTTAACAAGACAGCCGAAATAGAGACAAACAGAGAGCAGAGAGTGAATATGATGAAGAGTAATTCCTAACCTAAGGCTGTTCAAACATCCCCACTTCCAAAAACCCATTTGCTAAGATTTATGTGGGAGGGAGATTTAGAAGAAAGTTCACTTTTATGCATGAATTTGGAATACATTTAGACTCCCGGTATATCTGATCCTGAAGAAGTCATGTGACGTGAAATTTTAGACACTTTACAGTTTATGTTTCATACATTTTGTATATGTGGACTTTACAAAGACAGGAATGTTATTATTTCACACATGATTGTTTTACACCGGATACATTTCTTTTTTCATACATACACACACACACACACACACACACAGGATCTCACAAAAGTGAGTACACCCCTCACATTTTTGTAAATATTTGATGATACCTTTTCATGTGACAACACTGTAGCAAAGTGTCATTTCTTCAATGTAAAGTAGTGAGTGTACAGCTTGTGTAACAGTGTAAATTTGCTGTCCCTTCAAAATAACTCAACACACAGTCATTAATGTCTAAATCGCTGGAAACAAAATTGAGTACACCCCTCAAGTGAAAATGTCCAAATTGGGCCCAATTAGATTTTTTCCCTCCCCGGTGTCATGTGACTTGTTAGTGTTACAAGGTCTCAGGTGTGAATGGGGAGCAGGTGAGTTAAATTTCGTCTCATCGCTCTCACACTCCCTCATACTGGTCACTGAAAGTTCAACATCACCTCATGGCAAAGAACTCTCAGAGGATCTGGAAAAAAAAAAGAATCGTTGCTCTACATAAAGATGGCCTAGGCTACAAGTAGATTTCCAAGACCCTGACACTGAGCAGAAGCACGGTGGCCAAGACCATGCAGCGGTTGAACAGGACAGGTTCCACTCAGAACAGGCCTCGTCATGGTCGACCAAAGAAGTTGAGTGCACGTGCTCAGCGTCATATCCAGAGGTTATCTTTGGGAAATAGACATATGAGTGCTGCCAGCATTGCTGCAGAGGTTGAAGTGGTGGGGGGTCAGTCTGTCAGTGCTCAGACCATACACCGCACACTGCATCAAATTGGTCTGCATGGCTGTTGTCCCAGAGGAAGCCTCTTCTAAAGATGATGCATAAGAAAGCCTGCAAACAGTTTGCTGAAGACAAGCAGACTAAGGACATGGATTACTGGAACAATGTCCTGTGGTCTAATGAGACCAAGATAAACTTATTTGGTTCAGATGGTGTCAAGCGTGTGTGGCGGCAACCAGGTGAGGAGTACAAAGACAAGTGTGTCTTGCCTACAGTCAAGCATGGTGGTGGGAGTGTCATGGTCTGGGGCTGCATGAGTGCTGCCGGCACTGGGGAGCTACAGTTCATTGAGGGAACCATGAATGCCAACATGTACTGTGACGTACTGTGATGTACCTACTGAAGCAGGACATGATCCTCTCCTTCGGAGACTGGGCTGCAGGGCAGTATTCCAGCAAGATAACAAACCCAAACACACCTCCAAGACGACCACTGCCTTGCTAAAGAAGCTGAGGGTGAAGGTGATGGACTAAACCCTATTAAGCATCTGTGGGGCATCCTCAAATAGAAGGTGGAAAAGCACAAGGTCTCTAACATCCACCAGCTCCGTGATGACATTCTTTTATTTTCACATGTTCATTTTCCATATGTGAGGTATTTATTTATTGACTTATTTATCATTATTTTTCCACATGATAATTTTTACAATATAATATGTATTCATGTTTGTATTATAAGCATTATAAATATGTTATTATTTTTTGTTTACAAATGATGACTTTTCACATTAGTTTTTTAAAACAAATTATTCATTTATATAACGTGTTTTTTTTTCAAATGATTTTTCATTTGAGCTTATTATTTTACAAATGATACATTTCTTTATACGTTTTTTTATACATGATTTACTTTTTATTTTTTATATTTTTTAGCAAATTATTTATTTTAACTAAAGCCCATATGATGATGATGATGATGCTGATCATGAATTTTTAGAAATGATACATTTGTTTCTACATGTTCCATGTTTTTTTTAAATATATGATTTATTGATTTTTCTTTTTTCAAGTGATTCATTTATTTTCAGTTGTGCTATTTTTTTTTTACTCGATTTATTTAATTTCACCTTAATCTTTCACATTTGCATGTGTTTATGTTCCATATTATATCTCGTTAATCACATGATGTCATGCATTTACTTGAATTCACACGTGCAATTTCAGGGCATAACATGGCTAATTGCACTTTCACACATTTTTCACATGAAAATAATTGAACTTTTTACATAAGTCTCACACTGCATTCTGTCAATCACACACACACACACACACACACACACACACACACACACACACACACACACGTCTGCCCGTCTTCCTCTCTTTTTCTCAGAGTAATCTATTTTTGTCATGGCTGGCCGATCAGACCCAACTTTCTCATTTAGGCGTGTATGCAGGCTGCCTCCCAGATGGATAGCTGGAGAGAGCGATGGCAGGAAACACTGCTGCTTCTGGTTTTCGAGGGAAAGACTCGTAATGTGCTACAACAAGGAACTTTCGCTCACACTTTCTATTAAGCCGGTATTCGTAAGACATTATAACTGATTATAACACTGGGAAATAATAATATAATTTAGTCGAATGCCACATTGTTTACTGTACAAGCTTTATAACTAATAATGACATGAGCAATTAGAAAGCAAATGATATATATATTAACAATAAGGAATAAACCAGTTGAGGATGTTCTGTTATAGCAAAATAAATCAATCAATGATGGCGTGATATGATCAAGCCCCTGATGCGAAAAAGATCAACTCTAAAGTTGGTTATTTTCCTAGAACAGCACATGCTGTAGTGTTTTATTCCTCTTCCAGCACAACAATTTGGCAATTTTTCTTTTTTTTATCTTTATTATTGAATAACAGCGTACTTTTTTATCCATTTATAGTTACATCTAATGTCATGGAATATCCGTGAATCTAGTTAGATCCTGTTCTCATTTGTTATAATGCAAATACAAACTGTAGCTCCCTCAACCAGGGATGTAGCCATCATTTCAAATTTAAAGGGGGGCATTTGGTGTCGAGGGTTTTCATTTTTTCGGACCCTTATCTAATTGATGGGTTTATTGCTTTTAATATGCAATTTATGTTTCTGTAATTACATGTTCTATTGTATAATTTAAATATTGCATATTGTGTTTAGTGTACATTGTATGGCATATACATAGCACACAGTATATAATACAGTTCAAAAGTTTACACCCCCTTGGCTCTTAATGTGTCGTGCTACCTTCTTGAGCATCCATGAATGCTTGCACCTTATGTAATAGTCGTATACGAGTCCCTCAGTCGTCCTCAGTGTGAAAAGATGTCTCAACATCATGTAGCCACTCAACATCATATAACTGCTGTTGGAAAGGAGTCAAATATGCAGAAGATCGTGCAGGACTTTGAGGATTTTTCTGAAGAACAGTGGATCATCCAGGTAGCGACACACAGTATTAAGAATGTAAGAATATGTAAACTTCTGAAAAGGGTCATTTTTTATAAATTCAGCTATAATCTTTATGTAAACAGCTTATGTGAAATAGCTTATTCACGACAGTCCTAAATATAAAACATGGGATTTTTTGATCCCTCTCATTTGGTTAACAGTATTAATATTTAACCGATTCTGCAAGGAATATGCAAACTTTTGGGCACAACATATACTTGTATATTCACACACACACACACACACACACACACACACACACACACACACACACACACACACACACACACACACACCACTTTATTCTATTCTATTCTATAGTCCACAGTTCACAAAAGAAATAAGTCACTCTAGCCACTCTGTAAGGAGATCATATCAGTACAATAACAATTTAGATCAACAGTAAAAGAAACCATTATGCAACATGCAACGCTCCCTGATCCAGACGTATATATAATCCATGCAAATCCGAATTCAACATTAACAATACACCATCTTATTTTAATGTGAAGGACTAAGAACACATATGTAATAAAAAGCGCCAGAAAAGAGTTTGAACCAGCTAATATTACCAAGAGTTGGGTCGGCTAATATTACCATCAAATCTACCTAATAATTCATCAGTGGAAATCGGCAGCGTTTGAAAAGAAATATTCAGCAAATTATTCATCATTGTGCAACACCAATAAGACATGCCAAAAAGAACTTGCACTGCTCGACATACAGTAGTAAAAGGAGGAGTGAATGCTGCTTTGAGCTCATCGCGATCTCCGAGCGTGGGCGTCACACGTGTCGTGAGTGACCAATTTTCATGGTAAAGTCAGGTCACGTAAAGACTTAGACATGTATACATATAGAAATCAGAAAGATACACAAGTTGGCCATGGGCAATGTAAAAAATCAATAAATTAAAAAATGTAAAAAAACAAAACAAACTTATTCTTACTACCGATAGTCGGATTTTACGCCCCTGTCCACACCGGCTTGCCATGTCACAGAAAAACCACCATGAAAACGCACAAAGTGCTCTGTCCTAGGGAGGAGATGTTAACAAATGTTACAAAGCTGTGACACTGGAGACTCCTTCCACAAATCTCCTCACAGAAAACATCAATAATAGACCTTTACAAAGCATTACTACAAGGAATAATTACCTACGTTACATAAACTACTATTTCTAAGCACAGTTACGATTTAGAATTAGGAAAGTGTTATCGAAGCCTTGCCATCTGTCAAGTCTGCTACAATGTCCTAAAGATTCCAGCCGTGCAGACGAAACGACACTCGCGTCACTGTTTTTACACTCATCACAGTGTGCATTACACTTCAGTTCAAGTTGTCATTGGTCGCTATTAGGATCAAAGTTGTTTGGTTTGACACCATTTCCTGCGCAGCTCAGACACCGTGCTATTTAGCAGCTTTCTTTCTTTCCATTGGTGACATTAGCTTCATGTTAAAACGTCTCACGCAGTCACTTAAAGCATATGGCTGAGGCGCACTGGGACTGTTTTAAGCGACAGTGAGAGACGGGCTTTTTATCTGTCAGCCTTGCAGGCCCTCGAGACATTCTTTGCACTTGCCAATTAAAAACAATTTACATGTTTCTCGCACTCAAGTTCACAACGTGGAAAATGAACGTTCTCGTCAAAGGGAGCTCTCGAGAGCGTGGCGAATCAAGACAAGGCTACGAGTGAGTGGAAGAATGAACAGAAGTTTGGAGAGAAATGACTGATGAGGTATTTCATGTTATCCATGTCATTTAAATTGTGTTAATCATGTGATTCAAATCGACACTTGTGAAGGTTTTACAATGCAGGTTTCTGCAAGGTAGAGCATGTGGTTTTATTTCCCCAGATGATTTGTTGCACAAAGATTTATTTACTTTTTCTTTGAATTATTATTTTTTTGTTATTCATTTATTTTTATGATGTTTTCACACTATTCAATTATTTAAAAAAGTTATTTTAACACGTTTGTTTATTATCAGATCATTTTACATGATTTTTTTTTAAAACAAATTTTTTCATTTGAGTCTGTAAACATGACTCAATTGTTTAAGTGTTTAACCTAATTAATTTTTCTTAGTTTTACATTTTTACCCAATTCATTTATTTATTTATTTTTACGTGTACTTTTACAGTATTCAATTATTTATTGATTTAATTATTCACGATTCATTTGAATTATGTTCAAATGTAAATTTTATACAATTCTCTTTTTTCTACTCTTTTTTCCTATTTCTATCTTTTCTAATCCCTTCATGTGTGTGTGATTTTTCACTAAGAACTTAGTAAAGAACAAGGAGAAGGGAGGAGAAAGAATAATAAAAAAAAAAATAAATAAGGAAATAAAAGGCTGAGCAGATTATACTCACAGGTCCACGTGAATCCTTGCTGCATGAGCAACTAGCTGCATTAGTTGGATTTTTGTCTGATGGACAGAAAAAAAAAAACACAAAAAAACCTACACAATCCACCTTTTCACAGAATTCCCACAAGCACTTTAGTGTCAGGTGCATTGTTTTGTGCATCCCCCTCTGTTTGGCTGACAGGAGCCGGCCTCATCTGTGATGTGACGCCACCTGTTGTTTTCCTGATTGCACAAATGACACGGGTCACCACGGACAGCGAGCTGACAGAGCCGGGTTCAAAAACTACTGACACGCTCCGCCATCGGATCAGTGACACACTGCTGGAGGAACATTTCAGCCAGTCACATCTCAGTGGAAGTATTGTGGCCTTTTGCACTTCCCTGCTAGCACTGCTAATGGTTCATGGTTGTCAAAATCTCCATTTAGATCTGCATGCAATATTGTGAACTAGTGAGGCCAAGAAGCGAATAAAGATTGCGTACAGACAGAGGATTTAGAGAGACGGCTTTCAAAAGGCTCCAGTTGCCATCCATAAACATGTACACACTAAAAAGCATTTCAGTGTGACTGCACCACTGAGATGTTACCTAATCAAATTAGAACAAGGCAAAGCATTTATTCATGTGAAACTTTATTAATAGCATGATTTAATTACGGCTTTCGCCGGGCTATAATTACAGCAGTGATATTTTCTCTATGAACTTTCTTGCGATATGGAAAAATTAAACTATTATAACATTTTTTTTAAAAAGAACGTTTGTGATTCACAGTTCAATGAGGGGAACAATATCAAATTCACTGCACGTCTGTTCCAAAAGCATTTGTGAATGTTGGGCCATTTCTAAATCCAAAGTCATCAGAACATCATAATGAACTCATCTGGAATCTTGTGAAAGCAAACTACCGAGATCAATGATCGATTGAACAAGCATGTGAGAAAACTGCACTTCCCCTCCCCCTAACCCACCACTTTCTCCCTAATTTAGTCAATTCCCACCCATCATGCATCTTTACCCGATCACACGACAGATACGGACTAGGGAGGGTAACGGTTCTATCATGCTTCCTCTGAAACACATGAAGCCAGACGAACGCAGCTTTTCGAATTGCTGCACAAAAAGACCAGCAGCGACATAACACTCGGAGGAAAGCGCCATCCGCTCACTTCCCCATTCATGACCTCTCAGACCCCCATGATTGGCTAGTGTCACAGTGATCGATACGGAGATAGTATGCCACTGAGAGCACGGCCAATTTTGCTCTCCTAGGCTCTAGGCCATGGATCTCATTCCGTAAACATAGGCTGTGGAAAACAAATTCAAAGTGTAAAGCGCAGAGAGTGCAACTATGATGTACAGAACAATTCGTATTAAACACTATATGGCCAAAAGATTGTAGACACCTGACCAATCACACTCATGTGCTTGTTGAACCTCCACTCATCTGCGAAGGCTTTCCACTCAATTTTGGTATGTGCCTCTGGTGATTTGTCACATTCTAGACAATTCTGTGCTTCCAATCTGGTGGTAAAAGGCTTGCATGTGCTTGTTGTAGTCAGGTGTCCACATTTTGCTCTATAGTGCATATTGAAAAGACTGGGAAAGTGTATACCACTTGCACCAAGTGATGATTAAAAATAACAAACTGAATCAAATGTGTGCTGCTTTTAAGTATGTAATATTTGATACAAGTTGAGATCAAACGTGTGCTACAGACTATGTTCTTCGCTAATGTCCGCTAATGTCCTAAGAGCAGCGACATCACGTCCTGTACTTATGAATATCCATTTGAAAATATAAACTCCCAACTTTTCAACGAATTAACATGTCCTTCCTGAGAGTATGTTTGACCGGCGAAACTCCCATGTGCTCATAGAATGAAACCAGGACCAGAATTGAGAAAACCTTGTCTTAATCCAGCATGGCTGACCTGTAGGCCACGTACCGCTGAAGTCGGAGCTGACTCAGATCACCTTACTCAAATATAATTTCCTGGATGAAGCACTGCTGAGAACACAAAATCAAACAAGGTTAGGCTTGTGTAGAACAAATTAGCACACTTCACAAGAAACACTGAATTATTTACCTTCATCTCTACAGAAATGTGTTTGGATTTGGAGTCCATGCTTGGTTTTGGTTGAGCAAAAAATAAATAAATCCTGTAACCGTTTTTTATTAAGGAGATAAGAGAAGGATTGTATTAAGAGATAAAAACTGTAATTAAAGATAGCGATTGATCGTGGTAGCAGGACAAGTAGAGGTGCATTAGAGTACACGATGAACTTCATGCACAAGCTGGAAAGGAAGCACTTTTTTTTTGAGCACTTCCAATCAGTGCAAACTCTCCTTCTTCTCTGAAACAATGTGCATTAGTATAACTAACTTGTTTGCAGTGTTGCTATTTATAAAATTGATATGGTATAATGAGATTTCTATACCTCAAACCTCTAATGTAAACCACCCACATACTGTCTGTAATTGACCCCATACTGTCTATTTGAAATATGATGAGTAATTCAGGAGCGCTTATTAAAAATAATTACTCAAAGCAACATATAATTGTGCCAGGATACAATTGTGCAGGGTTAAGAGCTTTGCTCAACTGTCTCGAGAAAGTAGAAATAACAAGCAGGATGTATTTCAGTCTTGTTTTCAGATTCCATTAGCATCACATAATGTGTTCACTGATTTACTGCTTGCTTTGGTAATGGATATGTGCAGCTTTTCATACTATTGCCCACAATATTATAGTGCACACAATTGATTTAAGCCAGTGGTCTTAAGATTACTACTTGACATAACGTGATCCCTGTTAAACCTGGACCGAATTCTTTACCAGACCATGTGATGATCTGTTCTCCATGTCAGATTTTACAATGAAGATCATCTAATGATTAACAGTTAAAGGAAATAGCTATGTTTTGCTTATGTCTGAAATCAGCATGGTCAGGTCTTGTGGGCTCACAATTCTTCAGAGAGAGATAGATAGAGAGATAGATAGAGAGAGAGAGAGAGAGAGAGAGAGAGAGAGAAGAGAGATAGAGATAGAGAGTTGAATGTTTTGGTGAAGTTTCACCACTGGTAATGAAGTATTCGTAGCTGTCGCTACAACATCCTCCTGGTTGCTTTTAGAGGAGTAGCATAGCACAACTCAGACTTAGAGATTTTAATCCAAAGTTTCTGTCAGAAGTCTTGCATCAGCTCTCAACTCACAACCAAATTAATCTGAACTTTTTTTCTTTTACTTTTTATGGCGTATGTACTGTACGATGTAATTATTTTATTGTTTTTCCTGCAACCGGAAAATTAGGGTTAGGATCAGAAAATATTGAGAGCACATGCAAAATGCAAAAAAAAAACAACAACAACAACAACAAAATGAGAATGCAAAAATAAATAAATAAATAAAATAATAATAATAAAAGTTATAGAATGCAAACAAATTGAGAGAATCCAATAAAAAAATAATTGTAAGAACAAAAAAATTTGCAGGAAAATGCAAGACAATTGTGACAGAACAAAAAAGAAATGTAAGAACACAAAATTGAGTGAAATTTGTAAGAGCATGCAAAGTGAGCAAAGAAAAAAGCATTGAAAAATTTTCCTCCCATCTCATTGTTTCCATCACCATGTCCCCTCAGGGGCGTCGTAATTAAGTCGTTGTCTGGTTTAAATCTTACTTGACAGGCTGTTAACAGTGTGTAATGCTCTGGTTAGAAGCTTAACATGATGTTCCTCAAGGTTCTATTTTAGGTCCCCTGTATATGCAATTCCATGCACAAGGAAGACCGTTTGAGACTTAAAAGCTGGAATAAACAAAAATACTAATGAAACAGAAATACAGACATGGACAGGCTTGAGAACACTATTGATTTTTGACAGAAAAGGCTTTTCTTGTTTAAATCTTACTTGGCAGACCAGTAACGATTTATAATGGCTTCCCTGGAGTTTAGAAATTCAATATGGAGTCCCTCAAGGTTCTGCTTTAAGGCAATTATTTTCTGTTTCCATCCACTCTTGTTGACATGGTAAATATCGTAAATATCTTAAAAGCTTGAATAAACAAAAATGTCTCTGAAATAGAACTACTGATTTTCAGGGCTACGGCTACCAAAAATAATGACCCCCCTTTTTAGAGCTTGATGCCCTTTAATGTTTTCCTCCTAAAAACAATAGTAATAAATTGAATGCTTTAAAAGTATCCTAGTGTGACATCTGCTTGTAGTTGGGACACTATAAACTGAGTTAAAAAAGAGGAACGAAGTAAACCGAAAGAAAAACAACGTGAACTGGTGAGCACATTTGTCTAAATCATCTAAAATGTCTTATACTGTAAATGTGCCTCGTGTAGTTTTCGTGGGATTTTGCGCTTTGTGTCTTTATTCCCTCACCCTGGGAATGCCAGAAAACGGATATGCGCGTCTGCATTCATCTTCATAATAACATTGTCATTGCTTGGGTGGTGTTGGCTGAGCCTTCATGCTCACACATACACCATCATGGACCCCTTCACCTGACTCTAACATCTTCAAACACAGCCATCTGCAACAGCAGACACATGCTGCCTCTATCTCTCCTCATTTCCCAAATGTATTTCTACAAACTAATAACCATATTGGTTCAGTGTCACACATTGAGATTGATGGATGAGAACTGTCGCCTACCAAAACACTACAGTAATCATCGTACATGTGTCCAGAATGCATGCACAAAGCACTGTTTTTAAAGCTAATTCAGGACTCGTCTCTTGGCTAGTTGTCTCAACAGGCTGCTACGATAAATAATAATTATCATTGATGCGGGATGATGGCGTGTGCGCAGCCATGCAAAACAACAAATGCTAATTAATCTCGAAGGAGATAAAGCACAAAAGAAGTGTCGCTTTCAACATCAGTTAGTTAGCAAGTCGTAATCTCTAAACAATTAGATGTGTTTGGAAGAGAATAGCAATACCTCCGAGGAGGATCAAATAAATAACTGAAAAGGAATTTGATTTTAATTCAAGGCTGTTGGATTCAATCCCTGCACCGTTCTGTTTGCTGAATTTTGGTGAAACCTGACGTCTTCTACTACGTTCTACACTCGTGGTCCAGTCAATCAGAAAAGCAGCAGGTTAAACGTTTATGCATTTTTACAAGAATGTTCTCCTTAGTCTTGCAAAGTTTACCGAAAGTATTCACAAGTCTGTAAAGCACAAGGACAGCCCGAGACCAGTGATTGATCTCGCGAGGGCCATGCAGACAGAACGGGTCTTCAAATTCAACTTTACAGTCTCCAACCATCCGAAAAAACAGAAAATCTATCAGGACAAAACTGAAAGTGATTAATGAGCAACACAAACTAACAGGCTGCTAAAAGAGTTTTAATTATTAAACCATGCATTTGAGCCAGAGAATGCTGGTCTTTTTTTTTTTTTAAACTTCAATACAATGCATCTAGCCAACATTGCCAACAAAGTGGGAAGAGGGAAGGTTAATATTGTAGAAAACGTCTTTGTGTGGGAAATCTCAATGGTAGTGCTATTAATTTCTCAAAGGAACAGTGAACAGTTGCATATTCAAGACCATGAGCTAATATTTCATTTTAAATACCAGCTAGTGGCATTTAATTACAAGATTAAATTTGGGGATCATGTTTGTACTTTCAAAGTGACCTTGTCAGTCCATAATCACAATATCATTACAAATACAGTCCAAAAAAAAACAACAAGACTTACTTTTCTTCTTCCCATGATCTTACCATGATGTGGAAAGCTAATCAAATGATGCACTTTCCTGCTGAGCACATGACTTGTGGAATATTCCATATATTTCATATAGATGAATGCTATGAAAACAGTGTAACCCATGTTTAAAATGTCTTTTACCTTTGCTTTACAGACATTTGTCAAATTTCATATCAATGGAACCGAAATGGCACCGCATAAATACACTGCAACAGATACATCAAATACACTATATAAACATATTCAAGGTTTAGATTGCAACAAGGAAAGAAATGATGCTTTATTACCACCTGATGTGAGCCCTGTGTGGGGGTATTAAAAGAGATTACAGATAATCTGCTGCCATTTAACTCAGCCTCCTACTATCATCTTCATTGCTCACATGTTTGTTTTTAAATGTTTTAATTGAATAAGTCACCCTTTAGGCATTGCAATTAAGCAAGAATGTCAGTTTGTAACAGGAGATAATGCTAATATTAACTAAATCTCAGTTGGATTCATTGCATGGATATACTTTGAATTAATAAGGCTAGCTTGGGTGGCAAACACAAATAAATGGGCTCGTAAACAAGAATATACTTAAGTGATTGCGAATACTTTGCACAAATCAACTTCAAGTTAAAGGGTGTAGGTGCAATACGTATGAAATATAAAGAAAAATCACACTTGGACACAATTGGGTGATTCCATGATTGGGGTGCCATTTGTATTCCATTGATATTACATTTACAAATAAGGCAAAAAAGTTTAGCCATTTTAAAACATAGAAAGCATGTTCACAAAAGCCAATGTGCACTTAACTGAAAATATGAACAAAAGCTCTACAGCACTTAGATAATGGCATTTTGTTTCCTGTCCAAGCCTTTCCCCTTGAAATAAACAATAATAACTTAAAATTGAACTATAAAGATATTTAATCTTGTTGCATTAAAGTGTAAATCCATTTAATATCTCAGTTTCGCTTATGAAAAGGTACATTTTAATCCAACAACTTTCATGCAGCCCAGTTACCTCGGCATGCTCACCTCTATGAAACAGTAGAGGAAGTTGTAGGTGATGTTTATTGTGAGGCAGGAAGAACATTCATGCAAACTGCATGAGCTAGGAAAAATCCAGAAGAAGAAAAAGAAAAGAAAAAAAAACACTACTCCTTACTTCACACCAGTGTGAAGTGCTGTTGTGCTGTTGTGCTGTTAGTGTGTGTGAGTGGTGATTGAATCCAGATGTGTGTAATCATATATTTAGTGGCTGTGAACAGAACAATGTGGGTGAGTGCTGGGGATCGTAGTCCATGGCGGCCATGTTTGTAGGCTGTACGGTGTTCCGGGACCTGAACATCAGTGATATTGTGCTATCGACTGATGAGGTCACTTTGAAAGCGCCCCAAATTATAGATTGAAAGTAAATGATGGGTTTTAACAATGTATTTTAAGTAAATCATTCAAATATTCTCAGAGTCCTTGTGCCCTTAGCATGGTTGCTAGTTAACCAGAATGTTTATGTATTTGCTAATCCTATATAAAGAAACTCAGCCCTGTTACTTATTTAAGAGCTAAATGAAGTCTATCAGGAAATGAAACTTTGTATGATAAGTTATAATGGCTAGATCACTCATGCAATTATTATTGCATGAGTGTATGAGCAGTCTTTCATTGAATATATACTTATACTAATCATGCAACGAGTTATGGATGTGTAATGACTTTGACACAATCACAATCTTGATTTGGTACCCTTGTTAAAGACTAAACTTTAAAGCCTCTGATCGTTCGCTTCCCGAGGAATGTATGTGCTCCACGCTGCTCAGTGTCTTGAGTGCCTTTCTAATCGAACGCCTCTTGTTTACCTACTAGCTAATTCAGTCCATTTTCTTTTCACTCACTATACAAACATTATGTCATTAATAGAACTGGATGTAACAGCAAAATCTTATTTTACTAAACTGCTCTGTTTAGCAGTGTAATGCTTTCCGTTTTTTTCAAGGCAATATCAGAAAATGATATGAGCAATTCCCCACAGTTTGTTCAACGTTTGATTATAATGATATCCTTCTAAACCCTGCAATCAAGCCACTGTCGGCCTGTTCCTTTAATAAGTCTGCTTCCATCTACCTTTTGGCTTGATGTTACTCCTGATTCACTTTTTAGGACGTATTTTCCAGTCTTCCCCTCATTAACATGTCACTTGTTTTTGATTCTAGTCTTTCTAGGATCTTTCTGCTATGATTATAAACTCTTACTGCTACCAAAAAAAATAAAAAATAAACCCATGCAGCACCCTAGAACTCAATCATGCATTCAAAACTGCAAATTTTCTTAAAATTATTCCTTGAAAAGAGAATGATTTGGGGATAACAACTAATTGTGAGGCAGTAGGTGGACTGTGAAGGTAGATGGTGGTTCAACTATGAAAAGTAAGTAGTGAGATTTTGATTTAAATCCACCACTCTACCCATTCTAGTGCCCAAATTATTGCTCATATCTTAATTGTAAAGTTTGTCACAGTAAAACCCAAACTGTATTGTACTAATACTGTAGATTAACAGTTTATGTTCTTTGGTAAGCACAAATCATTCATCCACAAATCATAAGTGCCCCATGTTCACATTTATCATCTTTATATTTCCTGCAACTTCATATCTGACTGCTCACTTGGGCCCCATGAAAGTCAAAATCTCCTGCTCCAGCAATTTTATTGCTGGACCCCAGTTCCAACGCACATCTTCTAGTCTCAACAAGATGCTCTGTGAACCTTTCGGTCCTTCAAGTTTTTAAAAGAAATCTGTATCTGTATTTCTGTGTTTGTTTATTCTCTACAATTCGTATTCATAACATTATTACACAAGGCAAGGGGCCAAGGTGGCTTAGCAGTTATAACATTTGCCTCGCACCTCCGGAGTTGGAGGTTTTAATCACACCTCCGCCCTGTGTGCACGGAGTCTGCATGTTCTCCCTGTGCTTTGTGGGTTTCCTCCGGGTACTACGGTTTCCTCCCCCAATCCAAAAACATGCACTGTAGGCTCATTGGCATTTCCAAATTGTCTGAAGAGTGTGAATGTGTTTGCGATTGTACCCTGCAGTGGGTGTTCCCCATCTCATGCCCCACGTTCCCTGGAATAGGCTCCAGGCTCCCCAGCGAGCCTGAGTAGGATAAGCCATACAGAAAATGGATGGATAGATGGATGGATGGATTACACAAGGTGTACCTCTGGGTTCAGTCCTGCACCTAGTCATTTCATTACACATTGGCTGATTGGTTATACTTACAGATCTCTACCATGCAATTAAATTGCATTGTTGTTCCAGTGATACAAATAAATACACATATGATTATCAAAGTTATAACTACTCTGACATTCCCTACTATATCATGTAATTGATATATCAAACACTGGATAAACTTCCATCATGTCTTTGGTCTGGTGGAGGAAACCAGAGGAAAGCCCCGAAGTACGGGGAGAACATGCAAACCAGCAAGCCATGGGAGATGGTGGCAAGGAAAATCTCCCTGAGGTGACAAGAGGAAGAAACCTTGAGAAGAACCAGACTCAAAAGGGAACCCATCGTCATTTGGATGATACTAGATCTTTTTTCTTCTAGACCTGTATACTATAAGGTCGAACAGTGCTGTGTATTAAAAGGGGCTTGAGGATGAGGCTCACTACAATTTTAACTTGAAGTCTCTTGCATCTCTTGAAACTCTGAAGACTTGTTTGAATGTAAATTCTTCTTACCAATTACTGTCTTCACGGTGAGTTTGTGAAACATACCTCATCATAATCATGTTTGAATTTTAGAACCTTAAAACCTTTACAATGAAAAAAATGTGGTGGGGGGCGTTAGTCAATTGGTTTATATTTAAACATATTCCGTAGAGAGGTGGGCGAATGTGCAAATGGAAATATCAACTTTAGGTGGTGTGAAAATTGAAAAATATAAGAGGGCAATTTCTTCTTCTCGACATTTGTAAATTAAAATGTGGATTTCTTTGTATAGTTTAGCTGTAGTCCCTCAAGGCACTAGGAAGGAACATAAAATGAGATGGCTTGGTTGCCTGCACAGAATAGCAAGCTGTCCATAATTTTGTGTCTGAAATGCCCGAGAGGCTCTTACAGAAAAAAGTACATAGTTTAAGAATGGCTAATAATAATGTAACACAGCTCCTTATCTTTTCCTGAAATTCATGATGACATGTATAATAATATACATTATATTAGCACCCAGGTAAGGGCTGACAGTCGACCACAATTTGAATATGAAGAATAAATTACATCAGCAAAATTATCTGGCTAAGTGTCACATAACTGACATCCTGAAATCATATTTACTGGAATAAAAAAATAGCACATTGGCCAACAGGAATCCTGTGATGGACAGAAATAAATATTCCTATGCAAGGAGGCAGAAAAACTAAGATAGATATTTATGTCATGTCTGATGCATAATATAGTCTATATGATTTTCTATGCATATTGAAGTACAGTGTGCTTGCCTTTACGTTTTTATCCAACATGGCCTCATGTTCATACATTCGCAAATTCATAATTCACATGACTCACATGAGGTCATATTAGAAGATGCAAAAGTTCAGGTTAGGGTAATGTTCGCATGACATTTTGTTGCTAAAATCCTACCGAATCAGTCTAAAATATTTGAACCAATAATTGCTTATGAGATGTTGTCTTAGGAATTTGGCTCTCTTACAGTACTGCAACTTAAATAAAAGTAGATGTACATGAGAAATAAAACTTTCAGGTTGAGTGTTTGTATGAAAATAAGCAACAATGGGGTGGTGTTATGTGGACCGGCATGAATCAGAGTTACTGTTACTAGTTTTATCCATTTATAATTACATTTAATGTTATGAAAGGTCTGTGAAATAGTTTTTTTCCTTTTATTACTTATAGTATACAGGTGGACTCCAATCAAGTTGAGCTCAATTTTGATTGTCGTGGCAAACGCTGTGAACACTTATGTAAATGTGCTTTTTATTTTTTATATATATATATATATATATATATATATATATATATATATATATATATATATATATATATATATATATATATATATATATATATATATATATATATATATACATATAATACATACATACATACATATATATATACACACATATATATATATATATATATATATATATATATATATATATATATATATATATATATATATATATATATATATATATATATATGTATGTATGTACGTATGTATGTATGTATATATGTATGTGTGTGTGTGTGTGTGTGTGTGTGTGTGTGTGTGTGTGTGTATAAATTTGCAAAGATTTCAAACAAACTTCTTTCATGTTGTCATTATTGGGTATATTGGGTATATATATTTGTAGACTTTTGAGGAAAATAATGAATTTAATCCATTTTGGAATAAGGCTGTAACATTACAAAATGTGGGAAATGTGTTTTGAATACTTTCCAGGTGCACTGTATAGCAGCTTGTACTGTTACAAGGAATAGAAATAGGCTCCTTCCAATGTCAGAAAACCTAAAGTTACAAACTGTTACAAAGCACTGACACTGGAGACTCCTTCCAAAAAATGCTGAATAAGCATCTCACAGAAAATATCACCATATAAACTAATACACATAAAGTTGGTTACGTTGTTCCTATAGAAATTATAGAAACTAAAGTGCATTAATATACTATAATTCTTGTAGCCAGAGTGACTGATGTCTGAGTTATTCTCTTATAGAAAATGAATTACCACCTTCTGACCAATCAGATTTGAGAATTCATGATACATGTACAAAAACAGCAAATATCATGAGAAGTAACTGTGCAATTTACAGTATCCGTTCAGTGCATGAAATCATACAGGTACAGATTAAAGGGGATTTATTATGCAAAATTCACCTTTAAATTGTGTTTGAACATAAATCTGTGTCAGGGTGTGTGTACAGAACCACCCTATTATAGTAAAAATCCACCCACTGCTTTTTTTTATATTCCCTATAAATCATAAACAGTGTCTCAAAATGAGCCGTTTTCATTTTTGCCCTAACGTGATGTCACATCGGAACAAACCCCGCCCAGGGACTCTGCCCTATTAGCATAGATCCTCCCCTAAGTGAGCTGCACACCGCCTGCCATGTTCTCCACGCTGGAGCAGCTACAGTGAGGAGAATAATGTCTCAGCTTTGTAAGTGTTCTGTTGTTGGCTGTAAGAATGAACATAAGAGTCTTCATGTACTCATCAGAGCCACTGAAGACACAGTGGAGAAGTTTTATTTTTGAAGGAAATGTGCCGCAAAAATACCTTCAATTATTTCACACCAGACTGCTTTGTGAATGAGGATCAATACAAAGCAGGGTTTGCTAAAAGCTGGATTCTCAAGCATGGATCAGTACCAACTGTTCATGATCCAGCTTCAAATCCAGAAGACGCATGAATCGCACTTTATATTTTGTGAATGCTTGCAAATCGCCTTTCTGAATGAGCTTGTTGGCAGATTCCACAAATAATGCGGATAATGCTACCATGATCTCTGATTGTATTCATGTAGACCAGAGCTATGCCGTCATTTTTATTTTTACGCTGAAAACGCCTTTATTATGCACAATCCAGTAAGTCTTTTTGAAAACTGTTCAGTTTTGTGCGAATCATTATTTTACACCAGACTGCTTTGTGAACGAGCTTGTTAGCAGATACCATGGCTAATACGGCCAGTTACCAATGTCTCTGGTTAATTCATAACCGCGCCTTCATTATGCTCAATGCAGTAAAGTGATTGTCTTTTTGAAAACTTTGCACGTTTTGTGTGAATGACTTTGTTAGTAGATTCCACAGCTAATGTACTATCCAGACCACGAGCTGTTCTTTTCCGCAAAGGGGGCAGGGAGTAGCAGCTCATTTGCATTTAAAGAGACACACACAAAAACAGTGTGTTTTTGCTTCCACTCAAAAAAGGGCATTTTCAGTATGGTATAATAATTTTGAGCTGAAATTTTAAAGGCACATACTGGGGACACCTGAGACTTATATTACATCTTGTAAAAAGGCTTCAAATAGGTCTCTTTTAATGTTCATCAAACATCAGAATGGGGATAAGTTTGTTTTATACCTGTTTGTCTCTGTTTATCTGTTCCTGTTTGTCTCTGTTTATCTGTTTCTGACTATTTATACCTGTTTTTTATTTCTGTAAAGCTGCTTTGAGACAATGACTATTGTAAAAAGCGCTATACAAATAAAATTGAATTGAATTGAATTGAATTGGATAAGTATGATGTCAGTAATAGTCACAACAGTCTCTAGAGTTTACACAGAATGGTGCAAAAAACATCCAGTCAGCATCAGTTTACAGGATGAAACCTGTTGTTGATGAGGCAGGTTGCAGGTCAAACCTTCAAGCAAATGGGCTAAAGACCACACAGAGTTCAACTTCTGTCAGTCAAGAACAGGAATCTAAGGTTCCAGTGGGCTCAGGCTCACCTAATCTAGACAACCGAAACTTGAAAAATGTTTTGCCTGGTCTGAGTAAAGTAGATTTCTGTTGTTGTCCATTTCTATAAAGTCCTGTTTATTTCAGTCTATGGAACAATATTTATATTTTTTTTATTTAGGCCCTCGATTCCAGATTCTAACCCAGAATCCACTGGGATTCTGAGAGATTACAGAGATGAGAAAAGAGCCAGTTTCTTCTGATGGTAGAGTGGTAATTCGCTGAGTTCCAGAAAAAGAAAATTTTGTCAGTCAAAATGACTTGTCCTGCTATGGATCCACATTAGCTCTCTTTTCAAACTTTGTAAAGTCCTGACACAGACACGCATGAACAGTCTGCCAATAAATAAATAAACAAATGCATATAATATATTTCAACTCACAAATATCTCTTCCACTGATGTTAGCATTTCTGCCAGGGGTCGAAAAAACCCCTCCCAAAAAAACAAGCTCTTCGGCTTTTCTTCTGAGAACTCAGCCCACCATCCATCATTATAAAGTTCATTATCAAGATGTTTTCCTTTGGCATCATTAATCTTGAGTAATCTGGGGAGATTGATGTGCCCTCTCCTGGATGACACCACTGCCTGATTTGTTTCATTAATCTCGATTTTTGCTGGTGTCATCCAATGCCCTTTGCCTCTCAAACAGCATAAGTAGAGTGCTGTCACCCATTGCAGTTGCTTCTTTAAAATGCCAGCTCTGTGCCATGATAGAGGAATTGATGTAAGGTGGAGAAAGCAAGAAATGAAAAGAGATAAACACGGGTTTCCATACGTGGAGTGAATAGATGAAACATACACGTTTCTACCACAGCACTGTTGCATTCACGATTCGGATTGGTTGGAAGGTGTTGATTCATTTTCAATAACAGCAGCAGTTCCAACTGTAATTCAAATCACAGGTTCACACTGTATCAACACACGCACATTCTGATGTACACCGATCAGCCATAACATGAAAACCACCTCCTAATACAGTTTAGGTCCCCATTATGACACCAAAACAGCTCTGACTCATCAAGGCATGGACTCCAGAAGACCTCTGAAGGTTTGCTGTGGTATCTGGTACCAAGCCGTTAGCAGCAGATTGTATAAATCGTGTAAATTGTGAGGTAGGGCCTCCATTGATCGAGCTTGTTTATCTAGGACATCCCACAGATGCTCATTTGCATTGAGATCTGGGGAATCATTTGGAGGCCAATTCAACACCTTGAACGCATAGTCATGTTCCTCACACCATTCCTGAACAATTTCTGCAGTGTAGCAGGGCGCATAATCCTGCTGAAAGAGGCCACTGCAATTAGGGAATACTGTTGCCCTGGATCTGTACTTGGTCTGCAACAGTGTTTAGGTAGGTAGGTGAAAAACCTTGCCAGGACCCAAGGTTTCTCAGCAGAACAATGCCCAGAGCATTACTCTGCCCTTGCCATCTTCCCGTAGTCCATCCTTCCCCAGGTAAGTGACACACACGCACCTGGCCGTCCGCATGTTGTAAAAGAAAATGCGATTCATTAGACCAGGCCATCTTCTTCCATTGCTCCATAGTCCAGTTCTGATACTCACATACCCAATGTATGTTGGAGGAAAACCAGAGAACGCTGTAGAACATGTGGAACACCATACAGACTGTAAATGGACTGAATGAGAGAGAACCCTACACAAACTGATTGCATTTCTAATGTCCATGTTGGAAATCATTACAGAGCTGTTGAGATTGCGCTGTTCAATATAGCACCTTCTGATATGGCACAATAAAACAGTGCATGTTAATTACATGTATTTGTATCCATAGCATAATACATAGACAGGAAAGATTTACATTAATATATTTAATAATATGTATATCAGGCCTTAGGTGAAACCTGTGTGTAATTTTTCTTTAAATGGTTACAGCAATGTTGTCGTCTGTGTATATCTTTCTGCATGTTTATATACGTGTGTGTGTGTGTGTGTACTCTTCAACAAAGCCAAGCAATTCTGTAACATGCTGTTCTGATTGTGCTGTTAATAAAGTGCGAAGGCGTCTGTCAGGTGAATATTTGCTGTTAGATGAACACGGCTGATCTAAATTGCAAATACAAAAAGTTTACCAATTTGGAAGTGCACTCCTTTGAGAAATTAATCATGGTTTTCTCATATGACTGAGGCGTTAACTCTAATCTCATTCCCAGCCACACTAATGTCTGAGAAACGGCAACAGTCTCGCATTAATTAAATTCGCTGCTCGCCTCACATATCTTTAAAGGAACGGCATCCGTTTTCCTCCTGCCGTCTTTCTCTCACTCTCGTGCTTTATGATAAGTCTGCGCCCTCTTCATCTATGTCTTTTGGCACGGTAGGAGATTCAAAAAACACACATTTAAGAATATCCATCACCGGTAATCTCTTTCAGGCATGAATTCAATTTCCCTTGCTTGGGCCGTCCCTTACTTTCTTAATAAATGTGATTCTGTGTTTGCTATTAAAGCTGTACAGGCAGATGCAGAGTCTCAATTTGCATCACATTGCCATGCCTGTGATTTCCTAAACCTCTATTAAGATAAGTGCGCCGATAAAGTCCCAGGTGAATCAACCTTCTGAGCAACAGTGTGCCAATCACAAATAGCAGCACTCAAGTCGTACCATTCTGTAAGACTGCAGTGGGGTTGTGACTTAGAGAAACAGACAGTGAAAAAATATATAAATAAACATAATATATATAAAAAATAATAAAATAAATATATATATATATATATATATATATATATATATATATATATATATATATATATATATAAATTAACCTTCATGACAATTGACATAAACCTACCAACCAAATTTCCTAAGATTTTTTAATGCTAAGTTCACATAACACTCACTTACTCACCTGGGATCGAGAGAATATACATAACCCTGTCATTTAGTATTAATACAAATTTTACAAGCAGAATTATCAAACTCAAATTAGGGTCAGAGATATAGGGGCATTTTTCCTGCAAATAAATAATTCAACAGAAGTAACAGGACATCCACAAATAAATAGTAAGTGACTCACAAAAAAAAAGAAGAAGAATAATATATTAAGTGAGATCCACAAATAAATAGTAAATTATTCACAAAAAAGAAATTAATTAAATGAGATGCACAAATACAATAATATGTGTGTATCTTGTATTTCACAGACCAATATTGAATCAAAAAATACCATTTATTAACCAAATAAAAAACTATATTTACTTTTTAAATGAACTATTTTCACATTTAAAGTAGCAATGGTTAAGTTCAAAGGTAGCCTAATTCACAGGGGAAAAAATCAAAACCAAAAAGAGGACCTGGCAACCAAGTAAACAGAAGCTGATTGGTTGAACACATTTCTTCTATGATTGTGTTGTCATGCAATCCGATTGGTTGATGAAAACCCATTGAAAAAAACTCAACACATTGAGGATTGAATTGAACACCAGGAGTCAATGTGAGAAACGTTTCAGAAACCCACAAAGTATTCCACATGATTCAAACACATAACACATGATGAGTGTAACCAATTTGTGGATCTCTTATTTGTGTATTATATTTAATTAATTAATTAATTAATTTTTTAAAGCAAGTTATGCTACAAAAAGACCTGCATACAGGGAGCACATATTATCGTGACATTGTTTAACTCGTAATAAATCTTATCAAAAGTACAATTAAACTTACATCTGGTCTGAATATATTTAAACTAGTTTCGAGCACCAGCTCACACGAGGTGATCCAGATTCATTTTTAGACGCTGCTGAGGCCGGAGCCGAACACGGTCGGTTCACCTCCCGGGTCATTATCAGCCTGCAGAAAACTCCCAGGCGCTGCTGTCGACATCACATCCTCCATTCAAGGAAGGACGATCCTTAAGCTACTGTGTGAGGATGGCTCTGTTGATGGACATGAGCGTCCATGCTGCAAGTCGCTTGGGGTATGTCTCTATCAGTTTTGCACATCGAGAGACTGAAATTCTTGCAAAACAGCTCGAGCTCAGTGAGGTTGGATGGAGAGCGTTTGTGAACAGCAGTTTTCAGCTCTTTCCACAGATTCTCGATTGGATTCAGGTCTGGACTTTGACTTGGCCATTCTAACACCTGGATACGTTTATTTGTTAACCATTCCTTTGTAGATTTTGCTGTATGTTTGGGATCATTGTCTTGTTGGAAGATAAATCTCCGTCCCAGTTTCAGGTCTTTTGCAGACTCCAACAGGTTTTCATCCAGAATGGTCCTGTATTTGGCTGCATCCATCTTCCCTCAATTTTAACCATCTTCCCTGTCCCTGCTGAAGAAAAGCAGGCCCAAACCATGATGCTGCCACCACCATGTTTGACAGTGGGGGTGGTGTGTTGTGGGTGATGAGCTGTGTTGCTTTAACGCCAAACATATCGTTTTGCATTGTGGGCAAAAAGTTCGATTTTGGTTTCATCTGACCAGAGCACCTTCTTCCACATGTTTGGTGTGTCTCCCAGGTGGCTTGTGGAAAACTTTAGACGGAGACTTTTTATGGATATCTTTGAGAAATGGCTTTCTTCTTGCCACTCTTCCATAAAGGCCAGATGTGCAGTGTACGACTGATTGTTGTCCTATGGACAGACTCTCCCACCTCAGCTGTAGTTCTCTGCAGTTCATCCAGAGTGATCATGGGCCTCTTGGCTGCATCTCTGATCAGTCTTCTCCTTGTCTGAGCTGAAAGCTTAGAGGGACGGCCAGGTCTTGGTAGATTTGCAGTGGTCTGATACTCCTTCCATTTCAAAATGATCGCTGCACAGTGCTCCTTGGGATGTTTAAAGCTTGGGAAATCCTTTTTGTATCCAAATCCGGCTTTAAACTTCTCCACAACAGTATTACTGACCTGCCTGGTGCGTTCCTTGGTCTTCATGATGCTCTCTGCGCTTTCAACAGAACCCTGAGACTATCACAGAGCAGGTGCATTTATACAGAGACTTGATTACACACAGGTGGATTCTATTTATCACCATCAGTCATTTAGGACAACATTGGATCATTCAGAGATCCTCGCTGAACTTCTGGAGTGAGTTTGCTGCACTGAAAGTAAAGAGGCCGAATAATTTTGCACGCACCACTTTTCGGTTTTTTATTTGCTAAAAACGTTTAAAATATCCAATAGATTTCGTTCCACTTCAAAAAGAGAGAAGAAAAGAGAGGTGTTTATGTCAGAAGGATAAACTTGTCCAATTTAGCTTACTAAAGCCCTTACTTTGTAATCTATGTCAAATTATTACAATATGGTACGTCTCTGACATAGCAGAAGTACACTGACTGAGTAGAGACTGTTGTGAAAATCTCAAGAGATCATCAGTTAGTTAATAGAAAAACCCCAACCAGCCCGTCAATCACCAATCATCATGCTACGGTCAAAATGACTGAGATCACATTTTTTCCCCATTCTGATGGTTGATGTGAACGTTAGCCGAAGTTGCTGGCCCGTATCTGCATGATTTTATGCATTGCACTGCTTACAGACGATTAGCTGATTAGATAATTACACGAATGCGTAGGTGTACAGGTGTTCCTAATAAAGTGCTCAGTGAGTGTATAATGTCAGCTGTGGTAAAGTCAGTGAAACATCCGTAAACGCTGATGACAGCAGTCAGCTAATGCTTTTCAAACGCCTATAAAGGCTATAAGTTTATACCAATGGTTTTGAAAGGCTTATGTAGCCCTATGAACCATGAAGTAACTTATTACTGAAAATGTCACTACTACCACCATTATGCATCTAAAGTGCTCATAGAAAGTGCATTTCTGAAGCATCTGCTCATGAAAAAGAAAGAAAGAAAGAAAATAAACCATCACACTTAAGAACAAATGGAAATTTGCAGCACACTTCCAAACGAAAAGTCTTACACTTTATGTCATGCATATGGTTTCACAACTTCCTTTGACATTCGAGCCACTGGGATGAATGTAAATCAGGACAAGTGCTAGATATCGACAGCACACAAGAAGGCAAATTTCACTTCTCACATTTATTTATAAAAACAAAACAACTTTTCATGACTTTTGAAGACATTTTCTTTCATTCATTCCCGAGGGACTGGTTTGCAAATGCAGGTAGTCTGTTGTGTGCATGTATCTGTCATTACTACAGTATAGGCCTTTTTACACACCATAGTCAATACGGATCTTTATAAAAAAAAAAACGTCCTTAGATTGACATCTTCTTACGTATTACAGGAGTGGAGAAAGTGCAATGTGTGTGTATGATATCTACTAAAAAATAGTGAAGGATTGACCTTATCATGGCGTGCTATAAAATAGAGCATCGATAGGAGACTTTAAGTGTGTGTTTAAGTTGCAGGGTGTACAAATGATCACACTGTATTAGTATTGATTGCTAAAGATGACATACTGCTGTGCTGCACTGTTCATCTCTGCTTAAGAGGGAGTGCAAGTGCCGTTCCAGCAGGCTAGCTCAGTCAGGCCTGTCGAACACACACTTAAGCAATTTTAACACATACACACACACACACACACACACACACACCACAGTATGACAGTTACAGACAGGAATTAACTACAAGTTAAATCCAAATTAATCTGTTTAAGTCTGCAGTATGCCTATGCAGTTGGGATCTCTATTAAAGAAAACGTGTCTGTCTCCGCCCCTTCTTGTCATTGGTCTGTTGCTTAATGACCTTTATTCAGTCACTGATAAAGTATTGCTGTTTCCATTCCTTGTATAATTCCATTCCTCTTGTTCCTTAGTTCTGTGTAAACCCATCTTCTCTATTCATGCCTGTATTCTATGTTGATTATGGAGATCCATAATCAGCTTACACATTACAATATCGCACTCTTATAAGCAGTGAATAAATCTTCACTGTTAAAAACTTGTGAGGTGGCATGGGAGGTTTTGTGTGCTATAAATTTATTTTTACATCAAAGAGAAAAGTGAGAAAACCTTCATAGATAGCGTGTTCAAGATACTGTAATTGTCATTTAAAATGACTGTTAGTGTTACCTACTTTCAAATTTCATAGTACATTGATTACAGCAAGTAAGGAATTAAACACTATAGTGTGTGCTGTTATTGGAAAATAATTAACACTGGGGTGATGTGATGCAATTTGATGTGAAGCAAAGCACACAGTCCTCTTTGCTGATGACTCTCCCATGCAGGAAAAGATACTATATTATAAAGTGTTCGCACTGGAGACTCCTTCCATAAATGCAAATTATTTATTGTATCCATGTTTGACTCTCTAGAGTGTGAATCACAAGTGCAGAAATTCCAAGCAGAAATAGACATCAGAAGCTAGAACAAGGACCATCGAAATGAACAGAAAATAAAAGAGAGAAGTTGATAGTTTTTAGAGTATCTAACAACATTTAAACATCAACAACCATAAACTGTTGACGCATTGTTTAAAATTAGTTCGTGTCTACATTGGACTATTAAAATAAACTGCTTCCAAAATGCAAAACCAGTTAGATTTAAAGTTCTGAATAGAAGACAAAACATCGATATTCACTGAGCAGAATGGCATCATAAATCATCTAAAAGACACTCTTTCCAAGGTTGTATTATATTAGTATTATATTATTAACAGCTCAAGTTCTCAGAAATGGGATTAATGGGATTAAAGGATTCTATCTAAACACCTCATATTAATCATATTAATCATGTTTCCCTTGGCTTAGATTTTCTATTAGGATTATAACCCAGCACACAGAGGGGAAAGAATGAAACTGATACTTTATTTAGAAATTTACAAAAATGTATTAAAGACATGTTTACCTACTGAAAACAGTACCGTTTATACTAACATTTATAATTATTAATAATGACTGCAAAATAATTTGGTAAAATGTGTAGGTTTTTTTTCTATCTTTCCATAATGCACAGCCATTAATATATTTTTTTTTTCAAAATCTAGGTGTATTTTTTTTTTGACAATAAACAGCAAAAATGTCAACAAACATCAAGCTAAAGACATTACAAGCAAGACAGTTAGGATTGTAGTGGTTAACTCACCAAGTGATTGGACTTATACAAATAAATTTGTATATTTATCACAGACCTAGCTCCAGAATATGATGCACTATGTTGATTGTCAACGTTGAAAATACTGATTAAAATGTCCAGACGAATCTGCACAGAAATGTACAGAATGTGATTTTGTCAACATTTCCACCAATGCAGGGATTTTGCCAAGAGGTTACTAATCACCACATCATCCCAACTGTATAATATATCATGTATTCATCACTTCTATCTTGTACAGTACATTCATGGATTCACTTCTCTTATGTTATGATCATTCAGCCACAAGAACATTAGTGTGGTCAGGGACTGAAGTTGGATGAGAGGACTTGTGCTGCAGTCAGCATTGAAGTTCATCCCAAAGCTGTTCAGTGGGGTTGAGGTCAGGGCTCTGTGCCAGACTCGCAAGTTCTTCCACTCCAACCTTGGCAAACCATGTCTTCATAGAGCTCACTGTGTACAGGGATATTGGAACAGGTTTAGGCCTCTTAGATACAATGAAGGGAAATTTTACTGCTACAAAATACAAAGACTTTCTATACAGTTGTGAGCTTCCAACACTGTGCAAACAATATGGGGACCACATACTGTACATATATGATGGTTAGGTGTTCTTTTGGCTAAATAGAGTAACTTTTGGCTAAATAGAGTATAATAAACCAAATAAGTAATAAACCAAATAAGCTACCTGAATTACCATCAATGAGAAAATTAAGCTCACAATGAACAGCACAAACAAAACCTTAATGAACATGTTTGTGGTTGTTAAGAGGGAAATATTGGAACTAAGGCTAAATATATTTTAACAGAATAATTTGCAGTCATGGATTGCATAAACTTTATAATGCCTTAACATTACTTTGCTAATTGTAACAAGCTAATGGGAACCTTCATATAAAGCAATACGTCAATGTTTATTAATAATTTTGTCTCAATTTAACAAAAAAGACTGCTACTTTGGGGCTAATTAATATAAAAGAAACGAAAATCTGCCATTTTACTCAGTCCGCTTACTGTTTTGGTCTTGTTTTGATTTGCCCATGTGGTGTTGGGTTGCCTTAATGATGCTGTTTAACTAATGTTACACATGTTCTAAAGTCTAAAACCCCTTAAGGATTTTGTGGTTTATTTCAACCAAACAACACCAGTGAGGCTAACATCGAATACTTGCATGTCATCATGCTAATTAGCAAGATTACTTTTCATTCATTGAATTTGTTTGCCTAATAGAATATAAAAAGGCAATTAAAATGTCCGTATTATAATTAGGGAATAATTTCTCCAGGAATCCCATGACCTGATTAGCACACATCTCATACTGAACAGAAACACATTTCACAATCATAATGTTGCCCTCCATAGAGATTTGAGTTTGGCTGAGTTTCCTTTTCTTCATTTGAAGATGTTTGATTAATCAGAGATGGCAAATCCTCTTCAAAAGATTAGAGAAGTCAGTCTTAAAAGAAAAAAAAAAAAGCATGCCAGTCTAAATGCCACCTTGTTGTCTTGGCAACAGTGGGGATCAATGCCGAGTCCTGTCGAGAGAGTTCACAGTAATTTCTGTTGGGTCACGGAATACGGGAGGTGTCAATGGATGTATCAGAGACCAGGCACATATTTGCATGAGGTTAGGAAGCAGATAGAGCCATCTTCTGCTTTTGAACTGTATTCATGCCTCTTCTGCTCATCAGATCCTGTGTCATCATGTTTGGAGCAAGGAAAGTAGAAGAAATTCGTCAACTACTGTCTAGTCTAATCTGTGTGAAATTTGAGGTAACATTGGATTTGAGGTTGCAGTTTGCTCATAACTGGTGAAGTAGTGCGTTTGGTAAATGATTCAGTTATTTACAATGGCATTTCATTGGGATGCATTTGAATCAGTGAAAATGATTACAGCTACAATTACATCTGTTTACAGTACTACTTAATTCATACTTGCCATAGAGTGCAAAATGAAGAGGAGCTTGTTCATTTCAAATGATATTAAAGATTTGCTACACTGTACACTGAATACATTTGGGTTTGAGATCAAAAGATGGCACCTTTTGTTTGAACCCACCCATTTTTTTCAAACGATCAAAAAATATTTGAACATTTGACTGATAGGTGTTCCTTGCTGCCCAGGTGCACCCTGTTAAATTGATTGTTTAAAGGAATAATAGCACTGAATGTCTACTGTTGGTTTGATTGCATTTGTTGTTAAAAAAGGATAAACCAACATGAAGACCAGAGAGCTGTCTATGGGAGAAAAGCAATTCATATTGAAGCTGAGAAAAGAGGGAAAATCAATTAGAGACATTGCACAACCATTGGCTAATACAAAAATTTGGAATGTCCTGAGAAAGAAAGAAAACAGTAGTGTTCTAATAATCTTGGCCAGGGGGGAAAAAAAGAAAAAAAGAAAGAAACCACTGGTGTACTGAGCAACAGACACCAAATGGGTCGGCCAAGGAAAACAACAGCAATTGATGAAAGAAACACTGTGAGAGCTGTGAAGCAAAACCCAAAAACAACAGTCAGTGACATCAACAACAACCTCCACAGGGCAGGGGTGAAGGTATCATCAGTAAGAATCTGAAAGCGAAATTGGAATTCACAAAGAAATACAGAGATGAGCCACACAAGTCCTGGAACCAAGATTAATTCAATTCAATTAAATTTTATTTGTATAGCGCTTTTAACAATGGAAATTGTCACAAAGACGCTTTACAGAAATATATAAACACAGGATACAGATTTTGAGTGTGTGCATTTATCCCTATTGAGCAAGCCAGTGGAGAATAAAATGATATGAGGAAGAAACCTTGAGAGGAACCAGACTCAGAAGGGAACCCATCCTCATCTGGGTAACAACAGATAGTGTGAAAGTAAAAGAAAGTTCATTATGGTTTTTATATGAAGTCTGTTTTGTTGACCTAGTCCACTCTTCACTGAAGGAGTCTTGAGTGCAAAATTGTATGTGGTAATTGCAGTCCTAAGGCCATCGCCGCAACCAGCTCCAGCAACCACAGCGAGAATGTCCATGTGGAATTGAGGTCCACAACCATTTCCATGGTACTTCATGTGGCACCATCCTCAGCACTCAGCAATCTCCAGGCTGCACTGCTTGGGGTCGTCCTCAGTGGCAAAATGTAGCCTCTACCAAAGTGATGGAAAGGCCAAAGTGTAGAAAAGAATGGATTTGCTCTTGATCCAAAACATAGAAGCTCATCAGTCAAGCATGGTGGAGGTAGTGTCATGGCTTGCATGGCGGCTTCTGGAACAGGCTCACTAATCTTTATTGGCATTGCCAACACAACAAAGGACGTCATCAAAAAAGTGGAAGGTTTTAGACTGGCAAAGTCAATCACCAGACCTTAACCCAGTTGAGCAACATTTCACCCCCCAACAAAACAAACAACTACTGAAAGCAGCTGCAGTACAAGCCTGGAAAAGCATCACAAAAGAAGAGTGCATTGGTTTGGTGATTTCAGTGGGTATGCAAGGGATATGCCACCAAAATTAAGTGTTATTTATTTAAATTTACTTTAAGACTATCTATTCCATTACTTTTGCTTGCCGAAAAATTGCATGGTCTGCCACAAAACGTGTCATGTTCTACGTTGTTTGACACATTTTGATGTAAAGGAAGGAAGACTGCAATTCTGATCGATAGTCTGATATTTATCTCATGTTATCTCAAACTCAAAAATATTCTGTGTATAGCAAAAACAAAATAATTGGCCTTGCTGTTCCAGTACTTTTGGAGGGGACTGTAGCTAGACTTAGCTCTACTTAGATCATATCTGATCTCAATCAAAAATGGGATTAGGGAGCTCTGTGTTTTGAGACAGGGATTTGTCTGGACTTTGGATAATCTTTACAAGTCATTTAAAGTAAAAAAAAAATGTCTTTGGTGTTACCTGCTCCACAGATGAACATGAGAACACAGATGCAAAAATACTACCAAAATTATAATCAGAGCTGCTTTTATAGAAAATTAATCAACACCTTTTGGCTGCAGAACGGCATTTGTTTGGATAACCATCTCAAAAAACAAAAACAAAAAAGAAAGGTTTCCAACTTTGCATCGATGAGCCAAATCCAAAGTCACGAATGCTACTGATGAGTATGAAGCATCATCATCATCATCATCAGGGAGTTTGTTCATGGTGCTTTGTAAATGGGGAGTATCAGAGGCTGCCCTGAAGCTAAATGATGATGTTTTTTGTTATTATAAAAGAGACAGGCATATGGAGTTCATCGCGGCTCATTGTGCACGTCTAAGAGGACTCGCAGTCGTGTTGCATCTCATAGAAAAATAAAATGTCTGGGAAATCAGCAAAGGAGAAAAAAATATGAGGGAGGAGAAACAGATACATGTCAGCAGTCCTATTCGCGCCACGGTAGGCCATTTCAGGTGGGTCAGGAGAAAACCGTGCTGATGTCTTTGCTCATTCATGTTAATGACGTTTCTGCTACGGCTTCCTCGTGATATCCTACAACAGCCAAAGCACCATTAACCTCCGACACAGAGCACTGAACACTAACGATATTCGTGATTTCGTGTGAGGCACGTCTCTAGCTGAACACAGTGGCATCCGGACACCACCCATGGACAAGTGAACAATAACACAAATGAAATGATAAAGAGCTCTGCTTCTCCCAAAATCCCTGAGTGCTAACAACATTTTTGTGCTCGGTTGCGTTTTTTTCTGAACGTACACATGAGACTGGATCATAGTGACATGGAAGAGAAAATGTATATAGTCACATGAGAATGTAAGTAAAGAATAATATCAGGATGTGCTCTTATAGGAAAACAATCAATTTTGGATATGATACAGGCCATAAGTTAATTATTTTCCAATAACTGCAAATGTTTATATCTTTTTATACCACAAAAATTAGCTTATGTTCCTTTTTTTCATTAAAGAATAAAACTTTTTACTTTTTAGCTATTTATAGCTACATTTGAATGAATATTAAACAAGTTAGTTAAAGTTTAAATGGCTAAGACCTATCAATCCAACACTAGCCACTCTTCATTCGTTCTCTTAAAATAAATAAGACACAGCTTGTCATGTTCCCGGGAAACCAGGAAGTGTGCTTTCCGACTGCAGAAAACTTACTGACTGTTCCAAAGCGCTGACACCATAACAAGAAGTAGGGGGGGGGGTTTCTTTGAGATACAACAACACCTTTGTTAATCAGGTTATATAAATTATTCTTATAGAAATAATAACAAATTACAAGTGTATTAATATAAATCTTGCTGCCGGCACTACTTTTAGAATTGTTATAGCAAAATGAATCGACACTTCCTGTACAGTCAGATTGGAGAATTCACTTCAGCATGATGGTGTAATAAAATATAAATATAATATGTATATGTTATAAACAAACAGTATACCATTTGTGTTGATGATGGCTTGGAATTTTATGTAATTGAACACAAGTTTCTATTTACACTCAACGCAATATATTTACCTTCCACATCTCTTTTCTTATTGCTGAATATAGGTCTCCACTAGATCTCTTAACAGAACCATAATAGAGTCTTATGTATTGAAACCTCACCCCTGGCAGAGAACACTTTCCCCTCATCACTCCTTCTGTCTTGGCAGAACAAGAGGTTATGCGTCTTAGCCCTGATACGGATAGAGCCAGAGGCTCAGCAGCCTCTCTGGACGACAAAACACATTCGCCTCCTGACGTTTCCATTAAACAGCTCAGCTTGTTTGTTGACAGGGGAAAAGCAGGTGAAAGGTAGAGCATGAAACCTCTCTGTAAAGGTGCAGCCTTAGATCATGAGCTCTTTCGCTCATTGGCAGGGTGGAACACTGATTCTCACTCAAGAATGCCTCAGCTGATTCCTTCTGTTTGTGTGTATATCTCATACTAAATTGTTTCAGAAATGAAAACAAAATAAAACAAAGATAAGAAGATAAAACAAAGGCAACCTGAGTAAACACACAAACAAAAGTGTTTAAATGATAATGTTATTTATTGAAGCAAAAATACCAATTGGGCCTGTGTGAAAATGTATTTTCCCCATAGTTACTAATTCTTCAAATCTATGAAACTGCATCCATAATGGGGTTCAGCTGGACTAGACACAACTTGAATACTGCAAACCCTGTTCAATCAAATCAACACTTAAATAGAACTTTTTCAACAGCATGAAGTTGGTTAAAAGATCTTACCCAGTAACACACTATGCCAAAATTGAAAGAAATTCCAGAAATGAGGAAGAAGGTGACTGAAAAACATCAGTCTGGGAAGGGTTACAAAGCTATTTCAAAGGCTCTGGGACTCCAAAGAACCACAGGGAGAGCCGTTATCTCCAAATGGCCAAACTTGGCATAGTAGTGAACATTCCCAGAAGCGACCGACCTTCCAAAATTCCTCCAAGAGCACAGAAATGACTCATCCAGGAAGTCACAAAAGAGCCAAGCAGACCATCAAAGAAACTACATCAATAAACATCACTGTTCATGACTCCACTATCAGAAAGACACTGGGCAAAAATGGCATCCATGGAAGAGTGGCGAGGTGAAAACCACTGCTAACCCCGAAGAACACTAAGGCTCGTCTGAATTTTATCAAAACACACCTTGATGATCCTCAAACCTTTTGGGAGAATGGTCTGTGAACTGACGAGTCGAAAGTGGAACTGTTGGAAAATGAGGGTCTCTTTATATCTGGAATAATATAAACAGAATTCCACAAAAAAATCAACATACCTACAGTCAAACATGGTGGTGGAAATGTGATGGTGTGGGGATGCTTTGCTACTTCGTGGCCTAGGCAACTTGCAATAATTGAGGGAAACATGAATTCTGCTCTCTACCAGAAAATCCTAAAGGAGAATGTTTGGTCTTCAGTCTGTAAGTTGAAACAAGACATGCAGCAAGACAATGATCCAAAGAATAGGAGTAAGTCATAGTCCTAGAAGTAAGAGTAAGTAAAAGTAGAAGTAAGAGTAAGTAATATATCCAGTTATCAGAAGCATTTGATTTGGTTTGGGTTGCAGTTATTGTTGCTAAAGTGGCATAAACAGATTTTAAGTTTAAGGGGGTAATTATTTTTTCACATTTGGGATAGGTGATGGACAACTTTTCTTACTTCAATAAAAAATAAATCAAAATAAATAAATAAAAACTGTATTGTGTTTACTCAGATTGCCTTTGTTTTATGTTGTATTTCATTTGAAGATCTAAAACTATTTATTATGAGAGTACACAAAAACAGAAGAAATCAGGACTCACAACAGTGTATGTCCTCCATCTCACTAGCAAGGACATTGTAAATCAGAGTCATATCTGAGTTTATCTTTGACCACATGATACTCTATATTTCAACCATAAGACACTTGAAAACTTCAGTTCATGAAAACTAAGACTGTATGTCTATGTGGATTTGTATTTGTGAGGTAAGCCATAAGTTACATAAACGGTCACTGCTAACATATCTAGCTAGGTTGAATATTAAGTAAGGAATAAAACACAACAAGGTAAGCTGTTATAAGGAAATAATCAACGTCATGGTGTGTTTGTAGGTTAGGCAGAGTTACTGTTATCATCCCGAAGTTGATTTATTTCCAATTCCAGTTATTTATTTACAAAATTACATGTCCATTTTATTCATTTATAGCTACTTTTACAGTTGTGGAACATTGTGCCTTGATATTCGTCAGTTTTCTGCTATTCATCTCACGTCGCTCCTGCACTCGCCGCCCTGCCCGTCTGTGCTTGTTTCCAGCAGGTAGCGTGACAGTTCCTTCCTGTTATCAGTTATGTTACTGCAGCTATAAACTATTTATTTCCTCAAGACCTCCAACCTGAAGATAGTCCCATGTCTGATATATCTGGCAATTACTAAGTGCTGACACAGGATACTTCCGTGAATGAATAAAATAACTGTATGTAAGTGATGACAGGAATGTACTTACTTCATAGATGTCCCATAACGTTAAATGTAACTATAAATGGATTTAAAAAGTTGTAAAATTGCTGGTGAATAAGAGGAATTTTAGGATGCTGTGTTATGGAAAAACAAACTTCATGTTCGTAACAGCATCCCAGACAACCATTACTGATTATATACCTATAACAACATCGCTTGTTGTTACTTAATAGACCAGAGTCTGTATTAATTCTATGAAATAAGTTATTTGTTTGCTGTATGTATGTACAGTTCCACAGTCCAATGTAATACCTGAACCCCCTTTCCTCAACACACACACACACGCACACACACACACACACACACACACACACACACACACACACACACACACACACACACACACAACACACTCAATTTACTACAAACAAAACCCCTGGATTTGCAGAATGCTGTCTTCATCACATATTGCTTTACCTTGTTTCAGATGAAACACATTCCTTTGCCTGCAGCAGACAGCTCACCGGCATGTTCCTTGATTCCTAAAGATTTATGCCCGCTAAATGCTTGCGCCGCCACTCGTCACCCTCCCCTCCTTAGTTCTTTTACCTGTTTACTGACAGCGGGGATGGAGGGAGGGAGGGATTATTGGGAGAGCTGATGTAGCTTGCCAGCAAAACACCAAGACAGTGATGGATGGAGCCTGGCCTTCTCTTCTTGTGCTCACTTGCTGACTGGGCCACATGCCTTATTCATGAGATTTGGGGCAGGAAAGAGATGCCAAAAGGTTTAAGAATATATTAAGGAAGTCTTTGAGATGTCAACCAAGTTGTCAGGTGGCGTTAAGCAAAGATTCTGAAACACTATGTTGCATCCACATGCTTGGGAGATGCAGATCTAGATTCCCAACCCTGGTGCTGGAGAACCTGGTGCTGTTTTCACTATTACACTCAAAACACCTGATTGAACTAACCAGGTAATTACCAGTCCTTCCTGAGTTGAATTGGATGTGTTAGAGCAGGGGAAACACTCAAATGTGTACAAAAAGGGTACTTCAGATCCAGGGATATGAACCTGTGAACTAGAACGTACACATGGAAACATGTGCTAAATATACAATGCAGGAAATGGCAAATTATCAACAAAAGAGAGACAAAAGTACTTTTAGTACTTTCAAAAGTACAAAAATGAAGACATCAAGTGTACATCAAAAACAATAATAGCCAGGTGCAGAAACACCTCTTTTCTTAAACACCTGCATGGAAAGACTGAGATGTGGGGTGCAATTAATTACCAACCATTTTGCCTTGGTATATTTAGTTTGGTGGTGCCTTATGCTTTGCCCGTTGAACTCGCAGGTGTAGCTTTGCACGGATGCAAAATGTAAGCTGATGTTTGTGTGGATGTTGAAAGTGGCTGTTTCCGATCATCAGTTTGTTGAATGTGGCAAAGGACAGTAGATGTAGACCATTGTCATTGTTTTTTTCCATGCAGACCCTGCCCGACGTCCCTTCCCATCTGGCCCTGTTCATACCAACATGGGCATTAAAGTCTCAGGCAAGGATAACCAGATCACATCCAGGGATCGTACCCAGTACATCTTGTAGCTGGGTGTAGAAGTCATCCTTCATGTCGTCGGGGCTGCTGACATCGGCGGGTGCATAAATGGTCAGGATTGCCAGACGGTTTGAATATGATTGGAAGGCTATCGCGCTTCATGTCGTCCTGCTGTCGACCATGAACCCAACACCACCTTGTCTCTTATCATAACTGGAATAGTATAATATCATCATTTCACTCACGGATAGTCATAGTTCTGGTGCCAGTGAGTCGAAGTTCAGACAATGCAGCAATCAAAATTTTTTAATTCTTAAGTACCCGGGCAATGATCTCTTTCTGTCCAATGTGATGTCCTGTCAGTACGCAGCCAGATGAATTTCCATTTTTGACTTGATCGCTTTGATACTTTGGTCAGTAGTCCATTTCTCTCCAGCACCCTGGGACCCCAATTCTGGCACATGGGTTGCCCCGATTGCGGTAGAATGAGCACATGAATTTGATCCATTTTCCATTTGGTTTCTTTTCGGGTTTTACAACGCCTTGGTGAGAGACCAACCCTCCTCCTTTCTCAGCTGGGCTTGGGACTGTCCATGTTGGGGTTAAGCAATGAACCAACCAACCAGTAGATGAAAAACCAACCAACCAATAAGCTGAACAACCAATCAACTAACCAACCATCGAGTAAAAATTAATCAACTGACCGACCAAACAACCAACCACCCAATCAAATAAAACTTTATTTAAATTAATAAATAACCTGTAATAAATAAAATTTATAAATAAATGCACTGTGTATATACATGTCTGATATGCATATGTGCATATATGACTTTTTGCTTCTGCAATTTTTTTTTGGCTTCTGCTACTTGTTTGTTTGTTTGAGTCCATTACCTGTTTTATTACATTTTTTGGCTATAATAGATACATCATATTTGAAAGTATGAAAAATAAAATGGCAAGGGAAAAAAATCATTTCAGTGAAGAGCGTTTTTTGTTCCTTGCTTGGGGCGATGCTCTGTGCACCACGCTATTTGTGGAGTCATGCATTCTCTCGGCTTCTAAAGTACGGTTTGAACTACAGGTCTGTCAGACGTGTGGCACGCCAGATAACAACACAAACCTGTAGACACACAATTCACATAAACAAGTTATATGTGATACTGCTGTTCAGAGATGAATAAATTCTGGGCTTGAAAGGCAGTCAAACTAAATCTGACAGCCCATTTGTCAAATCCTGCTTTTCTAGATTTGTATTCTGTGTTTATGGGAACAAATTAGTGCCAAGAAACTGTTGCACATCTATTCAGCCTAAAAATAAGGTCTGGCTCATCAGCTTAATAAAAATAAATGCACATGTGTAAGCATTTTCTTTATAAACAACAGGCCGAAATGTGAACGCTCACAAGTAAATAATAAAAAAAAAAGTGATAATACGGCATGGGTGCTTCAGAAAGGAGTCAAAACTGAACACTTATTCACCTGCTTTGCATAATATAGAGCAAGAGCAAGGACTCCACCATAGTGACCTGTCATTCTAAAATCCTGCTATAGGCTGTGAATAAAATTGCTAATTGCACTCCAGATGGCTTCATAAAATGCAAGTTTACAGACGTTCATAAGTTGACAGATGGTGTAAGAGAAATGTAGTTTTCATAAATAGTATTGTTACTGATTTAAAACTGACCTATGCTCCAAGCTGAGAGCAGTACAACAAGACAAACACCACTGGCATGACTACCATATGGCATTTGTTGAAAAGATCCATTTTTTAAAAGTCAGGGGAAAATAAAGCATATGGGATAAAAGGAAAAGTTGGAAGTCTTAGTAAGCAGCGATCACTGTAAGCAGAAGCGGTTGGTGTAAAAGGACACGCAGGGCTAAACCCTCCCCCTCATTTATAAAAAGTAATGTTCAACTGTTGGTGTCTACATTATCTTAATTGCTTAATTGCCTAAAGTACTTTATTTTGGAGTTTTGTAGAATGAAGTGCAACAATACGGAAGTCATGAACAAAATCATCATGAACGTGACTGTTCTGACTTCTATTATGTTATTATTTTAACTTAAAGGAGCAATCGTCAATGTTTCTGTCAGTCTATTCTGTTAGTCATTTTACAGACACTCCGTCACACTCCTTCACTCCACACCCTGCTAGCTTGCTAATACCTCAGCTTAGCGCTCATAAGTGCTCATAACAACAACAAAAAAAAGGACAGCGACTGAACTCCTGACAAGTCTCATAAATAATTATGAACCTGATTTTGAGTCTTCATAGTGTTACATAGTGACTGAAATCATAACAACCTACAGAATAGTTTCCGCTCGTCTCACACTTTTGTGTATTTAGTAGTCTTGTCGTTATGTAGTCTTGTGTACTGTTCTGTATTTCACCATGGTCCTGGTGAAACAACATTTTGTTCCAATGTCCATCCTTCCATCCATCTTCTATACCTCTTATCCTTTTCAGGTTCACGGGGAACCTGGAGTCTATCCCAGGGAGCATCGGGCACAAGGCGGATTACACCCTGGACAGGGTGCCAATCCATCGCAGGGCACAATCACATACACACTCACACACCCATTCATACACTACGGCCACTTTAGACACGCCAATCAGCCTACCATGCATGTCTTTGGACTGGGGGAGGAAACCGGAGTACCCGGAGGAAAAAATGGGGAGAATATGCAAACTCCACACACACAGGGCCATCAAACCCCACGGCCCTGGAGGTGTGAGGTGAATGTGCTAACCACTAAGCCACCGTGCCCCCCTTGTTCCAGTCTACCCACTTGACTTGATCTTCGCTAATTCCAAAACCTGTCATCAGTTGTGACTGGGAAGACCAGGGGTGGAAAGTAACAAACAACTACTAAATATAGTCTTGTCACTGTACTTGAGTGCATGGTTCAGTGTAACGATACTTTGAGTATAATTAATCGTAACATGAGTTTTATTTTGTTTGTTTTTTCTTTAATGAAACATTCACTTTTGCTACACTTATTCTTGATCACTCTTATGGAGTAAAAAAAAAAAAAAAGAACACATTTAACCCTGTGGATATATAAAAATTTCACAGCTCAATGCATAACCTGTGAAAGCATGCACAGGTAAACCATAAGCTTGCTGACTACACTAGCTAGCCAGATTTGTCTATGTTGTACGGTATGAATTATTATGTATTAAAATGAAGATTTACTTCACTTTAACGTACAGTAGTGATTGCCCGTTGTGTTAAATGCTGTATATGGCAGTGCAGCCTAGCTACAGCTCAGGATAATATGTATGCTAACTATAGCATCTATGTAGATAGAAACGTGTATGAATTAACACGAGCTAGCTAGCTAGATAACAAACCTAGCAATCAACTGCAAGCCCAACATTTGCCTTGAATAGAAAATATTACATATTCAGATTAGTTGTGTCAATTGTAAAATGTACGGATGAGTAATTTGTAATTATTTCAGTAAGTTATTCAGTAGATTTTGCAATTAGTATTTACTCTTACTTGAGTATTCTGTTTAAGTGAAAGGCATTGGGAAAAGCCTTAACAGTCTTCTGGTTTTTTTTTTTTTTAAATCCCTTTTTTTTTTTTAGGGATTACAACATTTTCTACTGGTCAAAGTTTTATTAAGTGCCCATGCAGTGTAAAAGCCAAAAACCACATGCTTGGAGCTTCTAGTCCTTCTTCTGCTACAATACCTGGTCAATACTTTAGAGAGATTTGCTACATGGACTTCATGGTGCTTTTGGGCTTTAGTGCTGTGAAACCCAGCAGGAGCACTTTTAGCCAAAGCTATGTCATTGCTTATTACATTCACCAATAATAAGACCAATAATAAGATTAAACAGCCTCAATTAGGACTAACCACGCACATGCTGCCGCTAATTACTCAGCTAATAACATTAGCAGACATTAACAAATTTTTTCCGTACGCTGGTTAATTTCTCAGTGTGAGATGATGGTGAAGCAGCGGTGACGCTGACTGTGATCAATGTTCATGGCTTCAGGTGAGGAAAAGATGAGCGCGAGAGCAACATTAGCTGGCAAAGATGTGTGAGTTTTTTGGAAAGAGGGATGAGTGGTGGAAAAGAGAGAGAGCGAGAGAGAAAAAGAGAGCGAGAAACACTGCTGGCAGTCGGAGTGCAGAGTTTAGTGTGGCGTGTATGCAATCCATCTGGGGAATAGTGGAGCTTTAAAGCGTAACGCCTTTACTGAGAGTGGCTGAGAGCGTTTCTGGGTTTTCGGGCCGCTTCCATCCTGTTTATGATTTCACAAGCATGGAACCCATTACACATCCTTTACGCGCTCTGATCCGCGCTCGGTGCTCCCAAACCCTCCCAGAATCCCTGGAAAGAAAGCAATTTGTTTTCAGTCTGGCGATGGCAGCCAGTTGCCGCCTCCTTTCCTCTGCTTATATGCTACAAGTGCACACACAAAACTGACAAAAATGTCTGCCGTCATGCCTGCAAAGTTCAATCATTATGAAATGGTCAAAGAGCAGAGGCGGTGCAGGGCTATTTCATTTCTTTCTTTGTATAATAATAATAATAATAATAATAATAATAATAATAATAATAATTATTATTATTATTATTATTATTATTATTATTATTATATTTCTTTGCTTGCGTATTTATTTATTACATTGAATTTTAGTTTAAATTTGTTTACTGTTGAATGTTTACTGTTACTGTTTACTGTTGAAAAATTTAGAACATTATGCATTGCTGCATAGATATGTCATGTACTATATGTATTATGTCAGCAACAAAAAAAGGAAACAAACATACAAATTAAAGTAAATAAATAAATAAGATTGAACTATTTATGTTTTTAGTTTTCTGGTAATAATAACAAAAACAACAACAACAACAACAACAATAATAATAATAATAATAATAATAATAATAATAATAATAATAATAATAATAATAATAATAAATGTATATATACATAAATAAACTGTTTTAAAATGGTGTATATGCATTTGATCCATTCAATTAGCTAATTAACTTATTAATAACTAATTGATAATTTTTTTAACCCATCAAATATTAATATTTTGATGTTGAACATGCTGTAAGTGTCCAGATCTTCTGAAAATATACTGCTTATTATGAAAAAGATATAATTCCTGTAACATTACATGCAAAGCAATAAATTTCCTTTTTTTTTTTTTAGCAATATCAACTCTGATTCCTTAATTATTCATCGAACAAAGTAAAAAGAAACCACTGGCAAAACCTTAAGCAGTGCAATAACTTTTAGCTCGGTCATGGCTGCGTGTACCACTACTCATGCTACAACAGAATATGAGAGAGAATTAATAAAAGGGCTGAAAATCAGCATGTCTCTGTGTTATAATACCTGCTTAGCACTTTCCTGAATGTTTAGAATGAGACTTTTTGTTCTCTCATCTGAAGAAATGGAGAAATAAACAGCACAAATCCCTCATGAACTTCAAATTCTATTTGCTTAGCAGTTATGGAGGGCTTTCTGTTCCTACCAGTAGATGGAGCAAACATGTTTCAGTGTGTGTGTGTGTGTGTGTGTGTGTGTGTGTGTGTGTGTGTGTAGTAATTAAAATGTCCTGCATCTTTCCGGTGAATACTGACTAGTCAGGTAACTGGCAGAGTGAATGTGTTGAGGAAGACAGGGAGAGAAAGAACATGCGAGTGTGTGCCTGGTGGTTTTGTCCAGTCTGCATTGTCCTCTCTTTTTTCTCTTTTTCCTGCTAAGCACCGACCTGTGAGGACAATCATATAAAATCCCATAAAAACAAATCTAGCCAAGCCTGGCTCAGCACTCCACATAAATGTGTTTATTCAGAGCCAGAAATCAGATGACAAATATCCCTCTCTGACAGCGATGCTGTATGTTTCCAACTGCTGACATGGTGTGTTCACGCTGAAATGCTTAGGAAGCCTGGATCGCCGGATACACTGCGATTACTCCTGTGTACAGTAATATTATAAAGTAACATTCATCATCAACAAGTGCTGATATAAGTTCGAAGAAAATAACTTTGCATTTTTAACTTAAAGGAGCTTTAACTCGCAGTGAACAAGCCATGCTTGATTTCTTTTGTCTGTAGAATGAAGTGCTGAACGTTGGGAATATATTAAATTAAATACATCAGTAATAAATATGATGAAATCCCCATTCACTTACTGACCTTATACAAAAGTTTTATACCAAGATCTTCAAGATGATCAGAAACTAGTATTGCCATGGAAACACCCACATCCCTATATCTCTCTCTGTGCGCTCACGTACACGTCTTGATTATGATGTACATTCCAATGTTAATCGTATCATACGATACAAGGCTAATCTTTTCTGAGAAACTAAAATATTTTAGATTAAAAGAAAATATGTCCTTTAGTAACCTAGAGTCCTGACTTTAATGTAATTGAAAATCTAGGACCTTAAACTCTTTGTTCATTGCTGTTGCTTTTCCAATCTGCCTGTTCTGGGAATTTTGTGAAGAGAAATAAATACAATGCCTTCTCAGTGTTAATGGAGACCTAGTGTACTGGCTGCCAAGTATTGACTTTAAAAAAGAAAAAAAGAAAAAAACTAATTCACAGCTTTTTTTTTTTTTTTTTTTTGGTTATAACTCCAACAACAACAACAAAATCCAATCTAAAAATAAAAAATAAAAAATCAGGCTCTAAATTGAGCGGATATAGAGAAGTAGATGGAGGATGACAACTTTTCAGAGTGTTAGATCAATCTGATGAAACACTTACCTGCAACTTCAATAGAAACACCGGCGCATTCATGTAAGTATCCAATCAGCCAATCATGTGGCAGCAATGCAAAAATAAATAATGCAGATACAGGGTAAGAGCTTCGGTTAATGTTCACATCAAACATCAGAATGGTTGTTGATGCCAGGCTTGTCACACACAATAGTCTTTATACAGAATGGTACAAAAACAAAAAATATCCAGGGAGCAGTGGTTCTGTGGGTGGAGGAAACCGTTCGTTGATGGAGGTCAGAAGAGAATGAATGGCCAGGCTATGGTAATGATTTGTTACAACTGGGGTGAGCAGAAAAGCATCTCAAAATACACAATATGTCAGCTCAAATTCATGCTCAAAACAATCAATCTACCAGAGCACATCTGGCCAACAAGAAACACCTCTCCGTCACATGTTCAGAAATTTTTGATCACTTGAAAAATGGGTGGGGTCCAAATGAAAGGTGCCATGTGCCAAGTTTAACACATAGATTTAAATAGCAGGAAATGAAAGCTGGAATTCTGATCTATCGTCTCATATTATTATTGTGTTTTGTTTTGTTTTTTGTTTGTTTTTTTTTTATCTCAAACCCAAATGTCTTCAGTGTATAGCAAAAACAAAAGAATGTGCCGTGCCGTTCCAATACTTTCACAGGAGATTTTACTGTATGTGCATCTCTTTATGGCCACATTTCATCCATCTTTTAATGGTTACTTCCAGCATCTTAATGCACCATGTAGCCATCTCAAACCGGTTTCATGAACATGACAATGAGAATTCAGGGTTCTTCAGTGGCCTTCCCTTTCCCGGATCTGAATCCAATAGAGCACCTTTGGGATGTGATAGAGCAGGAAATTCTCAGCATGAACAATCTGTCAACATGAAGCAAGAATCTCAAAGGAATGTGTCCAAGACCTTGTGGAATCCATGCCACAAAGAATAGAGGCTAGGGCCAGCCAATGAGTGCAGAGATGTCATATTACTGGGATAGTAACCCAATTTTGGTCAGGACCATATTTTTCTACACTTTTCCAGAATCCACCCATAGTGATTTTGCACCATGGGATAGAATAGACAGAAGCAGACCATAATGGGTATCTATGCGTGAATTATGCTGTAGTGGAAATGTGTAGGAAGTGTGCTGTAGTATTCAACTTATCGAGTGCATCATGATGTAGAACATATGTAAGTTACAGCTCAGAGTGTGACATATTCAAAGCTTGATGTTGAGAATCGGTCAACATGAGTCCAGGGATGGCGCAGCGGCATCTTGTTCATTAGTGTGGTCTATGACGCCACATTTATATTAAATATGCCGGAAACCAATACTCTCCCAGCTCTCATCTAGCAGACACGTGTAACCGAGATGATTCATTACGGAACTCATTACAGAATTGATTTTTTTTTTTTTTCCACATCCAGACTTGTTTTTATTTTCCTGCCATCGCTTCACACTGATGCAATTGGTCTTATGACATGGGAGAGAGAAAAATGTTTTTGTCGTAAAACTCAAAGCAACTGGTGCTCGTCCAATATGCATCACTTTGCTTGTTGTGCACCAGGGAGGCAGAGACTTGAACTCCTTCTGGCTTTGCTTTCATGAAGCAAAGATCCGCCGCCGAATGTCTCACAGCTGTTTAGGCCCATAGATCTCCTGACAGCTCTGCTCCATTACAAGTCTCATCTCAGACACAATCACAAACCTGTTTTATAATGACTCCACCACTGGGCATTACTGAAGTCAGCGTTAAGAGTTAAGTAAACAGTGAGCTGTCAGCATCGAGTGAAAAACTTTTTTACGTCTCTCCACGACCCATAATCATGATAAATGGGAGTGTTCGAGCGTTAATAGAACCCAGGGAACACTTCTATTTACATATTTTCTCCCCCTCCTCCTTCTCCATGAGATAATTGACCTGCTCGGTGGACACAAAGGTCAAACCAAATCGATGCATGAATGAATTATTAATAAGCGTTGCATTTGTTTAAAAAAAAAAAAAGGATCAGATGACTTTTACGCAATGTCAAATTGATCCGTGCAGCACACACTTTAGACAATAGAGAGGGAAACTGATTAGGTCCTGCTTTGCCCTCAATCCCGTCCAAAATAAAGTGAAGCAGCATGCTTCCTCAGCAAAGTAGTTGTTAAAAAAGAAAAAAAAAAGGGCAAACTGTACTGTATGCTGATGTTTCCAACAAGCATGACATGTGCTGTCACTTCAGTGACAATCCAGCCTGTGGTTCAAGTACGGAATGAACCACTTGGGGGTGTGCTGTTATAAGAAAATAATCACTGACATGATGGTGTTTTCCTGATAACAGCATGTCCTAATCATTTTATTCCTCTTATACCTTATATACTTGTACATTTTAACAAGTGCATTATTATAACCCTGCGATTTGACTTGCAGGTGACAGTCAGTACGTTTACATGGACAACAATAATCCGATATTAACCCGATTAAGACGATACTCTGATTAAGAAACTAGCATGTGAACAGCCATTTTTAATTACCTTAATCCGATTAAAGTCATACTCGAAGTAAACACAAATGGATTTAAGACATGGAGTATTCTTGTTTTAGTCGCATTATCGACGTGTATTATAGACACGTACACACCTGTGGTGTGGGAGATTTCACCGCATTTTGTGACAGGACACGTACACACACGGCAGTGCTCAACCGTTTTACGGCAAATAAGAGAGCACAGGGGCGTCCCAAAACTCGTACTTACCTGCTACATGGTACGCAAAATACATGTATCTCAGCTACTATACATTAGGTTAGTATGCGGTTTGGGACGCAGCCCACAGCTTCCAGCAGTTGTCTATTTGCACGTACAGCATGACAAATAATGAACTGCACTTGAAGCTTTCGTGAAATAAAAATAAAAACTGTATACAGTCCCATAACGAAGACCAACTGTATGTTGATACGTTAAATTCTGGAGGGACGTCGGACGGCGTGGCGCAGGGACGTAATGACGTGTGCTGTTAATCCATCTGTGTTCTATAACATGTAAAACCTGAACATGAAATGAGTATTCTGAAAGCAACTCATGTAAACACTTTAATCACAATATTGTCTTATTCAGAATAAGGTCGATAATTAGATTACTGCTGTCCATGTAAACGTGGACAGTATTGTCAGAGCTGCTGCTACAGAAATTAAGTCCACAGCTTACGACCAACCAGAAATGAGCATACAGAAGTTCTGTCCTATAATATTTCAATTGTGGACAATTTCCCTTTGGACCATCACTCTTATGTTATTAATTCCTTTAACTTTACTTTCCGACCATTCGGGGGACCAGTTCATCAAGGCAGTAAGACTGTAGATGTTGCTGTTGCAAAAAAAAAAAAAGAAAAAAAAAAGGTAGCTTTTATAACATGTATGTCCAGTAGTAATGCCTTTACAACTAAGCCTTTTGTATCCTTTGAAAAGCTTTTGAATCTTCCTGTAACATCCAACACCCGTAGTCCACCTCCTACACATTCTTCGTGACATGTCAGATGCTCTACATCTTCTTCAGATCAGGCCTGGATACTGAAAGAGTGAAGGCTAACCATCTTTTCAAAGATTGCCAGATTTCTCCTTTGCATAGTTTGGACACAAAATGTCCAAACTATGCGGGGATGCAAACTTTTGCCTGTTAACTGTAGTCCACCTATCTTGAAGCTGAATGCATAAACTTGGTAATGAATATCTAAGCTATTAATATCTACGCTGTATGAAATGTTGAACCTTCGCAGTAAGGCTAAGTCTAAATGAACTATTCTGTACTGTGAGTAGGAATACCATTGAAAGAAGTGCTCTCTTTGCTACACAGCTCAGCCGCAGGATGTCTCTGCAAATCCTTTTCCAAACGTTCATTTCCACCCGAATCAACACAGGGAGGGAATAACACAATAATACGATGCACAGAGTTGTTTCTGGCAGGCAGAGGAAATAGCCCAGAATCCCTGAGAACCACGGGAAGATCAGCACGCATCCGTCCGTTGCTGTAAAGCAGGGCCGAGGAGCACGGAGCAATACCGCGAGCTTGCTATCTGAATGAAAATCAGGTCTCTGCTTTTATTGCCAAACAGCCTTCAGGGAAAAGGCAATGTTAGCATTTGTATTTGATTCTGTCTCCTCTATAGGGCTTTGTTTGTCCCTCGCCGTATCTATCGTACAATAAGGTTCGGTGTTGCGGGTGAATCAGAAAACTTGTATGAATACAAACACGACGGACGTCATTTTAAATCTAGTTTAGCAATTATTATCTACTATCTCTCTGACATCCAGTGTTTATGATTTAGGCGACCTATTGTGGGGTTTGTATTCAAATAATTCCAAATATGTCATTGTCTCTTAAACGGTTTTCCTACCTATATATCTGTATCTATAATGTAAAAACCTGAGTATTATTATTATTATAATTATTATTATTATTATTTCCATGTGATAAATGCGAGTGAGTCAGTAAGTGGATTACAAACCATGTCCATGAGATGCTTTCAACACTTTTTTTTGTTTTGTTTGCCATAATACCAATCAATAGTTACACTGACAGTTGATTCAAGGTACTTGAATTTGTTGTCCTTGGAAATCTAACAAATTACCTGAGGGATGAATTCGGAGACTATTTACAACTCTGCAAAAGAATGATGGTGGCTTGAAAACTGTGCTAGGTGAGCTTTAGGTGAGCCTGTTCCCACTGTAGCTTCACATTCCTTTTCTTGGCTTGGACGGGAACCTTATATGGTTTTCTACGATTGTTGCCTCGAGGATTGATATACTGAGATGCTTTTCTGCTCACCATGCTTGTATAGAGTGGTTGTTTTTGAATTGTGAACCATTGTCTTGTGAACCATTTTCTTCTCACCTGTCTCATCGACAAGGTGTTTCCACACACTGAACTGTCGCTCACAGGATGCTATTCTCACCATTCTGGGTAAACTCTAAAGATCGTTGTTGATGAAAATCCCAGGAGTGTTTCAAAATACAAACCAGCCCATCTGGCACTAACAACTAATCATCTGTAATCATATTTCTGATGTAAGGGTTATGTTGATTAACTTGCATCTCCTGGGTTCGGGGTTGAAATCCCACCTCCACCTTACATTTGCAGAGTTTGCACGTTCGCTCCATGTTTTACGGTTTGGGTTAGTCCAAAGGTATGCGCTGTAGACTGACTGGCATTTCCAAATTGTCCATAGTGTGCAATAGGTCAGTGTCCCTTGCCTTATACCCAAAGTTTCCTGGGATAGGCTCCAGGCTCCCTGCGACTCTATGTTGGATAAGTGCTATGGATATTTCCGATGTTTGGTGTGAACAATAACTGAACCTCGAGACCTGAATGATTTTATGTATTGCACTGCATGGGCAGGAGTACAGGTGTTCATAATGAAGTGGCTGTTGAGTGTATATTAGTTTTCACTTGACACCAGCGATGTCTGTGAGGTTTTTATCTATAGGATTAACTACATTACTCTCCAAGTGCACCTGCCTTTAATAAACCAGTCAATTAGAGTCCTGTTAGGATCTTAGAGCGGCCCCAAAAGCAATTTAGGTCATCTTATGGATTGCTTATTTAATATTTGTTCTAATTTAATTGCCCTGTGCTTTTTTTGTCTTGCCAGTAGCATCAAGAGTGCTCTTATGTGTTCAAAATACACATTATATACACATCTGCATACAGAATAAATATATATTTTATCCACAGTCGCCATCATGTACAGTGGATAGATAAAGTCTATACACCCGTGATAAAATGGCAGGTTTTTGTGATGTGAAACATTAATCCAAGATGAATCATGTCAGGTCTTTAGCGTTATTGTGAAATTTTAACCTATTAATCAAATTGAAAAACAATAAGAATCATTTTAAGGAAAAAAATGAAAAAGGTACAATAACCTGGTTGCATAAGTGTGCACACCCCTAAACTAATACTTAGTTGAAGCACCTTTAGATTTAATCACAACATTCAGCCTTTTTGGGTACGAGTCAGGAGAGTCTTTTTAGGTCTGGACTCTCTATTCCACAACCTTGAACTTGTTTTGGGGAAGCCATTCCTCTGTTGATCTGAAGGTTTGCTTCGGGTTGTTGTCATGCTGAAAGATGAAAATCCTCTTCATCTTAAGTGTGTAAGCCTTATGATGCTGCCACCACCATGCTTCCCCGTGAGAAGCATGGTGGCAAATGCTGGGATTTGTTTTGGTCATTTGCTGGGATTTTTGGTGAAAATACATATCTTTTGGCATTATGGCCAAAAAGTTAAACGTTGGTCTCATCAGATCATAACAAAGTATTCAAAGTGGTTTTGGGAGATGTAAAAAAATTAAAATAAATAATAAAAAAAATTATATATATATATATATTATATATATATATATAATTTTAAAAAGGCTTCTGTCCTGTACTCTACCCAATAACACATGATGATGATGATGAAGAATTCGGGAGATTGTTGTCATATGTAGAGAGTGAATTTCCAGAAATGAATTAAATTCTTCTAATGTTGCTTTACACCTCTTGGCAGCCTCCCTGACCGGTTTTCTCCTGATCTTCTCATTTATTTTTGAAGGACATCCTATTCTTAGTACTGTCATTGTCTTGCCATATTTTATCCACTTGTTGATTATTGTATTTACATTGTTCCATGATGTATCCAATGCATTGGAAATTTTTTGTAAAACTCTCCTGATTGATATTTTTCAACAATGAGATCCCGTACCTACTTTGTAAGCTCTTCATGGCTTTTCCAGAATGTTGCCAAGAAGATGTCAGGAAAATCCTAAACGAACAGCTGTATTTCATTTGGAGGTAGTCAGTCACTTTAACTGATGACAGATTTATACTAATTAGTATTTAACATGAGTTTGAATATGATTGGTTGATTCTGAACACATTCCCACATTCCCAATTATAATAGGGTGTGCAAACTTATGCAAAATGGATATACGTTTTTTTTTTCTATCCCAAAATCTTTCTCCCAGTTTATATGTATATGTTGCAATTTCTCAATAAAGTTGAAACATTTTTTTAAATGACAAACACCTGCCATTTGAACAGGGGTGTTTAGACTTTTTATATCCACTGTACAGGAATGACACTTAGCACGGATATTTTTTCTTATTAGGACACAAGTGGGGTTTTTTTATGGCTTTACACCATTACTTCCAGGTCCTGAACATCAGCAGAGAAAAGCAGTCGTGAACCTCTCCATAGGATTTCATGTTGTGCAGTCCCAGCGTGAGTCTGAGAGGGCTTTTCTGTGCACCGTTATATAAGTTGTGTTATGTAAGCGTGATGATCTAATGCATCTTGGCTTCTCAAATGAACTGCAGGCGAAAGCAGCAGCAGCAGCAGATTCATAATGAGAGCTTAGTGCATGATTAGTGATCTGATTGAATGCCAGGCCCATTTATTATAGGCAAGATGCAGAGATTGAGTTTCCTCTCTCTCTCTCTCTCTCTCTCTCTCTCTCTCTCTCTCTCTGTGATGAAAATAAACTTCTTTTCCCTAAAGCTTTCTCATTCTCTTAGTATATAATAAGGGTAGATTCAATATATTTCTTAAATGTCAACATGTTAAGCACACTAGCTCTCTTTCTCTCTCTCGCTCTCTCTCTCTCTGTCTCTCTCTCTCTCTCACACACACACACACACACACACTCACAGAGATATGCAGTGCGTCTGAATCTCAGCTCCCCCTTCACTGTCACTATAAATTATTATTTAATAACAATCTTATAAACTCTCTCTCCCTGTCCAATATTTCTTAGTCTGGACACTGACTACTCTTTTCCCCCTACAAGTGTCAGTGATGTTTAGATTATTAATACATAAAAGATTACAGAATATATTGATGCTTCTGTCCTTCCAGACCTAGTGTTTTCTTTCTATTTTTTCTTTAAAAAAAAAATCTAATCACTTAATCACTGAAGCGCTACTCACGGCCATGTCTGCTAATTAAGATTGTATGCTAATGCGGCGTTTTAAGAGCAAGTCCTCTAGTCAGTACTGTGTGCACTTTGCAGTAGTAGTCAAGGCATCTTTTGCGACAGAGCGCCTCTGTATGAATTCATTCGGACGTGCTGATGTGTGGTGAATACTAAATAGTAGTCCTGTTTTATTTTGGTGACATTAAATCGTCAATAAAGGCTAAAGTAAAGACTTGTATTTATTTGACTTCGGTAGACTTGTATTTTGCACCTGCATATTCATTCATTCATTCATTCATTCATATTAAACAAATTGCATATTCATTAAGGCAAACAGCCGGAAAAAAAAAAAATGTTATTTTGCTCGTGAAAAAAATGCAATCCTCAGTTGACCCTGTTAGTTAATCAGTTTGCATCGTTTTTTTGTAAATTTTATCATGTTTACCTGTGCTTTTACACAAACAGTAAAACAAGGAACATGCATGAAAGCAATCTGCTCCATAGGCCATCCTTCTTATTTTTATTAAGTTTCACAATGGAGAACAATAAACACTAATAACAGTGTGGAGTACAGAAATGGAGTAAAGAGTCCCTGAACAAAGGGGGGTTTGATATTAAAAGTAACAGTCAGTATCTGGTAGCTATTTAACACTCATTTTATTTTTTATTGTTATTTTCTTATTATTGTCACTGTCACAGTATTGTTTTATATATTATATTTTATCTAATGATCTTTTCGCATCTTTTCATTGTCTACATTTTATTGTTGTTGTTGTTGTTATTATTATTATTATTATTATTATTATTATTATTATTATTTATATTATTCCCAGTATTTTGTGTATTCTTTCATACTCGCCTTTTCTTAAGCATGATGAAGCTATTTATATTTAATTGTTTTTTTAAAGAATTACTTTTTAACAAATGCTGAAACTTCTTTAGACTGCCAAACCATTACACACAGAGCGCATCAGAATATAAAGACTTGAAATATAATCAACAACTTACATGACATTTTGAGAAGAGATATAACAAACTCAATTATTTATAATATATATATATATATATATATATATATATATATATATATATATATATATATATATATATTCTTTTATATATAGAAACAGTAAAACTCAGTTTACTCAGGATAAGATGATCAGTGAAAGTGTTTTACCTAAATTAGCTGCTTTTGCCTTTTAGAAAATAGAAATGCATGTAAGATCAAAATAAATAAATACATACATAGAGAATAACAATCGATCAGGGTACAAGATGATTTCAAAACAACATTATATACATATTACTTTAATTAGGAAGTTTTTGGGAAACACTTGTTAATTAAAGAACATTCTTAAGATGAAACCTTTTGAGACACCATACAACTATACAAGGGTAATGTTTTATTATTATTATTATTATTATTATTATTATTATTATTATTATTATTATTGTTCGATTTAATAGCATAACAATGAACTTGTAAGAAAATGCATGAGTGTTAACACCACCCAAACTTTTTGGTTGAATTGAGTTGCTCGAATAGTTACAGATTTGCCAAGAATGAACAATTCACTGACATTAACAATGAAAGAAAGATATGAAATGTAGCATTAAGTTGAAAGTCTTTACAGCATTTGAAGTGGTATTTTATTTTGCTCACAGCTAGATATGCGTGTGGAATTTATGTACGTGTAGTTATTTATTTCCTTGTTTTCCGCTTGAATTAATCCGCACTTCCTGTGCTGCACTTTGACGAGTGCACTTTATAAATGCACTTGACTTCTCTTTAGAAATAGGGTGAAAAGTCTAATCTTGAACTGAACAGGCCATGAATATAAAAGTGTAATGTACTTCTGTAGTACACAAAAGAGACGTATTCCATGTTGACCCATACGCCCTTAATGTTTGTCGCAGGCTGATTTACAGGACTCATAACTGTATTGGAATGGTCTAAGTGTCAGAAATGACACAGTATACCATGCGGTCTAATCTCGGGGAAGGCGTGAGGGTTGGTTATATGCTGGATATAAATGGACCCATGTGCTAACGCACGATACAAGAGACACAAGATGTCATCCTAGGAATGAAGATTTCTCAATTAGAGCAGAAGAGGAATTTCAGAATGTGATAAATTGGTGGTGTGTGCTTGATAAAAAAATAAGTTATAATTATTAGTCATAATCTGCGATGGACTGGTGCCCTGTCCAGGGTGTACCCCGCCTTGTGCCCGATGCTCCCTGGGATCGGCTCCAGGTTCCCCGTGACCCTGAAAAAGGAGTAAGCGGTAGAAGATGGATGGATGGATATTAGTCATAATTAACTGCCTGGTCACTGCAGAAAAATAGTTTTGTGCATTCTTAAGACTGCAAAGGAACTAGGTTCATATTCAAGTTGCTGTTTGAGACATTTTTTGTCACCGATAAATAAATGTAATGGCCAAGAGGAAAAAGAGTGAAAAGCCCATAACTGTCATAGAGAGTTAAAACCCGTCATAATAAAACTTTTCATTTATAAATAATGTTGACTAAAATGAATAAATGCGAATAGGAAAATGTTTCACCCTGTCCAGGGTGTACCCCGCCTTGTGCCCGATGCTCCCTGGGATAGGCTCCAGGTTCCCAGTGACCCTGAAAAAAAGAGTAAGCGGTAGAAGACGGATGAATGGATGGATTGGAAAATGTTTCTGCAATAGTTTTCCCACTTCTTAACAATGTTGAAAATGCATGCAGGATTAACCTGAGATCAAACCTACAACTACTCTTGTTTAGCTAAATGTACAGTTGAATTTCTTTAGCCAAACACTCCTAACCTCTTATAAAAACTGTACACAAGATCGTACACAGATACACACGTACTTTCTAGTCACTTAGGTGGAGGCATGCCTTTTGTACCTTTTAATATGTATCTGTAATTGTAGCTTGTACAATTATTACAATTTATTCATTCATTCAAAAAATGATGCCATCATTTTTATGAAGATTTTCATGTGTCGTAAAACTTAGTTACAGCTGTATAATATTAGAAAGGGCTCACACTAGAGACTCCTTCCAATGTTAAATATAAATGGTTCCTCAGAAAAATGCAACACATCAATAATTATGCACATTCAAAAAGAAAATCGATTTATATTGAGTATCCACCAAGTCCCTGTATACATTATGACTATAGAAACGATTATGTAATAGGACGTTCATATAAACCAATCAGAATCAAGAATTTAACAGAACCAGATACAAAACATATAAATAGATACAGTGAGGGAAAGAAGTATTTGATCCCCTGCTGAATTTTAATGGTAGGTTTATTTGAGCAGTGAGAGACAGAATAACAAAAAAAAAAATCCAGAAAAAAGCATGTCAAAAATGTTATAAATTGATTTGCATTTTAATATGGGAAATAAGTATTTGGGGAGCACTCTTGGGGAGTGCTCCTAATCTCAGCTTGTTACCTGTATAAAAGACACCTGTCCACAGAAGCAATCAATCAATCAATCAATCAATCAAATTCCAAACTCTCCACCATGGCCAAGACCAAAGAGCTGTCCAAGATTGTAGACCTACACAAGTCTGGAATGGGCTACAAGACCATTGCCAAGCAGCTTGGTGAGAAGGTGACAACAGTTGGTGCGATTATTCGCAAATGGAAGAAACACAAAAGAACTGTGAATCTCCCTCGGCCTGGGGCTCCATGCAAGATCTCACCTCGTGGAGTTGCAATGATCATGAGAACAGTGAGGAATCAGCCCAGAACTACACGGGAGGATCTTGTTAATGATCTCAAGGCAGCTGGGACCATAGTCACCAAGAAAACAATTGGTAACACACTACGCCGTGAAGGACTGAAATCCTCATGGACTGCACCAGATTTGTCAGTTCTTGCTGTGAGATGTTCCTCCACTCTTCCACCAAGGCATTTACAAGTTCTCGATCATGTCTGGGGGATACACGGTTACATGTAATTTTCCACTAAGGAGACGATCAACTGTCCTTCCTATCTCCCTGTAGCGCTGTCTTAGGCGTCTTACATTATGGAAATTGCAGTTTATTGCTCTGGCCACATGTTCAGTCCTCATGCCTCCCTGCAGCAGGTCTATGGCATGTTCATGCAGTTGAGCAGGAACCCAAGACATCTTTCTTCTGGTGTTTTTCAGAGTCAGTCGAAAGGTCTTTTTAGTGTCCTAAATTATTGTGACTGTGAGCTTAATTTCCTCCCGTCTGTAAACTGTTTGTGTTTTAAAATCTGCTCCTCAGGTGTATGAGCAATAATGGTCTATGGTTCATTCAACAAGCATGAAAAACATCGTTTAAACACTTTCCAATAAAGATCTGTAAAGCTTGTTTGGATTTCACAAAATTATCTTAAAAATACAGTCTCCTGTAAAAGAGAGTCTTCTTTTTTTCCCTCTGAGTATAGTATTTCTAAAGAAGGAATGAAAAGCAGAGCTGTTTTCAGTTTCTATTTCATCCCTCGTTTTAAACGCCCACACAAATAAACAGTAAACCAACATAAAATCTATAGGTAAACACATAATACATGAATAATCTATACACTGATTCATTCTGTTTATAATGGTAGTGCGACTCAGAGAAAAGGAGCTAATATACTGTAAAGTCATCACTGTACACGGTATATTACTGCAGAATTAATCTGTTTGATGTATGATCAAATCTCCTTCAAAACCCGTCGTTTTCAACTTTTGAAAAATTTGGAATTCATCTATTCGGCGCCCAAGTACCGGCTGGCAGGAGCTGAGTAATGAATAAGAAGTGTGCAAGTTCAGTATGAAAGGAGTTCACTGGTCCGAGAGAGGAGGTTGGGCTGTACTGCATGTATGCTTTCATCATACTTATGGAAAATATACAAGCTCGCTCACTTCCTGAGTTGAGTCCTAGCTTCTTTAAGTCCGAGTCTTTTCTTTCAGAGCCACGAAGCTAGAACCTCTGAGTGGAACAACCTGGAAATATTCACACCGAACCCCAAAGGCGACAAGGCGTTCGGCTGATAAATGACCCGGCAGCATCAGCCGGGTCCAAATCATATTCTCTTTTACCTCTCTGCCTGAGCAGCATGCATGGGGGGGGAAATTACCTCGACTTTGCGTACACACAATTCGGGAGAGAAGGTCCCAAGCCGAATCACGGATAATGATGTTTCCTTGTAAGTGTATTCTTCTTCCTTTAGAGCCCAGTGTGGCTTGCAGCATGGGAGATCTGGGGCCTCGTGTGAAATCTCCACTGCATACAAAGAAGCATCGGATGCGCTCGGCATAGCATCGAGACGAATGATCAGATAGAGGGAATTACAGTAGGGAAGCCAGCAACGGAGGTGGAATCAATCTTCAGATCGCCTCGTCCTCTCCCTCTCCACCGGTGTCTCGGGCTCCTCCGTGCTTTACTCAAGTCACACCCTGATCGAGTGATTCCTCTCTTTGTTCTCTCCTTCAGACTGAAGCGGACCTCATTTCACAAGTGACCTTTTCCTCATTTTCAAATTATTTCACGCCAAAGAGAAGCAGACAGTCTCTCTGATGCAGACTTACCATGACCCCTCTGAGCCATGAACTGCCTCGCCACTTCTTAGGAGATAAAAGGATTTAGAAACACTGCAGGAAGATTAAAAACATTCCACTTTACTTAAACTTCTTCATTATTGGAAGATATACGGTATATACGCATACATATTCAGATTTAAAGTCAAATCTTTTATACAGTACATTGCTAAAGTATTCACCCCCTTTAAAAGGCATCAAGATTCATCTGGATTACAAATGACACTCACACAGATTGTTCCAGACAGTATATATATATATTTTTTTTTCTTTTTTTTTTTATTGCAAACCAATATGCTCTTAAAGTAAAAATCAAAATTGATAACTTGTCAGCAGCATAACTTGATCTTTAAAAATAATTAATATTCTGCTTGCATAAGTATTCAACCCCTTCAGTACTTGATAGAACCACCATTTTTTGCAATAACAGCTTACTGTCTGTTGGGTTCCAACCAGATTTTCACCCATTCTTCCTTGCTGATTTGCTCCAGGTTCTTCACGTTGGTTGGATGTTGTTTGTTGATTACAATTTTTAAACAGTGCCACAGATTCACATTCTCGAGCTGGACATTGACTTGGCCACTGTAGAACATTCACCTTTTTTGTTTTTAACCACTCCCACTTTGCTTTGGCATTGTGTTTGGGACCATTGTCCTGCTAAAAGTTGAAGTTTCCCAAAGCAATAGGTTTTTTCTTGTAATAACTTGTAATGTCCCCATGTATTTTGCTATTTAACTTTGACAAGAAAGCCAGGACGGATGAAAATCCCAATCCCAGTTCACAAAGTATGGCCACGCAGCTAATAAAGATGGTGTAAATGCATTACCTCTCAATTGAGCCTGCATGAAAGTAAAAACCTCTCACATGCGTTTTTTTGAACCTTAGTGGCCAGCGTTCTAGAGCGAAAAACTTTTTTTTTCTTCTGTATTTCTATCGAATTAGATATCTAACACTGCTCATTCCCAAAAACGTAAGCGTATTCAGTTGCATCACTAACACATACACAAAGCAGCCACATGGAGACTTCATCCTCAGCTGTCCGCTATCTGATATAAAGAGAAGAAGCATTAAGACAATGCTGTGGAAGAGCAGCGTATGCACCCGCCTCGTCGTATGCTGCTGAAAGTGCAGATCTACCGAGTTCTCAGTGGGAATTTGTTCATTAGTGCACATCCAAATGTGCTACTAGCCTCACTTTTTCCCCCTCCTTTCTCCTTTTCTTGTGAACTTAGGGTACGTTCGGAGGCAGAGATCAAAGCTCCATTTAAAATGCCCTGCAGGTCTACAGGCATCCGTCGACTGAGCAGTTTCAGTGAGCCATGAAGATGTAGCGAGAGGAAGAGGGCAGAAGGCAAATAAGAAGGAGTCTAGATGAGAGAGAGAGAGAGAGAGAGAGAGAGAGAGAGAGAGAGAGAGAGAGAGAGAAGGGTTGAAATGAAGGTACGTCCCTGGGGAGGTCTGAAGGATGCATTGTACCTGTTGTGGCTTGGCCTGAAAAGCCAAAGCAGATTATTCAACCACACACACACACACACACACACACATTTGATAAGCTATAGAAGGTGGCAAAGGATGCCAAGAATGACAATCCATTTATTTTCAAGTTTTTCCTCTTTTGTTTTTCAGGGGCAAACAGCAAAACCTGATTGTTATCCTTTATGTTTAGGAATGTTTTTTTTCTCTCCTATTGAACACCATTGTACTTCCACTAAGCAACAACAATGTCTCCCTGTGACCTCGACTCAGCACAACCCCAAACTTCTAGCCAACCAACAAACATATTCACACCAGAATCCCAAAACACACCAAACAGTTCAATATAAACACATTTAATGTGTTTCCCGGTGACGTTTCCTATAAAAGAACAGTCCTGCTACACTCTATAGCCAAGTTCACGCAGGGTGTAGCCCACAGGCATGAGCCTGACATGTTATTGACACTGGATCTCTTGGGTTCCTCTCTACTCCGAGCACCACTGGCAAAGGTCAGCCTTCGAGTTCGCTTACACAATCCTCTCATTTGACTAGCCACAAGCAATGTCTGCACCAGGGTCTCCTATGGTCATCCCATCTCCTGTAACGTAATGTGTTTGTAATTAAGTCGAGCGAAATCTATTTACAAATGCAGGAACTTTCTTTTAGGCCAGCTAATGAGTTACACATTTTACACACATTGCTTGTACCTCAAGCGTGCCCATGTTAAGGGCAATACAGTTTTTCTAAAGAATAACAGCTTTTGGCTAATAGAGAACAATGGAGTACAAATGGGTGAAAATCTACACTGTCTAAAGTACATCACCTCAGAAGAGAAGCTCAACCGGTGCACTGATATATAGCTGGATAAATACCCACAGACATGCTAACTAACCATTTAGACAACAGCACCTAGCATATTCAAGTGTGGAACGAAAGAGTAAACCAAAATAGGCTAAATGATGCAGGTAGCTTTATGAGGAAAAACAATTAGAGGAGGCTAATTATTAAGTAGCGGTTCATTTTACCTCGCTATTTTCTTACTGATGTTTGCCATTGCCATTTTGTCTTGTATATCAACACTCGGTGGTAAAATTATGTTTTATTCTCTTTGCCAGCTAGAATTTTCTTATTAGCAATGAAAGAAACACTTCGGTAGCATGCAGAGATAAAGGTCACAGGTGCTACACGAGTTGCAGCTCAAAGATGTTTCTTTTCTTTTGATGTTGGAGCAAAAAGGTACATATTTGCTGTTTTCACTCTAAGCTAGATATACTGTAAAGATTAAGTTAGCTACTTACATTTTGCTGATTAAATATGCCATTGAAATGGGAAGGTAACTTTCAAAATGTAAGATATTATGATACATTACTTGACTTTTAAAAAAGTAAGACATAAATCACGGCTGTGAGGGTGTGAGGGCTTGCTGTTACAGGAAAATAATCTGTGGTAGGGTGATGTTCTGCAACACAGCACAATGTGGATTTACTGTTATCACCCATAAGTTGATTATTTTCAACTCATAATGTGTTTGTTCCTCTAATATTACAGCGATTTGTCAATTATTATTATTATTATTTGTTATTTATTAAAGAGTGGCACTTCATACTTTTGCTTTTGTGTTTTTAAATCAGTTTAAAGTTACATTTAATGTTGTGGAACAGCCTTGAAAGCAAGTTAGTAAGGCAATGCTCTTACAGAACACCCTCAAATGAAGCACTTAGGAGTCACTATTATATTGACTGGAAGAGAATGACTGACTTAATAGACTTTAGAAACTATTTGGAGCAAAAATCTGTTCTTTGTAGCACCATAGCCGCAGGACATAGACGCATTGAGCATGCTTCAGCGCCCCAAATTGGTGTGGAGCATCGAATGGTAACTGTTCTTCTGCTGTTTTCCTGATTTCAACATCTACTGGATGTCCAACATACCTTCCTAAATGTGTTTGGGTATTAGGATTTCCTTCCTTCCTTCATGGTGCATTTCGCCTGTAGGGCTTTTGATTTTTCAACTTCGGCAAAGCCCATTGAGAGAGTTGATGACCTGACAAACTGTGGTGATGTGGCTGTTCACCACCAAGTTCTTTAAAAAAAAAATATATATATACACACACACACACACACACACACACAATGCATCATATTTCATTAGAAATTAAAGGACTGTTATTATGTAACTTCCATTTCTGAAGATTTTTGTAGGGAAGGAACCATTCCCCACACAGTCCACATTGCACAGCACAAGCGACTGGATGGTGATATATTTTTGTCTTCCTCTCTCACCCCACCCTACATTCTGAGCCAAATTCATCCAAGCTAAGAGCTCCGCCATTACCCTGCAAGCACCATGTGTCCTTTAACCGCAGAGACGAGTGCTTGTTTAAAAACGGTCATTAATGGGAGCCTGTTCCCCAACTCATCCACCCCGGGCACCCAGCAGCCATTATAATCTCATCCCCAAAATGGCAGTGTTAATGATTAAAACACGGAGGGCAGGGAGAAAAGAACATTACCCCTGAGGTCTCAATGCTGCTCCTCTCAAAGCACAAATGATGGCCAACGCGTCCATTTAACTTAGCTAGTAAATGTCTCACTGCTCCGAATGCATTACTGGCAAATGATGTTGGTAATACGCCTGAACACCAGCCACCATGTGGGATTTGTGCATACTCCGAAATCCAGGCCAAGTTCATCATGTGTCTGAAGGTGGCTTTACATCTGGAGATGAACGGTTGTCACTCAAGCTCGAGACGTCAGGAGTCAGCGGGTTTGCAGAGGTCTTGTTTAAAACATAAACTGCATCAGATAAATATGACAAGCTTTATCACACAACAAAGACGTACATGAAACTAAACATATCAATCTCACTGCCTCATTTATTTCCAAGTCAGTGAGAAATGTGCTTCATATAACATCAGAAATACTGCAAAGGAAGCTGCATTTTCCACTTAATTACACTTGACACTATGACAAGAGTTCCTGCTCAGCTCCATTTAAATATGCCAGAAAAAGGCATTCTCAAAAAGACATTCTATTTATTTTATTTTTTTTGCCTTTGTTTATTTATTCATTTTCATACGATTCATTTACATGTGATTCATTTACATATGATTCATTTTCATGTGATTCATATTCATGCATGTGATTCATTTTCATGTGATTCATTTACATATGATTCATTTTCATGTAATTCATATACATGTATGTGATTCATTTACATGTGATTCATTTACATATGATACATTTTCATGTGATTCATATTCATGCATGTGATTCATATTCATGTAATTAATTTACATGTAATTCATTTTCATGTGTTTCATATTCCTGTGATTCATTTACCTTTTCTCCCATCCCTTCTCCAAATATTTCATTGAGAAAAAAAAAAACAATAATAATAATTATTATAATTACTATTATTATTAATTAATTAATTAATTTAAAAAAATAAATAAAAAATAAATAAAAAAGAATTCCACCCCGGAGACAGGAGACATTCTATTTATTTTAAGCTAAAACAAATTTGGGCTTTTAAAATAGAGTTGTTTTTCCTCCCAGAAACTGAGTGTAATGGATTTTTAAAACCTATAGTTAGGGTTAGGGTAAGACTCCATTCAGACTTGGTATTAACATCCATTAAAGGAAATCCAATCACATGTGTTCAACACTAAATACAAGCTAGGGTCAACTGAGCACTCAGGTCACAATCGGACGTGGTCTGGGATGCATATCACCATGCTACATTTGTGGTGTAAATGGAAAAGCATCCCTAACTACATCAAAGGTTGCCAGGTTTTTTGTGACTTGGCATTTTTACATACATTTCTACACACATTACATTACATTAAATCTGTTCATTTAGCCAAGCGACGAGACCTCTATTTTGGACACTTCATTATTCTGTTCTCAACATGGGCTTTTGTTTCTTTTACAGCCATAGAGTCAAATACTCAGAAAGCACAACAGCAAATTTATATTTCCATTTATTCATTCAGCAGACGCTTTTATCCAAAGTGACTTACAAATGAGAAAACACAAGCAAAGCAATATATCAAGCAGAGAAATGTACCGAGCTTGAAACTCCTGTCTGGACATGCTTGGATATGTTCTAGAAACACGACATGTATAGCTACAATGTAAGGGACACTTTCAATATAAAGCTGGAGCAGTAGTAGACTGTAGACTACATCTGCATATCAAATGACCTATGGAATCTGGTGTCTTCTCTACAGCTTAATGAGACATGTTTCTGCAAATATGTCTTTCTGACATTGATCCTGTGAGTATGGTGGCTTGTTGGCTAAACATGTCATTTAAGTTATAGTAGTGGGCTAGTTCTGTGGGCCTGGTTTTCAAATGGTATTGGGTTGCGTTTGGTAGATTTGGCAACCCTTACAGTCCTTAAAAGTTGGGGGGTTCTGTCATGAATTCCCTCTCCCGGTGTGGCGAGTAATGCTTGCAGTGTTTTGTTTGGTGTTTTCTCAATTTGCTTTGGTTTTGGTTTTGGTGACATCGCTTGATTACCCTAATGTGCTCACCTGTTCCGTGTCTCGGCTCGATCAGTTTGGTTTCTTCTGCCCGGTTGTTTCTGTTCCTCCAGGTTTTTTTTTAATGTGAATATGGATTGTCATCTTGTAACACTGTGTACCTGTGTTTTGACCCCCATCATGGACTTCGATCATGAGATTCAGACTCACCCCATTAAAACACACATTGAGTTTATGTCCTTGCGTCGTGCCTTCATAACCACAACTTACAGCTCATGCCAAGTCTGAACAGAGCCAATGAGTCTCATAATGAAAAGTTGGCAGGTGATTTTATCGGGTTTTTTATGATCAGTAGTAATTAGCTTTTTCTGAGCTTGTACTCAGTAATATATAGAATAGACTGTCTAACAGGTTGTAGCCCAAGTAGTTACATTCTTCCAAAATAAGATCTAATGTTGTATTATGTAGACATGCTTGACTATCACTAAGAGGAGTTGTGCTCTTAATGACCCATAGCTTTATCAGGCAGGTAATTACTGTAGAGATCTGTAAATAATGCTCTTGCAGAAACATGCACTCAATATTATCTTGGAAGTCACTTTAATTAAAATGCCATGCCATAAGCAATGTACGTATGATTCATTTCTAAGAGCTCATTACATCCAGCATGCTTTCAGGATATGACACTGTAATAGGTAGGAAGCAATTACTCCATGTCAAGGCCAAGGATAATGCCCATGTTTAGCTGAGGAGCACTAGAAGTTCAAATGAAGACCGCAAGCCTTGGTTGCAAGGGTAATTTATGCTGTGGATTTGATATCTTCCTGTATGTTTCAGATAGGCGCAGGAGTGATAGATCAGCCCCAAACTCTCCAAGACATCTCTCTAAAGGAAACCTCTCAATAACATTTCTTGAAATTCATGGGGCCTTTTTTTTTTACAACTTGATTACTGGAAGGCGTACATCACTCTGCCAGAATTGTATTTCCCTTTCCCGATGAATAAGTGGCAAGTCAAGATCATTTTATTTCCACATTGATAAAAGAATATGAGCCATAATAGCCTCGAGTGTGCTGCTGCAGATCTGGGATAACTAACAATATATTTACGCAATAAAGGACTATTCAAGGCAAATGGCATTTCCTCCTGTGTTTGGCTTACTGTTGCGTTTGTCAGCATTTCTGCGAATCAATTTAAGCACTAATACTTTGAAGCATAATAGGCACTACATCTGTACGGTTTAACCTTCCGGTATCTGACGCTGTGCTAAGAAATCAGTACACAGATTAATAACGATTGCTGTGTTTCTTACTTTACCTGAGCCATGTGTCCTACCTCTGGCTGAACCTTATTTAAATTGAACGACGGATTGTGTAACAGATGGTTTACCGGCTACAGACGGATGACTGACCTTTTTCGAAAGCACCTTGGGTTTTGAAATCTTATTTTCCCCATTTTCCTCACTGACAGGATGACACATCTGCTTAGGGAATAAGCCAAAAATCCCAATATGGTTACTTTCAGTGATTTACATGATGCCAATGGGATTAGTAATGAAATGTAGCTCAGGACACTCATGAATAACAAACAGAAAGTGAGATGCCTTTGCATTGCATATCAGAGAGCTGGGCTGTGGAATAAATGTGCTACTTAATCGTACTGATCTCCATAAAACCTTGATGGGGGTTTTCAGAGAAATGAATGTACTAAAGGCAGGAAGGGGGCATGTTGTGTACCGACTGCACGGCCAAGCGCAAAGAACAAATAATCAATCAAAGTAACACAAGAACACACTTTGCTGTAGTGGTCAAGGGGATAACAGAGGTTATTTACTGTTTAGGTCTTGCAAAATACCCTACACAATACCATAAGAAACTGGCCAGCTTACTGTTGATTTAAAGAGGAAACCAGCACTGTATTTGGATAATTGAGCTGTTAAAACATTCATGCACAAGGTTGCTGGTGTCGATTCTTAATAGATGATTTATTATGAGCATTTTTACTGGTCGAATTATGGTTTCTCCAAGAGGATGACATTTCCATTTCACGATATCCGCAGCACCACGTTAATCTATGCTAAAACGAAGGGCATTTCTCCCCCCTTATGTATAAATGGGCTTGATTGTCAGTGCCTCCAACTGTGACAGTAGGCAGGCCTGACATATATAATGTCCTAGACCGGGACGAACCAACATATTTGATCGAATAAACCTATTCTACCGTACAGTGGACTGTGTATTGGGGGGCACTCTTACTGTTGTTATATTCTTCCTTGAATAGCTATACAAAGATGTTTATTGCTCCTATAGACACATAGTAGACTCTTTATTATGTATATAGTTTGCAGAAGTTGTAAATTACCGAAGTCTGGTTCCATGCAAAAGTGCAAATAGGGATGAAATTGCATTCAAAGATTTCATTATGAATGCATTGTAGGAGCATCACAGACATATTGAAAGTCAGGATCTGATTACAAACTGAATCGATCAGGATTTCACTATGGCGTGTAGATATCCAACAACTTCAAGGTCGTAGCCATCTTTAGGCATCCTGACTATTTTGCCAACCAACATGATGCATGTAATGGTCAAATATACAGTATTTACGTTTTAGGTTTTTAAGTAGAGGTGCAAACTATGTTATAAGTTTGACCTTGAAATTATTTGTCTTATTTTTGCCAGAATTCAGCTACAACAACATCCAGACTGCTTTACATATTGTTTCTACAAAGGTTCTTGAGATGGTTAATGGTTTAAGCTTCCTAAAAGGGATTTCGACTTGAAATCTTTTCTAAAAGTTATACTCTCTTTAAGGATAATAGGTGGTCCTTTTTAAAATCAAAAAGCAGGATGTTTATAGATACACATAAACATATGAACAACCCATATTGGGAAAATGTTTAAAAATAAAAATTGTGGTGGAAACACTGTAATGTGCTTAGAAACATAAATGCAGCTTTTCTCTTCTTCTTTTTTTTAATGAAGAACAGTAATGCACAACTAATAAGACACTTTTTTTTAGCCAAAGTCCGATCATTAGTTAAAGCCAAACAATCGCAAAATCAAATAATGGGCGATTTTCCTTAGCATGCATAGAGGCCACATGAACACAGTTATACAGAATATGTTACTGCTTTTCTAAGAAATACTAATTGGACAATGTTTACATTATACTGAGGTTTTTACCAAAAGAACCTAACTGAAGAGGCCTCTCAGCTCCGTCGCCTCCTTTGCCATCTCGTCTTCCGATCTCCATTTGGACGGAATGTCTTCAGTTTCACGGTCATGTTTCTGGAGCTAAACACAAATCAAATGTGAAAAAGTGGAGTTGTTTTTCTTTAAATACAATGTACTAGCATTCAAGAACTTTCCATGACTGGCCTCAAGACATATCCAAATAAAAGAATGTGAAGAATGCAGAACATTAAATAGGGCATAATTGAAGAGAAAACATTAACAAATATGTGCTGTTATTATTAAGCTGAATGTGTTGTAGATCCATTCTGAATGCTGCTTGAAGAAAGTAATTGCCTTAAACCTAGAGTTATCATTTATTTAGCTTCATTTTACTACTTATATATTGTCAGAACTCCATAACATGAATCAACGTTTTTAATAAAAAGTTATAAAGCTTTTGCTTTTTGTATTATTTATTTATTTATTTTTACATTATTTTCTTTTAGAAGAGTATAGAACATAGCTCTAGGGTTTAAAATGATTTGTTTAAGATATAGTGGAGCTTCAAAGTTTATGAACCCTTTAGAATGTTCTATATTTCTGCATAAATATGATCTAAAACATCATCTGATTTTCACACAAGTCCTAAAAGTAGTTAAAGAGATCCCACTTAAACAAATGAGACAAAAATATTATACTCGGTCACTTACTTATTGAGGAAAGTGATCCAATATTACATATCGGTGAGTGCCAAAAGTATGTGAACCTTTGCTTGCAGTATTTGATGTTGGGTAGCACTAAATGCAACTAAATGTTTGGGGTGACTGTTGATCAGTCCTGCACATCTGCTTGGAGGAGTTTTAGCCCGTTCCGCAGTACAGAACAGCTTCAATTCTGGGATGTTGGTGGGTTTCATCACGTGAACTACTTGCTTCTGGTCTTTCCACAACATTTCTATTGGATTAAGGTCAGGACTTTGACTTGGCCATTCCAAAACATTACATTTATTCTTCTTTAACCATTCTTTGGTAGATTGACTTGGGTGTTTAGGCTGGTTGTCTTGCTGCATGACCCACTTTCACTTGAGATTCAGTCCACAGACAGTTGTCCTGATATTTTTCTTTAGAATTAGCTGGTGTAATTCAGAATTCATTGTTCCATCAACGACGGCAAGCTGCTCTGGCCCAGATGCAGCAAAACAGGTACAAATCATGATGCTACCACCAGCATGTTTCACAGATGGGATACGGTTCTTATGCTGGAATGCAGTGTTTTCCTTTCTCCAAACATAACACTTCTCATTTAAACCTAAAAAGTTTTATTTTGGTCTCATCCGTCCACAAAACATTTTTCTAACAGCCTTCTAACTTGTCTACGTGATCATTAGCAAACTGTAGGCAGGCAGCAATGTTCTTTTGAGAGAGCTGTAACGTTCTCCTTGTAACCCTGCCATGCACACCAGTGTTGTTCAGTGTTCTCCTGATGGTGGACTCATGAATATTAGCATTAGCCAATGTGAGAGAGGCCTTTAGTTGCTTAGAAGTTACATTGGGTTCCTTAGTGACCTCGTTGATTATTACACGTCTTGCTCTTGGAGTGATCTTTGTTGGTCTCCACTCCTTGGGAGGGTAACAGTGGTCTTCAATTTCCTTCATTTGTACACAATCTGCCTGACTGTGGATTTGTGAGAACACACTCTTTAGAGATGGTTTTGTAACCTTTTCCAGCCTGATGAGCATCAACAACTCTTTTTCTGAGGTCCTCAGAAATCTCCTTTGTTCATTCCATGATACACTTCCACAAAAGAGATCATTTATCCATGATCTTTAAATAAAACGTGATGCTCACTCACACCTGATTGCCATCCCATTGATTGAAATCACCTGGCTCTAATTTTAACTGCTAATCCTAGAGGTACACATACTTTTGCCACTCACAGATATGTAATATTGGATTTCTGTCTATTCAAATAATGTCTCGTATAACTCACAACAATGTGCTACAGTATAAACAATTATACAGGGTGATTAAATACACTGTTTACTCTTCTGCACCCATCGCTTTCAAACAGTTCAATCAAGCCCACCGCGATAGAAACTGGACTGTGTGTGTATACAGGGTTTTATGGTAATCACCACTTGTCTGTTTTAGTTAAGATGAATTCCAGGCAAAAAAGTTATAAAGATTTATGAATATGGGCTTCATAGGAAGTGTTACTATGTTCTTTCCCAAACATAAAGCCAGACATCGGATGTTCCATGAGGACAGAAAATAGAAACAAAACTTATCTAACAGACCTAAAAGTACCGTTGAATTATTTAGTCAGGGTGTCATTACTTATCGGCAGCTAGTTTGTTCTATGATCGATGCTTTTATTTACACCTGCATTTTAAGCGTAGGGCAAATGTAGGTTCAGGAAAATCCATGTTCTGAGGTCATTTTCTTTTCCTGCACTCTCATTTCTTTCACTAAATCAAGAAACAGTTCTATAAATACATTCATAGTGTGTTATAATACCTTCATGAGCCGTGAAGCGTATAATTTTGTATGAAAGTGCACACTTTGAATGGTTATGAATGCTTAATATGATGTACAAAAATACTTGAAGTAATAAATAAAGTAATTCAAACAAATCCATGAATTAAAAATAAGACTAGTCATTCGAATAAAAAAAAGAAATGGCACCCTATAAAAGGATGAGTTGTTAGTGTGTGTGGTAGCTGCACTGGCCAAGCTGCATTAATGGAAGATTTTGCACACGCAGGACTTAATTGTTTAGTTGCCATTTTGTCATTTCCAGTTCTCTGGAGGTTTGGGGGTTGATAATTCAGATGAATCAGTGCTAACTTCTTGTGAATTTCAATACGAATAACACCCAGTAAACATATTATGTGTTCATAGTTCAGTATAAACCATGTTATCAATGACACTGAGCTTCTGCATCTTAGCACAAGCAAATATATGAATAAATTGTGATGCAAGAGTTAGGCAGATTTGCTTTCTCTCACTCTAAGTTTATTCACGTCTCAGAGCCTCAAACACACACAGCATGTGTTGAGCCTCACTGTTTCCATCCAGACCATCACACAGAGTCCAAATCTGCACCATTTACCCCATACGATGCTTCGCTGTGGTCAGAAAATGACATTTGTTGTTGAGAAGCATTTGTGATGGGATTGTACTTACTGATGCATTCTTCATGCCAGTAAACTGAAAGAAGAAGAAAAAAAAAAAGTCGGCGAGTCTGGATGATTACACGAATGTTTATCGGTGTCATATTTTGCTGTGAGCGGGACATGGGGGAGGGCGAGTTCCTGGAAAAGACAGCCGGAAAGTCCAAAGGAGCAAAAATAACGCCTGACGTCAACTTGTGAATGCCTTACGAAGGGACTGTCATAATATAACGGTATTAAATTTAGACCTCTTTTTACAACAAAGTAGAAAATCAATGCTTCTGACAACGCTAACCGCATTCCTTCAAAGCCTCAGCCATCAGGCTTCTGAAATCATATTTGTTGCAATTTGCTCTTGAAAATGAGACGCCCTGAACGCTTGCTCATTATTTCAATTATTTCAATGAACAACACGAGTGAGTTTTAACGATATATACACAGAACACGTAGTTAACACTGGACAAATAACACCTGATAATGAGCTTTCTCTTACATGTCACATATTCTCCATCTATTTTGTTCCTTTTATTTGCAAGGCCTTAATAAATCCTAATTATCTGATCCGGTTCATTTTAAAATGGAACCAATTTGCTGGAAACCGAGGTTGACATTTAATGAAACTGAGAGTCAAAATTTTCCTTTTAGATGAAAACAAATACATTTGTTATTACAGCATCTTGTTTCTTAATTAAATGCTGGATAATGGATCATTTCCAGTCTAGTTTTGAAAATGTAATTTTTCCCCCAAATAAATAAATAAATAAATAAAAATTAATCCTGATTGGGTACAAAAGCTTCAAATGAGAATAAAGTGTTGACTCATAATATTAGTGAATTGGTATTTGGGTTGGCTTTAAACGCTCAAAAAAAAGAAGAAAAAAAGATATCATTTATTTCAGCACCACGGTGACCGGCTGATTCAACATTTGCATTCTGTAATATGGTGTTAGATGTGTAATGTCGTATAGGTTTATTATTATGTGTTGAAATTTTTGTCTGGAATTGTTGTTTTTATTGAACATATGGAATATATGGAAAATAATAAATGACTGGAATATGCATTGAGGTAAGTAACTTTCAAGCTGTAATATACATGTTGTATTGAACTTTTAGTTCATTAAGAGATAAAGTGCTTGCTTGTGTGTGCTGTTAATCTGAAAATAATGAATGACAGGGTGGTGTGATGAAGCCCGACGCAAATCTTGTTACTGTCAAATTACTGTGAGCACTCTGAAATTCATCATTATCCAAAAACAGCGTGTCCTGAAACATTGCATTCCTCTTATACAAGAGGAGTTTGCCAAGAATAACAATTATTTTAGTTATTAAATAAGTCATTATTAGTTTTTATACATTTATAGCTACATTTAACGTTGTGGAATATCCAAGAAATAAGTTAGTTCCCGGTATCACTTATCATCTAGTTGCTTGTTCTCTCACCAACCTCTGGGGTTAATAAGAGAAAAATAAATAAATAAATAAACACATTAATAAAACACTTGTCATGTTGCAACCTTCACATTACATCACCATCAATGATTATATACCTTTTTCTTTCTACAGTAACAACACATTTATTCCACAAGCATGTAAATTGACCGGGAGGACTATAGGAAATACTTCGCTTGCTCCGATGCATTTTTTTAATTTATTTTTTTTACCTCCAACCAGTTCTACATGATATATTAGTTTCCACATGCTACATCCTGACAGTAATAGTTATAGAGAGCTGTATCATCGAGCTACCTACACGTACACCCAGTTTTATACGTCCATGGGGATGGCTTGAATATATCATCGAATGGCTTACGAGAAACCCAGTTCAGTAGAGCGTATGTCATGCAGAACCACACGTAATGATAGAATGTGTCAAGAAGGAAGTCACCGTCTAAAAGGAAAGGTTTTGATACCATACAGATGGCTGACAGCTCCCTTTGCTAATAGTTCCTCTCTCTTTTCAGTGACATCAGGTGCCATAGCCAAGTCCCCAGCTGCCTCCTCTTGCTTAAACGGTCACTGCACACTGACATTGCTCTTTCTGTTTCTGTGTGTGTGTGTGTGTGTGCGTGTGTGTGAGAGAGAGAGAGGGAGAGAGAGAGAGATAAAGAGAGAGAGAGTGAGAGAGAGAGAGAGAGAGAGAGTATGTGTAGTCCAGGCTCGTAGGGAAGAAGGGGACTTCCCGAACAGATTGCTGCCACCCGTTATCTCCTGTCTCCCGCTAAGACAGAGGCCATCCTGATGGCATGTAAATACATTTCAGCAGCTGGTACAGTAATTACTCCGCAAAAATAATATTCCCCCGACTGTCAAAAAGAAGTGCCTCCGATGATATCTTGTCAAAGCAAGCACGTGTTCCTGCGAATATCTGATGAGGCCCGAGAGGCATCATGATGCGGGTTCAACAGGAGGCTGAAAAAGAATGCAGCGCTCTCACCAGTCTTGCCTGTCAGATGACGGTGATACCTTGTCACATCATGAATATTCAAAGTTTTTATTTTATTTTTTATTTATTTTTTTATAGTTCAGGATCTGAACTGAACTTAATCTCTCAACTCACTGTTGAATTTTCAATCTGATTGGTCAGAAGTTCTAACAGCAACTCTGCCAGTAGTTCCGGCTTCAACGTTTATAATAATGCGACTGCATTCGGGTTTACAAAAACAAACCAAAAAAACGTTGAGTGAGAAGAAGTTCTGCAGTGCGGAATTGCCTTGATGAGAGGTCAGAGAAGAATAGCCATGCTGGTTCAAGTTGACTGGAAGGCTACTCTGACTCAAATAATCACTCTTTACAACCATGGTGAGCAGGAAAGCATGTCAGAATGGACAAGACACTGAATCAGGTTCCATTCCTGTCAGAAAAAAAACAGGAATCTGTGGCTAACATGGGCAAGACTGACCAAAAGTGGACAGCTGAAGAGAGGAAAAAGAGCAGATGAAGAGCACTCTGGGAAACTCGTCACTACAATGGTGTGAAACTTAATAGTAATTGCTATTGCGTCAGGCTTAGCTAACACCTGCCAGCTACGCCCTCAGTGATCTCATAATCATATTACTCACCTCTGGTCCAGAACACTTTCTTGTGTTAACTATGCTGCCATATTTTTTTTTTTTTTTATGCATATGAAAGCTTCTTTTGCCACTCATTACCCTACAATGTTCTAGTGAATTGAGGTGATTCTTCCAAAACAGATAGGAGGATCTTGGTAATAACACTGCACTAAGAGAAATTGGACTTCATTAACCCAATATAACCCCATCTTCTTCGAAAGTGTCAAAGCCCAGTGGGGGTCGCGACCCCTGCCGTGTCAGATAGGACATGCCAGCATTAACTGGTGACCCTCGGGGTGAGCAGCCTTTATGATCCCATTCTGCTCTGTGTTAACTGGCTCTGATATAACAGAAGATAACAGATTCAGTCTGTTCTGGTCACAGCCATGGTTAGATCTGCATAACGAGGATAAGATTCGGCTTATCATTATGGAAGGATACTATTAACCACTGGGTCAATATTTTATAATAATTATTATCTAAGCCTGTAACTAGCACACACTATCTGTTGCTCAGTTGAATTAAATGGATGAATGCATAATTTTTAACTTTTTTTTTTTTTTATCATTTTTTGAAAGACAACTGAAATGAGTATATATATATGTATATATATATATATATATATATATATATATATATATATATATATATATATATAATAAATCGACAACGTCCTCCACGGTTCTTAAAGGAGATATTGTTCCTTTAAGAGTGCCACTGCGTATTAATATAGCACTTACCCGTGGACATTTCATTAAGATTTCATGATTGTTTTTCCTTTTAATCTTCTCCCATTATTTCCCCTTCATTACACTGAGATAAACACCAGCTAAGGACACCCAGGTCTTGATTCGCCAAGAATAGCAGAAGCTTGAAAAGAATTCATGATAATTTATCTCCTTGAAAGAAAGTAATGCATTCAAACTGTTAACCACGATTCTCTGCTTTCATCTCATTAGAGATCCATCCGCAAATAAGAAGTGACTGAGAACTGAATAAAAAAAAAATTCCCGTATATGTAAGGAAAATGATGGTGGGTCTTGAAAAAGGGATTGAATGTTGAACTTTTTAGTTAAATTAAATGCCATCAAACAGAATGTGAAAAGCCTCGGACCACTTCACTAATTCATGTCTGTTTCCACATTCTCCTTTCTGATGAAAGGCAGAAAGCCCTCATGATTAAATTTTCCTGCTCCATTAACTGAATGATTAAAGCTCCACGACCCATTTGAAACGCACTCACAGGCCAGTATTATCTTCATTGTGGTTATGTAAGGCATTTGGAAGATCTGGGACAGTGTTCCATGAGACAAAGCTTTGTTTCTTAGTGCCCCATTTCCTGGTTTTTAAGTCGCTTCGATTATGGACTGCTTCCTGGGTTTTGTTGGATTGGTCTGTGATCCAATTTTTGTTGTTGTTTAAGTCCTTTGTAATTGTTATAAAAATGTACACTTCATATAAATTCCATATTCATAATGCATTATGCATACATATACAGTATATACCATGTTATGTAGCATACATCATATCTAAAGACGATTAACATAAGCCTGGGAATTTTTTTTTTAAAAAGTGTATAGAAATTAGCACATTGTGCATGTTGCATTGCCAGAGCATTATGTGTTATGTAAGAAATAAAACACTTAGGGGTGTGCTGTTATAAGAAAAATTTTCAATGTGAGTACTGTGTAGTACCGTTACTACAATAACAGTACATCCCGAAGTCATTTATTCCTCGTACACCACAGCAATCCACTAACGATGGTCATCAAGAACACCACATACCTTCCTCCCTTTTTCTCAAGTTATGGCAAAGTGTTTTCCTATGGCGAAAAAAAACTTACAGACGATTACAATTCGCTCACGTTGGAAACTCCTTCCATTAACGTTCACCACGTTAATGATTAAACATCTTTGTTAAACAACACTCCATTGATTATCAGCCTTTGTTCATGTAGATCATCTGCCGTACAGGTCCCTGTGAATAAGCTGTTACTATAGAAACGACAATGTTTTAGAACGAGCGCATTGATATAAACCTGCGATTTGACCTACTGTCAGACTTGCTGTTATAGAAAATCTTCTGACCAATCAGATCGGAGAATTCAACGGCACTGATTGATTACGGAACCTGACATCGTGCATTATGAAGTGCTATGCATGTAAATGTAACTAGTTAGCATCTGTGTCAAGCATTATAAGATATTGTGCATGGCTATAGTATTATGTGCTACCGAAATACTGATCACCCCGGACATGTTTGTAAGGTATAGAAATATCCCAAGGTTTATCAAATTTTGCCCGGCTATATACAGCTTTTTTTTTTTTTTATTTGTGGTTAGGTTCATAAGGATTATAAATGCAAAAGATTAATATATGAGCATTCAAAGGAAGTTTTAACCTTGATAAATATTTCCATCTGCAAATCAATCAAGCGCTATTCTCAATTCACATAAGCGTATATGAAAACTGGAGAAAGTAGCGGTCTGACACTACATAAAAAGCTACATCCACCCACCTCACATGTCCATTAAATAACCTCCCGTCTTTCATTTTCTATTAGCGCTTTTCCACGTGCTGTGTGCCTTCATACAAATTAGCAACCGCGAAAGCATGTTGTTGAAAAAACCCAATCCGTGTGTTTGAATCTGAATTAAAGGCGAGGCTTTATGAGTTTGAAGCGCCATCAAGTTTAATAACATTCTCACACATGCAAATCAATGCACCGAATTAGAGGGATGTTATGCCGCCTTGTCAGAGTGTAAGTGCGCAAATTCATGAGGGGATTCCAAAAAAGCACACATTGTAATGACAATTTCAGCACCTTGTTTTGTCAGGAAAATGAGCTGTCCAGAAGCAGTAGAATAATTAAAGTGTTTTTTCCCATCACAAATTCCAAAAGATTTGCACAAACATCGCCTTCTACCAATGATCAACCTCACCATGATCATCTCCGCCTGAATATTAACTTACAGCATATTCACCATGTACGTATTCAACGGTTAGTGCTAATAAAGCTACATGTTTCCACGAGCCCTTTACCAGACATAAATATTCATAAAAACCATATTCAAACATGTGTCAAGTGTTATAAAGACAGCTTTTGTCTTTGGTATGTGGTATGACAGTGTTATACTTTACTTAAAAGACAAAGTATATACATTAAACAAACATAACTCCGGCATTATAATGATATAGAATTGTGAAAGGTACTCACAAAAATCTTAAAAGCAGAAAAAAAGTAACTTTACTCGGTTATTACTTGTCATAACATTGTCATTAGAACAGTACATATGGTAACTTTTAATGTAACGCTAAATACCTAGTACCAAAAAACAAGAGATGCTGCATAGGAGTGTCATAACACCACCATAGGTCAACATATAGTATATGTCATGACTTAAGTGTTATGGTGATTTGACTTCAAAACTGACGAGCCTTTATGATAGTTTACACTTGCTGGAAAAAAAAGTTTGTAATAACTGTTAATAATAGTTTATGTCAGTTCTCATTAAGTGCTTATGTAGGTGCCACGTAACCCTACGAAGCACATTTTACTTACAGGCTAAACTGTTATTCCAGTGTCATAATACTGTCACTATTTCATAATACATACACTGAGTTTTTATGTCAGTGTAACTACCAAGTGCAGAATACAGGAGATATAGGAGTGCATAGGAGTGTTATGACAACCTTGTCAACACAACAAAGCTACATTGTTGACAACAGTGTCACATGACTCAGGTGTTATGTCAGTTTGACTTCCAAAATGTCTCATCTTTATGAGAGCTAAAACTTCTTGGTATAAGTCTTGAATTACTGTCTATGTAGGCTTATGTCAGTTGTCATTAAGCGCCTTTGTAGTGTCAGGTACCCTATAAAAAGGGGCAAACTCTGATATTACAGTATCATACACCATCATAACAATTACTATGTAATACTACCCACGTTCAACTTTCATGTCAATGTAAATACCAATTGGAGAATGCAAAAGACACTGCATAGGACTGTCATTACAACCTTGTGTCAACAAAAGGTGTCACTTGACTTACTATTCAAAAGACTTTATGAGAACTGACACTTGTTTATCTTTAATTATTGTTTATGTAGGCTTATATCAGTTGTCATTAAGCTCTTTTGTAGGAGACATCTAGCCCTATGAAATATATTTTAGCTAGGCGCCATACAGGAGACACTGCATAGGAGTGTCATAACACCACCATATGTCAACAGAAATACAGTATGTCTCAGTATGACTCAAACTAACTAGTCTTTATGACAGCTGGCACGTCTTGGTATAAGTCTTTAATTACTGTCTATGTAGGCTTATGTCAGCTGTCATTAAACACCTTTGTAGGTATCATGTACCCTATGAATGGGGACAAACTCTGTTATTACAGTGTCATACACCATCATAACCCTGACTACATAATAGTACACATGCTCAATTTATATGTCAAGTGCTTATTACAAGAGGCACTGCATAGGGTTGTCATAACAACCTTGTATCAACAAAATATGTCTCGTAAATTACTATACACTACACCTGATAAAATACCTTTTGTAGGTGTTTATGTAGGTGTTATACAGCCCTATGAACAGTGCCAATTTCAAATAGAATCTAGTCTTTTTCCAAGAACTTGTTTTACAGGCATTCCACCACATTAATTGTAACTATAAAGGAATGAAAAGATTATGATGTTTCGTTCTCTAATTAATAAAACAATGTACAATAATTGTCGCCAAATTGCTGTGGTGTAAATCTTACCTCCCAGGTTGTTTCATGACAAGCGGCACCTTGCTGACATTAGGGGGAATGGCACGCGCTCTAACCTTTATCAAAGAGCCGACTCATGTTCCTTAGTCCCGCTCTCATATTCACATCCCTCGACCGTCCTCGCCGCATGACCCTTTCAGTCTCTAGGAGACTTCCTCTTCCAGCCCACATCTCTCTGTCACAAACTGTCATTTCCTGTTCTCCATAAAGCCACCTATCAAACAGACAGGATTATGCAGAGCGACAGACAAAGTGTCCTTCAAAAAGCACAACCTGCTTTTGGTGTCCTTCTCGTTCATTGCCGTGGATGTCATTAGCCATTCAGTGGTAATTAAAAGACAATGTGTGTGTGTGGGGGATGTTGGCACGTGCACGAAGTGTCCCTGCAATAAATAGGGATCTGCTGTCACGTCGCCTTTGAAACGGAGTCTGTTGTGACAGAACAAAGAAAGTCAGACGACAAGAATGAGACGTAAAAAAAAAAGAAAGAAAGAAAAAAATAACATTAATTCTCTATTTTGTTGAGAGATCACTGATGGACAAGGACAAAGGAAACATTAGCAGTGATTGCAAAGTTTGGATCATGGAAGATAAATAGCAAACAGAGACTACTTAGGAAACTAGTTGGGGGGGGCGGGGGGGTGATGAAGTGTGGTTTTGGTTTTACTTTTCTTTCTCTGTGCTCTGACTGCAGTGTGTGTGTGTGTGTGTGTGTGTGTGTGTGTGTGTGTGTGTGTTGGCTGGGTGCCAATCAAGGAGGGAGAAAGAATGTGTAGGTGTCTGATTTGTACCTGTATGCATCTACAGTCTGGTGACAGGTGCTCTCAGTGGACTTGTGGATAATCTAGTGTGTGTCACAACATCCAGCTACTTTCTTGCCCAGCAGAGACTAATTACTCAGCGTGACAACTCGTCTACCACTTTGTGCCCTTCGCTCCGCCCTTTCACGCTCTCTCTCTGTCACATGGATGGCAGACGGCTTAAGCTGTAGATGTACTGAGGGGGTTAAGGAGACTGGCTGGAAGACAGGAGTGTTTGCCTGCTTTCTTTTCTTGATCCTGTATGTCTTTCAGTTAACTTTACATTCAAACAAGTTTATACATAATTCAGTGATGCTTCTTTGAGTTGTAGCCTATTGCAACATCTTCCTTTCGACACTGCCCGTGCTTACAGACTGATTCATCGTTCTTTATTTGTTTGTAGAGAGTCCTAACTGGGAGGTTAGCAAGTGTTAACGGTCTGTAATAGGAGGCAGAGAGGTACAGCTCGGTCGATTAAACACGTAATTCCACTCTTGCCCAGATACCACAGGAGCCAAGCCAGGACATATGAGTGGAGGGAAAATGTAGTGTAGACCAGGGATTGGTAAATGTGGTCCAGATTAGGATGCATTTCAGCAGACTGAAACTACTGTAGTACTTGAAAAAATTCTCCAGCACAATCGATCAGTAATCGGCTAGTTCAGTGACAGTAGTTTTGGAAACATCAGTCATCACTGCTTATATCACAGATTCTCGGTTGCTGCTTGTCTAATCATGTATTTAGCTGAAGGTAGCTCATCAGACCAGATACTATATACATGGCTAGAGCCATTATTCCAGAAATAGAAGAGTTTTCAGATTTTTATAGAATTTTCATTTCATTTAATATATTTGATGAGTCAACTGACAGCATGGCTCGTTAAAAAAAAAAAAAAGGACGACAAAAACAGGATGTTTAAAGCTGAACGGACAGAGAAGTATGTGCTTATTTTCCCTGAGTCAAGCCCAAAAATCGATGTACTTGTGATTTATAGCCAAAAACTAAGAACGAATGTTTTTTTTTTTTTATAAATTTTAGAATTAGAATACCATTTTAATTTAAACTATATAAGCACAATCATCAATAAATTGCCATAAGTAATGTCTCTGGTTGGAATTGCTTTTCTAGGGCACGGCAATTTTCAGTAGTATGTACAGTAATGGCTGTCTACCTACACTCCACCAACCATCGATCCATCGATCCGTCTTCTATACCGCTTATCCTTCTTCAGCATCAGGCACAAGGTGGATCCCCCCCCCCCCAAACAAAAATAAATAAATAAAATGTCTTTTTCTTTGATGTTTCTTGAAATGTTTCCATTTTTTATTTATAATCATCGTATCATATTTAAAACTTGTTTATTCTAAAATGTTCTCATGCGTCATACTGGAGTTCCTAACATAGAAAACAGGCATAAAAGCCGTTTGTTTACATCTCAAAAGCTTCTAAACAATCTGCCAATCTTGGAGTTGTGAACTATACACAGGTAATTGTATTCATCTAAATGGACCACCCAGAAAATCAACTGCAGGACGTGTCTAACCCGACTCTGAATACAGAGAACTTTCCCTGTGTGAATATCGGCATAATGTAAGTTGTTGACTCTGATTATGACCGGAAGTGTGCTGCCATAAAATAAACTCATTGTGGCTCTCATTTTACAATAAATCATGGTTTCATTTCATGCTTTGCTTATGTCAGTCTTTTCCATTCTGCACATTTTAGTGGCACAAACTAGATCTAGTTTTAGATCCAGTGCGTTCAAACAGATCACTGATTTATAGCAGGCATTTATAAGTGAAAATGATTTCATTATGGAAAAAGAAAAAAAAAAGGTTTTGCTAAGTTGCCTTGTTGTGAACTATTCCAATATGACGCCGTCAGTAAGCTGTAATGGCCTTGAGACTGTAATTACCACATGCACTTTTGCACTCAGGTCTCCTTTATTAAACAGTGGACTAGTTCTACAAAGACTTCATATAAAAACCATAATGCACTTTCTTTTACTTTCACACGATCCGTTGTGACCCAGATGAGGACGGGTTCCCTTCCGGGTCTGGTTCCTCTCAAGGTCTCGTCCCCGTATCATCTTCGGGAGTTTTTCCTCACCACCGTCACCGCCCCGGCTCGCTCAATAGGGATAAATCCACACACTTAAAATCTGTATCCTGTGTTTATATATGTCTGTAAAGCTGCTTTGAGACGATGACCGTTTTAAAAAGCACTATACAAATCGAATTGAATTGAACTGAATGTAAAAGGACGTTGCATGTATGCATGAGCTGGTTATATTTGAGAGCTAGTTTAAACTACAACTCTCGCCCAAAACAGTTGTGCCCTTGACATTCAGGACAGGAATGATCTTAGATTCGTTTCTAACAGACCCCGAAACCCAAGATTGCCGCTTGTTATGATGATTATGGGGGAAAACTAAGCATCACTATCAGGATTGACATTTGAGTTGGGTGTTAATTTTGCAATTATATGCCTGAATAGGCCTTATGACAGAAAAGTGAGATAAACACCAGATGTCTGGACAGACGAGGAACCCTGGGAATGGAGTTTTGAATATCCGTGGAAATGCAGAAGCGATTCAAGCATGTGGACATTCACTCTCTCTCTCACTCTCACTCTCTCTGTGTGTTTAATCGATGCCGTACTAAAAGCAAGTGGATTCTTGAAAGAAAGGGGGCGTCGGATCAGAGGTACTCTAATAATCTCTCTGACCCTAGGGTAACAAAGCGACTGACGAAAAAAAGTGGATGGAAAAATACAAATACTAAATGTACACCTCAATGTGCACGAAATATGATTTATGATACATTTCCTGGCATGTATCCTGCACAAAAGGAAATAAGCAAAGTGTACCGTAATAGTTAAAGCCAGCATTTAAAGTAAAGGAAAAGGAAGAAGGTAATAAAGCAAAGGTAAAATATATTTGAACACAACATTCTATTGGCACTTAAAACATTAATCAAACCTCTACATAAAAAAACAAACAAACAAAAAAAAACATCACATTCACTGCCATGAAATATATGGAAAACTCAACAATTTCCTGAAGATCATGGGAAGAAGAAAAGTTCACTGATATTTTTAGTGATATCGGCTGACAGAGTCAATTTGAAAGTATGGCCTTAAATTAGTAATTATTATTAGTATTTATTTTTTAAAAACCATTTTAAAGTGTGTGATTCGATTGTCATTATAACCGCATTTCATTTCAACGAGTTACTTTTTAAGCGCTAAGTCGCACCTCAATTTTTGGAGTCGCCCAGAACACCGGCACACATGCCAAAGTCCTGCCCCAGTATTATTTCAGAATGAACAAATGTTAAAAGACTGAGCCACACAAGCACAGCTCTACAGACAAAAGCAGATACATTCAGTACATAAGAACTGTGTCTCATCCATCTGCAGCACAGCAGCTTGGGCTGTTCTGAGAGCAGCAGTCAGAAAGGTCAGCTGTCTGCACGCTCGGAATAGTTCACTCTGTGCCGCTCGCATATACCGGTGCTCATAAATATGAAGGAGACTGACATTTCTAAATTAAACATCACAGGCAAAAAACTCACTGCTGCATGTACACCAGGGGGTGCAGAGCCACCTGACACACTCTCGGGTTGACCGGTTAACTAAGTAATGTTTAAAACTCCTACACAGGTTTAATGTGGTGTTGTCTGGGTAGTAAACATGTTTTCTCCTGGACATCACATTCAGGGAAATGTGTAATCCTAGCACTATACAGCTCTTTGAAAAAAAAAACAACAACAACAAAAAACAACGTACACTCAAAAGCATGTCCATCTTCCTAAAAAAGTGTCCAGTGCCCTCCACTAATATCGGCACCCTTGGTCAATATAAGCAAAGAAGGCTGTGAAAATTTTATCTGTATTATTTAACCTTTTGATCTTTGGTTTAAACAAATTCACAAACATACTCCGCTTTCATGGATAGCAAAGTATTGCAAACACAACACGGGTTTATCAATTTTGTGATTTTTTTTTCAACAAAAGGTCACAAAATTGATAAACCCGTGTTGTGTTTGCAATAGTTTGCTATCCATGAGAGCAGAGTATGTTTGTGAATTTGTTTAAACCAAAGATCAAAAGGTTAAACAATAAAGACAATTTTTCACAGCCTTCTTTGCCCATATTTGCCAAGGGTGCCAATATTAGTGGGGGGCACTGTATGTGAATCACGTCATGAAGAACAACAGTGTTAACAGGTCTTAACAACAGTGAATTCATTAAATAGTTTACCACACATTCTACTAATTGGGCTGAAATGCAACTAATTACTTTGAAATAACATCATGTTTATATATACACCCTCTCTCTCTCTCTCTCTCTCTATATATATATATATATATATATATATATATATATATATATATATATATATATATATATATATATATATATATATATATATATATATATATATATATATATATATATATATATATATATATATATATATATATATATATATAAAATTAATATATGTTGCTGAGTCAACATGATGGTTATTTTCTAATAAGTCGCGGCCACGAATTAATATAACTTTTTGCGCTACTTGACAAAACTCCACAAATTCCAACCTCCACCCTGTTCTAAATAAATAAACACCAACTTTGATTTTTTTCTCAAGCAAGTGACGGTTGGAAAAGGAATAGTAGATCCATGTTTCCTGTTAATGAGCTGCTACTGTAGGAGGGGCATATCTATTCCAGAGTGCATTTAATTGGATGGACACCAGATTAGTGCATGATGAGTCATCAAACATTTGTAATCATTTTCCCAGAAGTGACAATAGAGAGAGAGAGAGACCCCTTATTTAAAAAAAAAAAAACACTTCCAAATACCACCCACACACATGCCTTTATTTCCACAGACATCTCTGTGAACTTTTAAGAAGTGTGTTTTGAATACTGAGTGTATCATGATGCAAAATGATGCAAAATGATGCAAAATGTCACAATGTGTAACTTCTGGTTCACATTAATTACGCCGTCAATCACACACCCGAAATCAAACACGACGACGACGACACAAAAACAAAGTGCATCTTAAGGGCTGACAGTATAATAAATAACTCAGATCGCGTCACGTATACGACGAGGGAACAAATGTGTTTTTTATATGATGTATTTTAAGTTATATAACACAGTCTGTATTATCAAGCTCAAGTTGGTTTCTTATTTCCCCCCTACCATCATGAGTTAAAGTAATATGCCACGGTCTGTACAGGCATCTCATCATGCCTAATTATCGCATTACTTCCATTACAGCCCTCACAAAATGATATGCTTTCTGCAACCCTTAGTTTCAATTAGCGAGAAGGATTAATTAATCGATGGACCAATAATGGAATTTTAGCGTGCTGGAGAGAAGCGAAGGCATTCGATGATGCTGGTGCTGCATTGCTCCTCCCTGACCGATAATAGCAAGTAATTGCCCCAGCAGGGCTAAAGTATGTGTGTGTGTGTGTGTGTGTGTGTGTTGGACAGTTCTCTCCCAGTGTGGGTGGCAGAATGGTGTCAGGCTCATTCACTGATGAGCTACTTATGTCCTCCATGCTCACCTTTCTCCAAGGGGGAGGTTTTAATGTGCCGTGTTCTATCCTTGCCATCATTCTTTTTTTTAATTAAAATAAAACAAAAAACAAAGCCCACAACACTAATATGGCCACATTTCCCCCAAGCTTTTCGACCTACAAATGAGGTACTTCTTCATTTCCCCTCAGAAATATGCTGCATAAAATAATACCTACTTTACAGGGTGTAGGGTCTTCGTAACACATTTATAAGCACGCAATGAACATTTCAACATAAAGACATATGGTAACGTCAAGCGTGGAGTAATTTTTAGCAATGCTTCATTTACGTAGGGTCTTTATAACACATTAATAAGCGCTGCAAAAATGTTTATATGTAAAGAAAAAAAGGAATTTGAATTTCCCATCTTTCGTTATTAAGCCATTTTGTGGTACCTTCCTAGAGTCTTTACAAGCCATACATTAGCATTTCACTTGCATGCTATTTGAAGGGTACGTGCGTAGGTCCTTTCATAAGCACTATACAAATATTTATTGTGACGAAGGGCCTGCAACCCACACACACAACATGAAGCGGGCTCCTAACGCAACTGCCGGTGAGGTGCTGAATGGCATTTCTGCACCTCGATTGTTTTGGACAGCAAGAGTGCACATGGCTGCGAGGCGGGGCGGCAGAAACACACACGGCTGGAGGCCTATGATTGGAGCAGCTTCTCCCTACTATCCAGCAGAAGAGCTGCCGCTATAAAATGGAGCGGTGGCCACAGCAGTGTGAGTTCGCACTCTACACACACGTGCACTAACCCGTCTCTCTCTCCTGTTCCAGATGCAGACATGGAAAAATCTCCCTGGCTGCACTGCACCTCTCCTGACCCTCCACGGCCTCCTCTACGGCTCCTGGGTCCCGCCTCGTGGCAGCTCCATCCCTCACGTCGCACCCCTCACTAGCAAGACAGCAACTTCCCCATTCTCACTCCTATCCCTTGCACTCACACTCCTGCTCCTAACTTTTAATAAATAACCAATTTTTATTTTTATTTTTACACCATCTCGACACCTCCCAGTGTCTGTGTTCTACCTGTCCTGCCCTAGAGGGCTCACATTATATATAAAGAAACAAGGGAATGACAAATTCCAGTGTTATTTCAGTGTACCTACCTAGAGCCTTTGTAACACAACATACGCATTGCATAAATATGTATATATAACGAAATAAAGGAACATTTAAATGTCTAAATTCCATATATGTTAGGTCTGCCTTGTGTTGTCAAAACTCTGACCCTTCAAGGCATGGACTCCTGAAGACCCGTGAAGGTGTGCTGTGGTATCTGGTACCAAGACGTTAGCAGCAGATCCTTTAAGCAAGTCCTGTAAGTTGTGAGGTGTGAATCAAACTTGTTTGTCCTGTACATCCCACAGATGCTGGATCAGATCGAGATCTGGGAAATTTGGAGGCCGACATCTTGAACTCTCTGTCATGTTCCTCACACCGTTCCTGAACAATTTTTGCAGTGTAGCAGGGAGCATTATCCTGCTGAAAGAGGCCGCTGTCATTAGGGAATACCGTTGCCATGAAGGGGTGTACTGCAACAATGTTTAATTAGGTGGTCCACGTCAAAGTAACATCCACATGAATGCCAGTACTCAAGGTTTCCCAGCAGAACATCGCCCAGACAACTTCCTCCACCAGCTTGCTTTCTTCCCATAGTGCATCCTGGTACCATCTCGTCCCCAGATTGTACTCACATGCACCCGACCGTCCTCATGATGCAAAAGAAAACAGGATTCATCAGACCAGGCCATCTTCTTCCATTTCTCCACGGTCCAGTTCTGATGCTCACATGCCCGTTGTAGGTACTTTCAGCAGTAGACATGAACATGCCGTTAGTAAAATGATAACTTCTAACACACGGGCATAAGGTTAAAGAATATATGGGCAGTCTCATCTTTTTACATAATTCATTGATGTAATCTTTTGTCTTGTTAAAAGATTTACGTCATCTCACAGTTACAGAAATCCTCTCGCACTGTATTTATAAAAGCTTTATGCAATGCTGCTATCAAGGCTGAACGTAGGTTCTCTTACATATAAAATGTTACCATCATTTCAAGAGTGGAGCGCCGCAGTTCTGGCTTGGTGTAGCACGTTCCTAAGATATCTTTAAAATGAAACGATCATTGGAGAAACATGCTACATCTAAAAACGGCTTTAAATTTATACTTCATGAACAATGGAAGTGATTTTATTTCCCTTTTCTTGGTTACTGTTATCCTTTCCTCTCATTACTCCAACTGCGAGCATGTATACTCACCGTGACTCATTCACGGAGACCTGAATCAATAATTCTCTTCTATCACTACAAATAAAACATGAATATTTCTCCATGCTACATGCAAGCTTCAAACGATGGTCTACTGACTAAGTATAATGCATACAGTAAATACTGATGATCATGAGCAGTTCATTCCACAGTGTGTAATGAAAACACTTAACATTGTATTAATTAGTCCATTGATGTAATTACAATTAACCACCGTTTAATTTAATGAAAACACCTTTGTTTGCTAAAGTGAAGAAATTCAAGTATTGTCATAACACTTGAAAAATAAAAGAAGAACTCACAATCTCATCCTCTACATAGCAACAGGTTCTGTCCAACTCAGGCATGTGCTATGTATTGGGTTTTTAAATGTATCTCGGCTGTGGAAGCCCAGATTTAGCACAACCTCAGCTACACACTCCTATACACTATAACGTGACTTCCGGATAAGGTTGCTTTATTATTTTAAAATCTAAAATATTTTAAATCGTGACTCCTATAAACTATAAAAAAAAAAAAAAAAGGGTGGAGCATGGTACAAAATTATAACGCAAACAATGCAACTAGATTCTGGAAGAATATATTTGTCATGTGGTATTTTAGTTTACAGTGACAATCTAAAGCATGTTAGGTAGCTCTATATCTCTATATTTACGGTTAACAAGCTCCGTTCTTTGATACTACAGGATGATATCAGCTGGCTGGATCGCTATAGATTAACATCCCAAAAATGCAAACTGGTAGAACACTTTCCGGCTATAAACAGCTGGTAAATATACCCTTATTTACATATATTATATTACATAATGTAGTATGTTTCAAGGGTACCAATAGAAAACTATCAACGAATGAAAAACTAAACGACTCCTGTGAAGAGTGTCCGTGTATGAAGGTAATTTTGCGAATGGTTCGCCATGGTGCCAGGCAGCCAATCAGAACTGATTTCCAGAAAAATGAGACAGTCAGTGATATTTGAGGCTACAGTCAAGTCAATTGGGCCCGCCCACTGCAGAAATTTGACACAAAAATAACGCCATAGAAAGGTAGCTTCGTTTTCCAAGTGCTTTTGGCAAACGTGTTTTGTAGCTAACTGACGTGACAGCACATGAGCTGATCATAAATGTGCAATCCATAACTGTTTCCTTTTGTATTGAGAATACTCACTGCTATTAAGTTTGTTATGCTATTACGTTGCTGTACCAGGGTGATCAGTTACATACGAGTACCTATCAGCCTTGAATATCGTTGGCTACGTGAGATACCGGAAGCACTTTTTCATGTCTGTAAGTTCGAGGACCCTGACCTTTCGCATGCCACTCGACCTGCCGGATCATTACCCTTGAATGTTTCCGGGACCTGGAGATTTACGAATTAAGCACTGCTTAGAAGCATGATCCAGCAGGAGACTGTGTTTATCTTGGGGGGGGGGATGAAAACAGGGAACCCTCTTATTACTAATGTGAACCATCAATACAGAATGATATGAACAGAGAAAAAAAAAAGAGTCTCAAGTAAGTAATACGGCGAGCTTTCCCAGCAGGAAAAAAGCAGTTTCAAAAGCTGTGCCCAAGGTATCGACCTAGGTTTCAAAGCCTGTGTGGAGACTGATTAATCGTTTCATCCCCTCATCCACTCACCTATTCTACTCAGGGTAATCTTAAGACTTTGACTAAACCTCCAACCTCTAAATCCCACACACAAAAGGAAAAAAAAAGGACATCCCTCCCTACCCCTGCACGGCCTATCACCAATTCTTCAAATGTGCTCTGCAACATGCTCCGGCTGATTAATTCAGCCTACTTGCGATAACAACCTGAGATCTGATAGCGGCTAATTAGCATGCAAATTCATGAGGGTTTATTGGTGACAGGATTGCATGCCGTCACCTGCTCAATATGCCTGCCAGTCAGAGCACTCCCTGATTCCCCACTCCCATCACATCCTCAACGAGCCTTCGCGCCGATCAATTTACACTGTCAGTCAATGTTCCGGAGAGGTGTCAGGCTTTGTCGGATACTAACCCGGGAAACCTATGCTCTTAACATCTCAAACGCATTTGCATAATGTATGTTATGAAAATTATACTCGCTTGGTTGAGCCACTTGATCCCGTGTGTATTCTTTGCCTTTCCAAACACAAGTGGATGGATCGATAGAGTCTAGAATTCAGAGAAAGCAGCGAAGGAACAACAGTGGTGACAGAACACTTGGGACTTGGTGATAGAAAACGGGATGCACAGAAAGAGTCTTATTAGAGATGGTTTTGGAGAGCGAGATGACCCCATGTCATGTGTCCTAACCACCCGCCAACCCGCTGGGGCCCGTTCTGCATCGGTCTTACACAGGACCACACGGTAGCATCAATGCAAACATGGGAGTTTGACTGGCAGTCGCCGTGGCCCACAATAAAACAACCTAATGCAGGGGTGGCATCCCAGGTGGGCAGACTGGTACTGACAGGCACCGTGCTGGTAACTAAGGCATGTCTGGGCAGCTGTCGGAACGTGTTAGGGTTAGATGAAGTGGAAATTGTGCATGGATGCTCTCAAACAGTATGGTGTTAACAGTATTTCTCAAATGAACCTGTTCGATTTAAGACATCAGAAGAAATCAGTTTTGTCATGGTGGTGACAATACTAGGGCTCCACAGTCTTGAGGCATAATCCAATATTCTTTCAGAATATTACCAGAGGAAACCCACATCAAGCTGGGGCCATGGAGTTGTAAGGCACCAAGCAGGTACAATTTGACTCATTCATCCATCTTAAAAGATCTGTCCTGGTCAGGGTCGTCGTGCACCCATAGCCTCTCCCAGGAGCACTTAAAATGAGGCAGGATTTTTAATGAAGCCAATCCACTTTCTTTTATGCTTTTTGGAGAAAACTGCAGAACCCAGAGGAAACCCGCATGGACACATGCACATAAACAGCACACAGACAGTAACCCAACCTTAGGGACCATGGGGCTGTGAGGCAGCAATACTACTCACTGGCACCTACATGATGTAGTGTTACTGATAGTGTTAACAGTACTTCTTAACTAAATCTATTCAATATAAGACATGAAGTGCATGGTGGTGACAATTCTAGGGGCGCCATAAAATGTCCCTGCATGACATCTTGGAAAGTATGAAAACTCCGATAACGTAAAGTCACAATGTAAAGACAGATCCTAATTTAAAGGTTGATTAGTTCTAACATTGGCATTGATCATGAAGCTCTGCCCGCAGGATCGAACAGTCTATAAAATGACTGCTAAGAGGTATACCCAAATACAAACAAGCATTCCTGACCAGCAAATTAATACACTGTTTATAAGCCATGTCATTATGCACTTTTTTTTCAATAAAGTTCTATGTCTTCCAGGTTAATTGTACAAGTAATCGAATAACATATGGACTTAAAAAAAAACAACAAATCGATGACTGCACCTTTAAGCAAATAGCAAGTCACATTTTCAAATGTATAGACCTCAATATTTATGAAAGCATCCATAGTATAAGACTATCCTGTAATTTCTAATACAATCTTTAATCCTTCACAAGCTATTTCAAATTTGAACCTTGCTAAATTTCAGACCTGCCCTGTTCTGTCCACCGCTAGGTGCGATAAGGCCTCACTGCTTATGAGATACTAATTGCAAGTTGTCTACGGAAGAATGGAGCTGCCGTAGATTACCGGGCCAAAGGTAGATAACGACCAGAGCACCTTGGCGAATTACTTTAAAGGCCAGCGAAGAGCGTGAGTCTATCCAGCTCTCCTGCCAAAGAGGTTTAAACACTTAATCTCCTTTAATTATACCGTTACAGAAGGGAAAGTTGACTGGCAGTAATGGCGCTGATAGACCATTCACAGAGAGTTGCTTTAAATAATATGCCTTCATTATGTCCTTAAATAATATGACCTCACATGTAACTTTTCTTGCCGATTTATTTTAAGTCCTGGGCAGGGTCAGAATAAAAGTCTGTGAAGACTGACCTGCAGTGACCGCTATTCTTTGTGACTACAGTATCAGTCAGAAGTGCTGTGTTAGACAGAACTGGAAGCTGAGGTGTCAAAAGTAGCGTTATTGCCTCATCCCTGCACTCCCTCTGAATTACCTCCTATTTCCTGTGATTATCTTTTCACATTATTTGAAAGTTAGGGTTTAAAAAAATGTTTTGATTATTGCCCAGATTCACAGTCTGAGCTATTGTGCAGATTTTGGAGCATGTTTTGGGTTGAATTTCCATCCTTCTGATCAAAATGTTATGCCGGTTATAGTAAGTGAGAGTATATAAAACATTTTTTGGACCTGAATCTGAACATAGTGGTAGTATGCCCAAAGTCTGAATGGCTCCCATTAACAGCCATTGAAAAACAAAAAAGATCACTGCCCTCAATGCTAAAGCCTTGAACCAGCCAGATGAGTAAAATGGCTAACTGTAACTTCACACTGCTAACTGGGTAGCTCACCTACTAACTGCTACATTGAGGCCCTGATTTATTGAGGCCCTGTATTTATCTCAAATAAATACAGATCATTTGGAGGTGAAACTGGATCAAATACTTGTGTGGGAAATTTTGAGTTGTTTAATAGCTGGAGTACGTTTTTAATATTAGTCCTAAATTAAAATAAATACATTTTTATAAATAAAAATAAAGCAGAAAATATTTCATCTTCAACTGACTGAAAGCAGCATGTGCTAAATAAATACTTGCCCTTTTCAGGATTTAAATAATTTCTAAGAAAAAAAAAATACTAAATATATGTATCATCTAAACAGCTTCCAGATTCTCTCAACTGGAATATTTGCCGGACACATCTACATTAAGTGTTTAACACCTTGTTAAATACAGGTGCAATATGTTTATTAGCTAAAACTAGTGTTTATGCTCTTCATGTTAGTATCTCAAAATTCTCACAGTCCCTGATGATCTACTCCAAATACAGCTCCAGTTGGGAAGCATGAATCATGAGACATTCTTTCACAGCAACTGTTCCAGTCATTTCCATATGATTTGAACTTGTGAAACAACAACACTGCATCGAGAATGCTTGGATAAAACTATGCCATTGTGATTCCCTGTAGAAATTAAAAACTAGAACTGTGTCTCAAAAGCCTCGCCAGCCTCCACCGAATGCCACACGCAGGCATCCGGCGTGATACATTTATGCTAAAATGCAACTGTGTTCTGATGGAGAAGAAGGAAAACCACAAGAGGAAAAGAGGGCTGTGATTTCACGGAATTTTTAGAATTGAATACAGCCGTACAACTGGTACCATAGGGAATGGGAAACGGCAGACACAACACACATTCTTACCCGAGATTGTCTGCTGGCATTTGCATGTAGCTGAAGAAAAGTTTTAAGGAAATGGTTAGCCGGAAATATCCCCTGTCTCTGTGCCTGTCTATCACCCTCAAGATTGTACTATTTATTTGTGGACGCCATCTTAACCATATTTTTCAAAACTGATTTTTTTCATGATTATTATTATTATTATTATTATTCGAAAAAGTTTCGCAAAAAAAATTAGCAAATGTCTGCTTGGTCATGCTGTCCATTAAAAATGTGGGTGCTTTCTTTAGAGGCAATCATCCAAAGCATGTTAACACAATGCATCAATTAAGTTATTAATTGATTAAGTTGTGCGTAAAGTTTGCTACAGACACTCAAATGTTTTAAAACATGTAAGGGTTTTTTTGTTGTTTTTTTAATTGTTTTTTACAGAGAGTTCAGTCAGTTCTGTGTTTAACGTTAGGCTCCTTGAAGTTCATCATGCAAAAATAGGACATGGTGCATCAAGTGCTATTCTATAGCATTGGTCGACAAATGTGAGTGGAACCCACGGATCAGACACTTACCATGATCATGAATAGAATCCTGTCTAAGTCCTGTTCAGGACAATCGACCTTCATATATCTGCAATATATGATCTAACTCCTGTTAGATGTTTAACTGAATCGTTGTCTTGTAATAATTTGGATATTATATTATAGTCTAAACGATCATTTTTAATCGTCTGTTTCGACTGACAATTAGATTGTTTTAATACAACACGGGAAGTCCGGCTTCCTCTACGATTTCATTCAAATGAGGCAATGAAATGTTTACCAATGTGTCTATATTATTCATCAATCTTGGTGGGATTCGATATTTTAGCGAATCGAATGACCAAATATCTCACTATAGTATCATGCTGTCCGTTCTTCAAGCTTTGCTTTTGTGACCAGTACATAAGGTTCAGCAGTTCATAAATTCACCTTTTTTCTCAATGAAAATAGGTCCATTTCAAAATACCAATGTCCTGGTCAAAATGCAAAGTTTGAGAGGAGTAATATCCATCCATCCATCTTCTATACCGCTTATCCTTCCTTCAGGCTCACGGGGAACTGGAGCCTATCACAGGGAACATCGGGCACAAGGCGTATCGGGTACACCCTGGACAGGGTGCCAATCCATCGCAGGGCACAATCACATACACACTCACACACACATTCATACACTACGGACGCTTTAGACACGCCAATCAGCCTACCATGTCTTTGAACTGAGAGAGGAAACCAGAGTACCTGGAGGAAACCCCCGCAGCATGGGAGAACATGCAAACTCCGCACACACAGTGCCACGGAGGAAATCGAACCCCCGACCCTGGAGGTGTGAAGCGAACGTGCTAACAACCAAGCCACCGTGCGCCAGGAGTAATATCCATTTTCTATAAATTTGCTGTAGAAGCAATTAGGAAATAAAACTTACTACACTTATTAAATAACGCTTCACTGGGAGTGAATGGAGTGAATCTTAACAGTTACTTGCCAGTGCACTCTTTGTTTGTTCTGCCTGGATGCATGGGTTCTCCTTAGGAAAATAGGTAAATCTCTCAAAGAGGCGGAACCTCATAACCAGCTGCCAATCAGTAAATCGGGGCTCAACATAACTGGCAAGTCAAACTTAAACATATCATATCTGAGCCTGCTGTAGGTAATTTGTAAATATGGGAAACAGACTGTAAGTATAATGTTCTGTTTGTTTATTTGCATTCATTTCTGAATTTTGTTGTTAAGTCTAGCTAGCGAACCATCATCTCCTTCATCTAGCAGTTTAGCTGCTTTTGGATATTAAATGGCCTAATGATAATGTTAATGATTTTAGCTAATGCTAATTTCCAGATTTGAGAAAAGTCTTTTGATGCTCATGCTTATGAGAAGAGACTCAAAATTAGACAAGAGGCTGACGGACACCCACGATCTTCACAAGTTGTCAAGAACTTCAATTTATGATTCAAATCAGATTATTACCTCAAATCTGATTATTACCTCCAGCGAATAAGCCCTCAAATGCCATGCAAATTAACTATCTCTTACATTCCTACACCTATCTAGTTCTCAAATGGCTAAATAAATGAAACACTATCCACACACACACACCCCGCCTGGTTTACTGGACAATCTCCCACCGGCTGTCTACACACTCTATCCCAATTTGCATTTGGAAGCATTCTCAATTGGAGTTCACTGGAAAATGGAAGAGGGAATTTGATGACCTTTCCATGACCGTGGCAAAATTAGTTCAGCAGACATTTAGAGGCTTACAGAAAACACTGTCAGATTATTATTATTATTATTTTATTTATTTATTTTTTGGGGGTTGTTGAAACACATTCACGAGTTTGACTGACCCTCGGGGTCAAGCTGTGTGAACATGGAAGGCTTTGGAAAAGGACAAGAGATGGGAAAACAAACCTGCAGTTTTGCGGAGATTGATATTCAAAATGACACTGCATTCATAAGGTAATCGATAATATACAGCAAAGCAATGTCATTACACGTCTCAGCTTGGACTGGTGACAGATCTTCAGTCAAAACAAGCCCATAGAGTGCTGCAGCTTGGTGTTCTTTACTGACTCAGGACGGCTATGAAAACGGAGAAGGACGAACGCCAAGACTGTCATGAGTACTGATCATCACTGTATTCCAGAGCAAAACAGTCAATAACACTTTATTTTGCAGTACAGGTGAATACCTTGTAATAATAAGTCAATGTGTCGCTGGTGTACATGTACGTATACATACAAATACGTCACTAGCTTTAAAGGAAAACTTTTTTCTTTATATTTAAATATTTGTGATGTATTTAGCGTTCAGGTGCAAATTTATTGGGTGCAGTTGGTTTTTTTTTTCTTATTATTCCTGTGAGAAGTTGAAGAGACTGGTTCGCCCACTTACAAAGGTGTTTAACCCTCTTACCCACAGTAAGTTCCCACAGTATTATGTCCCATAACCCTATATTCCCCAGAGAAACAGCACGCCAACCCTGAGTTCCCGGGCCAAAATCAACATTTTAATTTGAACATTTTTAGGCTTTGAAACAACTTATAATAATGTATTTGTGTAAAATTACTTTGAAAATAAAGCAGTTCAGTGTTTTTACTAAACTTAGAGCACAATTCTTAACTAGAGAAATTACGAAAAAATGCTCACTAAAATCCTTCTTCTCATTTAGAAGTACCGTACGAGCATCAGCGTGGTCAATGCCTTTGAATAAATTCAAGTAAATAATAAATAAATAAATGCATTTTAGTGCCAACAGTCAAGTGATAATCAGACCAGCAGGTAGTGTTTTCACGAATGCACAGAGATGGTCAGGTTATGACTCCAAACCCCTGCAGCGTCAGTCGCACTGGTTGATGCTGAAGATGAAGACGGATCAGGGTCTGAATCAGGAGAGTTTGCGTCACTATCAGTTTCGGTTTCACCATCGCCTGAACTTTCACTGCTGTCACTATCTAGAATCCTCGCTCTCGCCTGTGTAACTGTGTATGTTTTCCTGTTTCTTTCCACTGTTTTAGATGTACCTGTGTTCACTGTAGGTGGAACTTTAGCTGGAACATGATTAGCTTTTCGCTTTGGCATTTTTAGTTCACTTCTACTATTACACCAATATTCACGCTTGGATCTTCATCGTAATGCCGGCGTAATAACGTAATCACGTTGTGACGTCATGACGTCATCAACCTTCCGGGTCAAAAAATAATAATAAAATAAGTAAGGAATCATAGCAGAGTAATGCCGGCATACCAGACTTACGGGGATAACGTTTACACTGTAAAGTCGATATATTGCTATATTGGCCTTACGGGGATGTGGCATAGGCGACCAAGCCGGTATTTCGTCCTTCTGTGAATAGATCAAAGACGGTCAAGCCGGTTTTTCAGCCATACAAGGTAATAGGGTTAATAATGTTTTAACATCTCAAACATAAGGGAGTGATGTTCCAGCAATATGTATGATGCCTTCTTTCTGAAAAAAAACAATGAGGAGACCTCACTGAGGAGGTACAAATGGTACAAATGGTGTGCACTTATATAGCGCCTTTTACCTTTACACTGTTTCTCATTCACCTATTCTCATTCTCATAGCCTGCCATTGGGAACAACTTGGATTTCAGTGTCTTTCCCAAGGACATTTCGATATGTGAAGGCATATCCACCTTACGATTAGTAGACAACTCTCTCTACCACCTGAGCCACACCTGGCAGGATTTTCAATAAATCCCACTGGCATCAGCATGTACTCGAACAGCATTTTGGGTAACGTAGGAAACCAAGGTGAAACCAAGTGTTAACCAAGGTGAAAACAGACCAGTTAACAGAAGTTGAAACTAAAAACGTATTACAAAATACATTTTAGATGCCACGAAAGGCATATGTTAAGCATATAAAATTAATATGCAAGTTGTTTAGGGTGGATTTTTTCCTTGCCAGACCATAATGCTACCAAACAGTACACATTGGAAAATAGTTACATTTGAAACATTTGAACATTCGAAGAGGAAAAAGTTCACCATGCAGAAAATAAGGTAAGCATTTACTGTACTGTAGCAGGCTTCATGCAGCTTCCCTCAGGCCGTGCACTGTGAAATTTAATTCCTGCTGTACCGGCTATGAAAACCATGGCTGTGCATTACTTAACTGCTAAAAGTTCAACGCAGGGTGGGCATGAACCACATTTAGCAGTTCATACACACATACACAGTAAGAAGGCAGTCTTTAAGCTAGGTTAAAAATCTCGCCTGTGACAGGAAATCGAGCAAAATCTTTTTCCTTTGGCTTCGTTCCTGATTGACAGCCTCGTGGCTAAGCAATAACTAGAGACATAAAGCACTTCCAAGGCATCATTTACAAAGAAATAGGTCCAACGCCATTGATTCTTCGTCTTTATCTAAACTATTAGCAAAGGGCCTCCAGTCCCCCCTTGGGGAAAGGGCTGAAATTTCTGGCCTACTGATAAAAACGTTAACTAGGTGAGTGTCAGGGAGATGGATTGTACACTGTTGGCAAAGGGAGGAACATGAGGAGACAATGATATTTCTCATTACATTGCCCTCTCTCCCTTCATGTTCTCTAATAACGCTGCCACAAAGGGAAGGAGAGACTGGAGATAAATCATGCTCCGCAAAACAACTGGGTGGATCCACGAAATACATTTACTCCCAGCTCGGTATCTCCGTAGCTTGCGGCCGAAGTCCTTGATAAAGATCTAATGAACACGGCTATCAATTGGCATCAGGGTTGAGCAAGAAAGCAAGAGGAGCTTGATTTCACTGTAGCGGGAGCTGGACATATAAATGGAGACTTCTGGGTAACTGAGGTGAGGCTGGAGAGGATTTATTGATCGAATAGACAGATAGAGAAATGAGAGGACATAATCTGAGAACAAAATATGCGGAATTAATTCAACAAGCCCATGGAGACTCGTTCCGGACACCCTGATCTGGTGTAGGAAATGAGAGATATAATCAAAGCCAATCGTTCCGAGCTGATGCAGGCAGAAAGCATTTCTTGGCATTTTTGCATGTCCGCTGTGTCCATCATGATTTCCTTCAGTGAGCCTGAGGTTGGTGCCAAGACCAATTAACAAGCCTAAACTGGTGAGCTTGCAATAACACTGGATCCTGCTTGAAAAGTGGTTATGACTTTAGCTGTCTTTATGTAATCGGTTCATCTCATCCCGGGTACACCCAACATGATTTAGGAAGTAAAGTGAGAACAATAGGATATGATTGGAAAAATAAAAACTGTTCAACTGGGATCAGGAATTGTACTCACGCAATATCACTAAACCCTTCAATGAACTAGGAAATGCTGATATGAAAGTGATATTACAGTGAAACTCAGCATCAAATTTACGACTATTGTTTCCAAATAGCTAAGCACTGTAAGGATCTGTATTTTTCTTTGTTGCGCAACATACAGTGATACTGATTTACTAATGATAAGAAATCTAAAAGTGTTAATTTGGAGGGATGGATGGATAGATAGATAGATAGATAGATAGATAGATAGATAGATAGATAGATGGATAGATGGATAGATGGATAGATAGATGGATGGATGGATGGATGGATGGATGGATGGATGGATGGATGGATGGATGGATGGATGGATGGATGGATGGATGGATGGATGGATGGATGGATGGATGGATGGCTAATGTGTTCTATACAAATACAAATAGGTACTTTTTTATTTTTTTTATTTTTTTTATTTTTTAGAAAGCTTCACACTACAATGGACTTGTATCCCATCCAGTGTGTATTCCCACCTCATGGCCAGGGTTCTCATAATGGTCTCTAGATACACAGATAGATGGTTGGATGGATAGTTAGATAGATATTATATATATATATAAAATAGAACAATTATCAACTTGAGTGATGAAAGAGGAACGAAAGAAATACAGAGAAAGAAAGAAAGAGAGAAAGAACTCCTTTAGGTTTAGGCCCCACCCACTTTGATGTTGGAATACAGTATCATTGTGTTACACCCCTGATGGATGGATGGGTGGATGGTTGGAGTGAATTAGTAATTCATTACTTAAAAAAATAATTAAGCACGAACCTGACTGTTAGAATAAAGTAATGAAGTAATGCCAAATTGCTTTCACAGGACATCTTCATTCTTTATTATTAACTTTTTTTTCCCCCAGCTAAGGTTATTGAGCACACCGGTTAGCTCATTAGTTAGAGGGAATCAAAATTGATTACCCCTCTAGTAGTGCTATTACCGCACAGATCATTTTCCAGTGTTCTGTGTAACTATTAACATCTTGTTCATGCCCTACTAACACACAAGGCCCCTTAACACAATATATCTCCTCATTTTTCTACATTTATAACCAATAAAGTGGTTTTAAATGAGGGTTGTTGTGCTTTATAGCTCGGAGGCGGTAATGAGAGGTGCTCTTGAAGACGATTTGAGGGGCAGAAAGAACTCAATAACACCACTCATTTTCTTTGATTATCACCATTCTCTTTAAAAACAAGTGTCTCTTTCCGTTTAAACACATCAGCAGCCATATTGGATAATAGCCAGTTAGTGCATTAGGGACAAGAAGCCAGGACTAGGAGTATTACGAGAAATACAAAGTGTTAATTGCTGACATTGTTCCTACACATGAACACTTGAGTCGCTCAAGGCTTTCCACAGCGCCGGTGTCATCTTTTAATGCACATACTCTGCCTGACTTAAATTAAATTACCGTCAAAGGAAAGACGAAAAACGGCGCGTTTTCCTATTCCATTACTCATCTTCTGGAGGCTTAATGAAAAGGAACGTTTTTTTTTTGTCTTCCCTCCACAATTCAAAGAAGAAGAAGAAAAGAAAAAGCACGATACACAATGACAGCTGCTTCTTCTTCAAGGTGACACGGCAAAGAAAATTGCCAATGCCATCTTCCACATCAGAGCAAGCAAGGGCACAAAAGCTACACCTAAAGCCAGTGTGTTTCAGAGAGACACGCCGTCAGTCGCTTCATGACCACACTGTGCCGAATGTCACATCGTCTAAGTGACGTGACAAAGAAAATGGCACTTGCGAGGCCACTGCCGAACGCTTTGAGGATAAACAGTCTCAGAGTGACGGCTGGATCAGCTGCAGCAGAGATGAGGCCTGTGATCGGACGGTTTGAGGCCCGCGGTGGAGGAGAAAGACAGATGAGGGAGAAAGTGCGTGGGTGCACGTGTGAGATGGAGACAAAGAGAGACGTTGGCAGAGCTAGAGGTGAGAGAGGCGAAGAGAAAGACAAAGAGATGGAGAAAGGTTCACTGACAGCCAGAGACAAAAGAATAGAAGGAAAGTATAAACAAAGAACTGCATATCTGAGAGAAAGAAAGGGGGGAAAGGACAGACAGATAACGAGTCAGAGAGAGAGAAAGAGTTGAATGAATGGGGAAATGTGAGGTGAATTTTTCACACATTAGGTCCATTTTTCATTTCTGTCATTTCCATACACCACTTATGCTATAGGCTATTATCTCATCCAGCATACAGTGTAGCAGCTCGTCTGAGCATTTTTAGACGTACCTGTATTCAGCTATCTTTGGTACAGCAAGTGTATACAACAGTTCCAGTTGTAATTGTCACAGGGTGTGTGGAAGAAGAGCTATTATTATTAACCTAGGTTGCCAAATTTCAGCTAAATCTCCAGGCAAACTATGCCCTGGAATGGGAAAGAGGGTCACCGTGGTGCGCATACATTTCTGATTTACAGACATGATCCACTCCTTTTCCCTCTACCAATTTATTAAATATATCTTACATTAGAAATGCTTCTGTGTACCATAGACACACTGTCTGCACTTAAAAGTTCGGCACTGTTTGTGGAAATCTAACAGTTTCTTGATGATTCTTTATGTAATTTTAAACTAGCCCAACATACTGTGAAAATACAACCTTGACAACCCTCCAATTAACTGTCCTGTCTGATGCTCCTCCCTCAAGCATGGGGCAGTGTGATTCCACACTGTATGTGTTGCCACACCATAATTTATCTCCAATTTTTTGATAGGCAATAATGCAAAACTATTATTTTCCTATGACAGTGGAAAAGGGGGGCTTTCACTTTGACATAATAACAAAAACATACCATGTCAGATGACCAGGAAGTGCTGTTTGCACTTCCTTTTCTGCAATCACATGGCATGGTGAAGGTCATCCTGGGAGGGTTCTCAAAATTTGATAAATTTTTCGATATTGAGGCAGAAATGACTTAAAGGAAAAGAATGTACTGTACACACTCTGAGATAAGTTAACATTTATTTTCTTGTCATTCAAACAAGTTTATATATTTTGAGTATTAACTGTTGCGATATTGCAACAACGTGCGATGATGGAATTGTGGTGTTTGCTTTCATGAAGCAGGCCTACATAGCAAAAAAAAACAAAAAACACACGCTTCTCGAATAGTATATTAACATTTTTTCACAATAAAAGTAAGAAAAACTGTTGTAATTTCAGACCTCTGTTCAAATTGTTGTGCTTTAACAGAAAGAATTAAAAAAACAATACTTCACCCAGAACATGGATTTAATTCATGTATGTCTCTTGAATGAGTAAATCCATCCACATACTTTTGACAACTGTATTTCCTTTCTAGAAGATATAACTTGTACATGCTCACTAGGTGTCCAAAAAAAAATGCAACTTTTAGTCTGGAAAATGCAGTCATTGAAATTGTAATCCCTTACATTTTGTGCAACCACTAAGTGCAATAATAACTCTAGAGTTAGCATGCTGCACCACAATTGCACAACATATAGTTTCAAAGAGTTTAAAGAGCTGTGAATGTGGATTTTATGTAGATTAACATTTGTCAAACAGCTGATTATATATGGCAGCCCTATGGACAAGCAACCACTGGTGTATACTCTTAAAACTAGGGATGGGCACGAATACTCGATCAATGATAGAGCATTAAATCGATGATTGTGCCGTTTTTTTTCTCCATTTTTCCCCTTTTGCTTCGACATGTTTCTGTCAGCCATGCAAACAGCTGTGTGCACATACTACTGTAATTACGGCAACCTTTCACATTATGACAATATCCACCTTTTTCCTGAGAAACCAGTGAGCGCCACCATGATGGACTCTAACTTCCGTCCTACTGTTTTTCTGTTCTGGTAAGAACCCTTATTAAAACTGATTAAAGAGAATTACTTAAAAAGAAACTTTCTCGGTGTTAGTAAGAATAAAAATGAGCCAAGAACAATTCGGTGTCCTAGATTGAACTTTATTATATATATTATTTAGACCTATATTTAGTGTACTGTTAAGTTGTAGAACTATCATTTTGTAACAATCACTGAAGACTAAAACACTAAATAGGTACCTCCACTTTTAGAAAAATACTAGCTAAGGATTCTTCAATTTCTAAAGGGGATCTACTTGGAACCCTCTCTGAAATGTAAAAACGGACAGGGTTACTGACAGAGCTGTGGATTTAGCACTAAATCGAGCAAGTTTAAAAATACCCCTCGGCGACCAAGATCTTGTTTTAAAGCAAATAAAAGTTAATTTTAAAAAAATACAAATAAAAACTGCAAACAAAGGCAAAACGTAAGTGAAAACAATGTGTATGATGTACAGAACAATTTCTATTGTGTCTTCCAGTGAGGTTCCATCCATCCATGCAGGTCTTTGGACTGGGGGAGGAAACTGGAGTACCCGGAGGAAACCCCCGCAGCACGGGGAGAACATGCAAATTCCGTACACACAGGGCCGTGGCGGGAATCAAACTCTCAACCCTGGAGGTGTGAGGCGAACTAGCTAACCTCCAGTGATGTTATCACGGGTAATACAAATTGCTGCAGCATTGATCCATTTTTCGTTTTGTGTGACTTTTTCAATAAAGTAAAAAAAAGTCAAAACTGGCACATTCATCCACACAGAGGAAGTTTCTGATTGCTACTTCACTTAAATGCCACTCACCAGGCCTTCAAATAAAATGGTCAAGCCCACTGCTCCTGTACTACGCCTCCAGACATCAATTACAACACATGCAAAAAGAAAGACGGAAACAATAGAATTGCAGCTTCCTCTGGTCATCCTCAAGGGCAACCGCTAGCTGAACACTTTTGCTGCTTAAAGGTGTGACTACACGCCGTTTAGCACCATGACATGCACCAGAAAGGCCTTTAACGATTATTTATAGACACGTAAAAATTTCTAGACTGCTCTCACAAAACAAGCATATTTATTTCATTCTTCCCAACCCCCATGCCCCCCTCCTGAAGCACTTTGCGGTATTAATAAACGCAGGCTGCTTTCTATTCAGGGTGGTCATTAGAATATCCTGTAGTGGCTGTTATTTATTTATTCCCTCTAGCAGCGATGATTGCACATTTAAAATGTCACAGTACAACAAACGGGGGGGGGGCGGATAAAGCGGAATATATATTGGAATAGGGACGGAACTATAAAAACCACGAAGGTATTTCTGTGTGGGTTTGTCATCGTGATACATTTGCAAATATCTGGGCAGGAGGCTGCAATAAGAAGTGAAAAGTGGTGTTGTGGCTACCTGCCGCATTTACGGCTAGCCTGAGGATGCACAGCACATTGTCGCATCGCTGACGTTTATGTGTGTCCTCTTGCTTGCGTAACCCAGATTAGTATTTACGAGAATAGCGCATGAAACGTGGCAGCAGTTTATCATAGAAGGGTCTGGAGCAACGGTGTGAAGCCCTAGGCTGGGTGGAAGACGCCCCTTGTTTGGACAGATTCTAAATGAACGTATGGTCATAAATCATGGGTGGAAGTTGTGGAAGTAGAAGTGGACGATGAGTGGTCACGCATCATTAATGTTACCTACCTCGTTAGCATTTGAGACACTAAAGTGCAAATAGTGATAATAAAAATAACAATACTTTTTAACATTGAATCTAAGAATTATTATTATTATTTTATTTTTTTTGCTGACTGTATTTTGCTCTTAAACAACTCACAGGGTTGAGTTTCTAAGCCTAGAATTAGCAAATACACAAAATGTGGACAGAAGATCTGACGAGAAGCTGAAGTGCACAATGATGTCTTCAAAATTGTTGATTTGTACTGATGGTGGAGAGTGACGATAATTTTAGAATGCATACATCTTCTAAATGCGCATTTTGTCACGGCTTTGGGGCACACCGCAGCTTATTAGATAAGGCTAACATACGCACAGTAAAAGCCACACTTCCAATTTGATTTCACCAAGAAATTTTGTGCAGTGAAGAACCTATGTTATGAAAGTTCTTCTGAATGTAAGTTGTAATAGCGTGTTTCGACCAGAGGGGGCTCCCTATACCACAAATGCCCAAACCTTACATCCAGCAGCTTTCATCTTGATGCTTCACATCAGGACATTAACTCTTGAGTAGCTTGTGTATTTATCCGATCCCGTACACTGTTATTTGCATTGCTGTGTAGAGATCTTTCTCTATCAAATGTAATAAGAGTCCAACTTTCCCCCCAACCCTGAAATAAAAGGTGTAAACTTGTCATCAGTTACCTCATCGTAGATGCTGTCGTTCCTCTCGAAGTCTCCAGGCTTCCTCGGCAGCACGTGGACGTGCACATGCTACAAGTACGAGAAAGAAAAAAAACAGGAAGAGCTTTCATCACAATCACTTCTCTCAGCCACGCTCTAGCAAGCACAATATCTGCACAGATACAATACTTAATTAATTCACAATCTGGCATGGGGCCGTGCTGATTTTCTGCAGTAAATATTTACTCTCCCTGCTCACAAGAGGGCTACAGTAAATTCCGCCAAGCGTAGGTCTGGTAAACCTCAGAGATTTGCACATGTGGTTTTTTAAAATTGTTTTAAAACTTAAATTGACTTTGTCAGACGTCCTTTGCAGCTCCTCACTGCAATATGCTGTCACAAACTAGACCATCTGTACGGGTGGCTTGTGGAAACTCCGCTCTCCTTGGGTGCACATTAGTCAAGGTTTTTTTTCCCCCCTCTCTGTTTTGAGTCCCTGCACAACTGGCTCTTTTTTTAATTAAACAAAACTTACCATGTTGCGTTTACTTCATTATTCAGAAATGGAGTAATGTTTTTTTTTTTTTTTTAATGAAGTTCCATTCAAATGATAGTAGGAAAAGGGCATCCACAGGGACCTGTATAAATTAACCATTCCCAGTATATTTGCAATCAGTGAGGTGCAAACGTTCACTGATGCGCAAGAAGGAACCATAATACATTAAGAGCAGGTAGGGGGTGGGGTGAGGGGGGGGGGGTTAACTTTTGAACAAGATGATCTTTATAAAGTGTCTTTATTTTGTTTAAAGATCTTCATTTTTTTCATTTAGTACTGCCCTTCAGAAGCTACATAAGATATTTACATGTTTCCCAGAAGACAAAATAATCTTCTTGTTCAAAAGTTTACACCCCCTGACCCCCCCACCCCCCACCCCCCATCTTAATGTATCGTGTTGCCTTCTTGATCATCAGTGAATGTTTGCACCTTTTGTAATAGTCATGTACGAGTCCATCAGTCGCCGTCATTGTGAAAAGATGGATCTCAACATCATATAGCCGCTGATAAAAGGAAAGGGGTCAAATATACAGAAGATGCTGGAAAAGTAAAGAATCTGAAGAACAGTGGGCAGTTGAACTGCTCAGGACAAACAACGGACTCATGAACAACTCTCACAAAACATAAACACAGTCGTTGTTCATCCAGGTAACAACAATTTATTTAATTTATTGAACAATTTTGGAAGGAGTCTCCATTCTCACAATATTCTACAGAGGATCTCTTGAGAGCATCCTGAGCAGCTGCATCATTGTCTGGTTCAGAACTCACACCATATCGGATCGCAAGACCCTGCAGCCGATAGTAAGGACAGCTGAGAAGATTACTGGGGTCTCTCTTCCCTCCATCATAGACTTTTACACAACACGCCGCATCCACAAAGCCACCAACAATGTAGATGACCCCACACACCCATCACACACACTCTTCACCCTGCTGCCGTCTGGAAAAAGGTTCCGAACCATTGGGCTCTGGCCCTGATGGCCAGACAGTGTAACAGCCTCTTCCCCCAAGCCATCAGACTCCTTAATACTCAGACTGGACTGACACACACACACACACACACTCCATTACCATTGCAATATTTGCACATTCCTGCATTCTTGCATTATTGCTGCTACTGTACTTATAAAAATATCGTATTTAATTTATTGTCACTATTATACACTTTACCTGGCTGCTACCGCAAAAACTGGTAGGTCCATATTTGGTATAATCTAATCTCCTGAAGATTACATAATAGCATGCTATGTTTACATTTACAGCATTTTTTAAATTGTATTGTTACTCTTTGAAACATATCTTTTGCACTACCTGTTATATCGGACACTTCCACTCTAAAACTGTGTACTGGTCCGTGCAACACTGACACTTACTGTGCCTATTGTCCTGTTTTAGTAGTACTGTACTGTCCTGTGTCATTAGCACACGTTTACACGTGCACTTCATGTAAAAACATGTAGGTCTTATTTAGTTCTGTGTCTCATGTGGTTAGTGTGTTGTTTTACGTAGCACCGTGATCTTGGAGGAACGTTGTTCCGTTTCACAGTGTACTGTACCCGCTGTATATGGTTGAAATGCCCATATAGACACTTGCACTTGAACATGAACTTGAGCGTCAGTGCGTCATAATAGACAGTTTTCCACTACGGGAAAGTCTTCAGGACAGACCAAGTTGTGCTTTCTGTTGTCCTGGTAACATGAAAATCTGGATATTTACAATTATTTCAAGAGACAGAAAGAGAACAAGCAGAGCGTCTGGTGAGGGAATGAGCGTCTGTTTACAGTCAGAGCTGTTATAACATAAATGATAACAGGAAATACTCTATGTTGTCTTTCCTGTACAGACACTCCACAACATTAAATGCAACCATAAACGGATAAAAAGCATCAAACTGGCAATTTGCTGTGGTGTAAGCTATATAAAACACTTCGGGACATACTTTTATTAGAAAACTTTGGGGGTGGTAAAGGTAACTCTGGTTTTATAGCGGGCCACATCACAGCATGCCACCGTTTATTATTTTCCTATAACTGCGCACACCGTGGGTCATGAAGGTCATGCATCACACGTCTACTAAGGGGAAGTTGGGACGTTTTCAGTTTGAATATTTCTTCAATTTGGATTTGTTCATGGTAAAATTGTTGCCTTATGGCATCTTGTAAGTTTCTTACAAGTTTTATCATTTATATTGTCATCCTGAGACGGTGTTGAGTGAGGACATGCCGTTCTGTCTTTTACGTCAAGACAAATTAGAGTTTTCGGACACTTTATTAAGTATCATCAGCGGACACATCAGGAGTTGAGCGTAAATCTGCGCAAATAACACCCTCCATTCTATCATCCCAGCTCCTCGTCATGCTATACTGCACCCGTCCAGGGTATAATAACCACACCGCTGGGCTTTTTATTCATTTTTCATTAGTCTGCTTTGATAAACAGCGCGTGGCTCGGCAAATAACTGTTTATAAATCTTACAAACAACATAACGTGTTTGCAGGCATCTGCCTTGTTGCCATGTGGTAATGAGACCATTTGCATAATGACTGTATTATTAAATTTGTCTACCTTGAGGAAATGTTGAAGAAAAATACAGTGAGCGGTTTTTGTTTAGGAAGAAGTCGTTTTAGAACGGATTTAGAAAAGCTGGAGAGTCGAAACTTTAGGACTAAAGGCTAACAGACTGCATCCAAGGCTAAATACAGCCTCGTGTAGGCCTGATCTAAAATGAGGCCATGCATGAAACTGTGTGTGTGCTGATGTGATGTGATTTCATTTTCTGTATTATAGCACGTATAGCGTTGTGATCAGCTCAGGTTGCGCCTCATGGAACAATACAATTCATGTATCCGACCTTTCCCGTCCTACCTGGATGCTCGCTTGGTATAAAGCGCATGCAGGCTTCCTCTTGATATCCCATTTCTAATTTTATCAGTGTGACTCAGAGGGAGGGGGGACACAGGAGCTGCGCAAAGGTCAGGCGTTTAACGTGCGTCACGGCCCAATTTGCATGTGTTTTGAGGAGACAAGCTTTTCCTGAGTGTCTGAAGATTGTGTAATGCTCTGAAATCCCAGAGAGATGTCATGTTTACAAAATCAACTTGCACATATCATTTTACCTGCTCATATAGATTCTCAGTAAAATCAGAGTTTCGCACTGTACTAAAGTACTGTTTGTCGTGGAGAGTGTTTACTGTACTGTTAGGTGTGTTTGTTTTATGCCGTGAAATCGCACATGGATATTCAGGCACATGCATATGACATCATGATATGGATAATAATATGGATTTAAATAAAGCCACATGCACTACATGTGAAAACGTGAAAATAAATGAATCATGTAAAAATACACAAATGATGCAGAAAAAAAAACAAAAACTAAAAACATTACCATGTGAAAATAAATATATCACGTAAAAAAAGAACCTGAAAATGAGCAAATCATGTGAAAATTAATAGGTGAAAATTAATTAATCATAAAAAAATAATAATAAAATAAATAAATAAATAAATAGCATGAAAATAAATACATTATGTAAAAAAAATTACAGGTAAAAATAAATGGATCATGTAAAAAAAACAAAAAAACAAATCATTAACAAATGGACAGATGAAAACAAACGAATCTTTTAAAAAATTACCAGAAAATACACACGTTTTTTGAAAAATTAATTAATTAATTAATTAATTAATTAATTAATCTCGAAAAAAAAATATTTGAAAAATGAATGACGTGAAAACGTCACTACATGAAAAAGGAATCATAAAAAATCATGTAAAAAGAAATTAATCAACAATGTGATGTTTGTGATTTTTTTCCCCTTTACACAATTCATTTATTTTCACTTGTCAATTTTCCACATATTTTGTGAAAATAAACCACACAGAAAAGTTCACATGTGGAATCATGTGATTATTCACGTGTGAGGTTGGTGTGACTTTTCTCAAAAGGTCTTTGTATTGACCATACTCTTCAAAAATGTTGGTGGATTTTGCTGTTTTTCCAATAAGTTTGCGTTCGTCCTTCAATAAAAACGTCCCTGGACCTGATTTCCCAATGACAAACATGCGCGACGTGAAACTAGCTACTCTCAACATAAAAGGTTTGTAAAGTTCATAATTAAAACAGATGCCTATTAATTAGCTCCTGACTCAGGACAAATGAGCAAAATGGCTGCTCCGCCATTTATACTGTTTAAGTTAAATCTAGTCAGACAGCCAGACAAATGTATTTTGTCATGAACATCTGTGCTCCTATTAAGACAGGGGGTAAAAGCGACAGTCTCATGCAGCCAGAACTCCTAATTATAGAAAGAGGGATTTATTTTTTTATTTATTTTTTTTCCCCCAGAGCCTTCTGCATGCTTGGTTCCGAAAGCGGCGCGTAATTTACCAAGAGATTCATCTTGCTTTGTGGTTTGATGGGACCATTTTACTTCACGCTGGTTAGCATATGCTCCGAATTGCTCTTTGCACAAAGACACACGAATGGATGCGAGGACCTACACGATCGCTGCAGAACTAATATTTACGTGGCCTCTGGTGAGATCTGCCAGTCACGCATAGCACGCAAGCTTCAATCAAGCGGGCTAATTGCAGGATGATTAATTTAGATCTGATTTATTTTGTGTGCTCAATTTTCTTTTAAACATAATGGCAACACTGGGTATCCCAGCACAAGAAATGCAGGCTAATTAATTTTCATCTGATTTGTTTTGAGCGCTTGGTTTTCATTTAAACATAATGGTAACGATGGATAGCACAGTACAGGGTAATAAACTTAAATCAGATTAGTTTTAAATTCCCTTAATTTTCTTTAAAACCCAGGGTATGACTATATAGAAAACGAGACATTTATGACACGATCATATTGATCATGTACCGCGTATCCTACACGGTGTCGTGGGGAGCCTGGAGCCTATCCCAGGAGACTTGGGGCACAAGGCGGGGGAACCCTGGATGGAGTGCCAACCCTTCAGGGCACAATCACACACCCATTACACACACTATGGAGAATATAGAGATGCCAATCAGCCAGCAAAGTATGTCTTTGGACTGGGGAGGAAACCAGGGTACATGGAGAAATCCCCCAATGCACACAGGGTGAGGGAAACCCCCTCAGCCTGCACAAAGGATGGTACTGGGAATCGAACCCCTGACCCTGAAGGTGCAAGGCAAATGTGCTAACCACTAAGCCACCACGCCCCCCATCATATGAAACAGTTTAAAATAAATACATTTTAATAATGTGATATGGACGAGATGAAAATGACAGATACTGCGGCGAGGAAAGAAGGGACAAAATGTTCTTTCCGACATCCTGTCCTTCGTGAAGGTAGCACACTCAATTACGGAAAAGGACACATCATGTTTATCAGGATGTGACTCAATTACCAACGCAAATCAAATGCAGATTAAAAGGGGTTTAGCTAAAGGACCAACTCGAGCACTCATCTCCAGATATACAGTGCCCTCCACTAATATTGGCACCCTGGGTAAATATGAGCTAAGAAGGCTGTGAAATATTGTCTTCAATGTTTAACCTTTGGATCTTTTGTTTAAAAAAATCACAAAAATGCTCTGCTCTCATGCTCTCTCTCTGCAAACACAACACAGGTTTATAAAACAAAAAAATCTTTGTTAAATATAGGTGTGCAACAATTAGTGGCACCCCTATGAATTCATATGAGAAAAATATATTTGACGTATATTCCCACTGATATTTTACTTATTTTTTAGTACATCTAGGTGACTAGGAACAGGAAATTGTTCAACCATGACTTGCTGTTTCACCGGGGTATAAATCTGAGGTAACACATACTCCAAATTCCCTTAGTCATTCATACAATGGGTAAGACCAAGGACTATAGCTGTGATGTGCGGCAAAAGGTTGTTGAGCTTCACAAAATGGGGCGTGGCTATAAGAAAATAGCACAAGCATTGAGAATGCCCATTTCCACCATCAGGACAATAACTAAGAAGTTCCAGTCAACTGGAAATGTTATGAATCAACCTGGAATTGGACTTGTGTCTATATTGTTTCAACGCACAGTGAAGGGGACGGTTCGTGAAGCCAAAAAATCTCCAAGGATCACAGCTGGAGAATTGCAGAAGTTAGCTGTGTCTTGGGGTCAGAAAGTCTCCAAAATTACAATCTGAAGTCTCCTACATCAACACAAGTTGTTTAGAAGGGTTTCAAGAAAAAAGCCTCTACTCTCATCCAAAAACAAACTCGAGTGTTTTCAGTTTGCCAGACGCTACTGGAACTTCAAATGGGATCGGGTTCTATGGTCAGATGAAACCACTATAGAGTTTTTGGTCGATAAACATAAGAGGTGGGTTTGGCGCACACATAGAGGTACAGTAGCCATATGGAGTACTTCATGTACACATCCACTGGCTGGAGGGCACTGTACACATCCAAGGCTAGGAGCGGTAATAATGTTAATTGGACTGTGCTTAAAGTAGGATCGATGGATGACCAGTGTGCAACAAGTTCCAGTCCAAACATCATCCGAATAATCCCTTAGCTACAGGCACTAGGAGAGGATGTACAAGAGGCATGTGTACTGCAATGACCTTCTCCACACATAAAGATAAAGATGTTATAAATCCATTATGAACAGAGAGCCATTGATCTGACTAGTCCATATACACACAACTGAGTTATGTTGGCAATGATTTATATATTCAGGCATTTTTTTAATGTACTTCAGACCATCATGCTCTAGAAGCAAGATAAATGACCCTCCTAAGGAAGACAAATGACTAAATTCCTGAGTCATTCCCCGCTTTCTTTCTGCTAGATGGAGAATGAGGAAACCCAATTTTACCATATGAATACTTAGAACACTCTTCGGTCCTCATGTAGCTTCAGGCTGGGAAGTTAGTAAAAATGCATTCATTTCTATAGAGTGTGGCTTTTTTTATTCAATCACGCCCTCTTTTTTTAAACACCCAGCACCTGATTGCAATAACACCAGTGACAAATGGCACGAGCGCACTTAACATAGCAGGTGCGCTACGTGCACAAGATAATCTGTTTTCATAAAAGGACTGGGCAGGAGTCTAATTTAGAGTAAGTCCGTGTTGAAAATGAGTTTATAAAATATGGAGATTACTCTACTTGCTTACTTAAGAAGCATGCAGTGTGTTAATGGAGTCCTCTCCATTAAGGCTTTCACACTGCCCCAAAGATGGCCATCGTCCTACAGCGAAAAGATCGAAAGATATAACACAAAATTGCATCAGGTCCGCAGATTATTTCGCGGGCCATGTTGAGAATGGATGCGCGTTTCTCAGCCCGGGCCACAGTTCATCCATTCGAGTGGAAAATTCCATCTGAAATCTATTTCAATTTAAACTTGTTTGTATTGACAACCTATATCATCTCCTCTCAAACTCACAGCAGCTGAGAAATTGGCCATCGCTAAATTGGCAATAAAAATAAAGATTAAGAGGAGGTCCGCCAGAGGTGGGTTTTTTTTTTTTAGCTCATATTCTCATATTTTCACTCCCATAGAGCTCACTTCTGAAAACAGCTTCATTGTGTTTATTAATAATTCATGTTGATTTATTTTTTTCTTAACACGATTTCAAGAATCAGTCTCCCCAGGCAGCAGATGGCTCATGGACCAGTTAACTCCTCGAGTACCACGTAGAACACGACTCCAACGCAAACTTCCGACCATGTTGCAGAACTTCCCGGCCAACCAATAAGTCAAAACTCCATTTTAGGATACCACAGCCATTAGAGGCGGTGATTGAGTATGCGGGGTTCGGCAGCATGGAGGAACTCGCGCCTTGCTGTTAATACTATGACCGCAGGGCTGTTTTTCTCCACCGGGGAGGATTGATGCTACCAGCATGCACTGCGGGGCTAATGAATACGAAGGAGATGAGACGAGAGGGAGCAAAAGCAACATTAACAACTGTGGCAAAAAAAAAAAAAAAGACAACACTGAAATCCAAGCATTCCCAAACTCATCCATTAAGCAGAAGTAAATATGTTTTTTTTTGTGTGGACAGCTTTGCTTTGCTTTTCTTTCATTACCTTTGCCATTTGGGTGAAATTGTGAATATAAAGAGATTCACAGAGAGTTTACTTTCCTAACTATGTTTATTGCTGCTGAATTTACAAAAAAAACAAAAAAACATCAGGTTCATAAAAGTGCCTTGTAATGTTTTGGGGTCGAATAATAGTTTACCATTACATTATTGATGTGATGGAATGGCATAACATCAAGACCTACTGATCTCCTGGGATTTTCACACATAGCGCTCTTTAGAGTTTTTACAGAATGGTATCCACCCATCCATCCATCCATCCATCTTCTACCACTTACTCCTTTTCAGGGTCACGAAGAAATCTGGAGCCTATCCCAGGAAGCATCAGGCACAAGGCGGGGTACACCCTGGACAGGGTGCCAGTCCATCGCAGGGCACAATCACACTCACACACCCATTCATACACTCCGGACACTTTAGACACGCCAATCAGCCTACCATGCATGTCTTTGGACTGGGGGAGGAAACCCCCGCAGCACGGGGAGAACAAGCAAACTCCGCACACACATGGCCCCAGCGGGACTCGAACCCCAGACCCTGGAGGTGTGAGGCGAACGTGAGGCGAATCGTGATGAGAGAGATCAGAAGAGAACGTCCAGACTGGTTTGACTTCACAAATAACTATTCTTTCCAAAAAGCATCTCAGAACTCACAACATCCCAATCCTTGAGGTGAATGGGCTCCAACAACAGAAGACAATATCCGGTTCCTCTGCTTCAACTAGGAAAAGGAATCTGAAGTTACACTTCCACAAGCAGTTGAAGACTGGAAAAGAACCAGGTGATGTTGGACCAGGCGATGCTGTTTAAATGGTTTGGGTCCAGCGCCCAGAGGGACATCGGAATCCATTTGTACAATTTGTATCTAATAATAAACATGACTATAAAGATGATACAGCTTTGACCCATCAGATACGGGTTTCTGATCCATGAACCACTTCTGTGTCTTTTTCATTAACTAAAGGAGCTGCTTTCTATCTGAAGAGGGCACTGGCACTTATTTGAAGATCTCTTGAAGGTAAAGGCTTAGACACAACTCTCACATGTAAACTCTCAAAATGTAATGCATAACGGACGTGCTGCTGGATACCTCGTAATCGGATCAGGGCACGTTTACTGAAGGATTTCACTGGATCCTATGTGGAGTTAACTCGTTTTCAGGGAAAGTGACTTTAAATCTTGTGCCTTCAGAGACATAAAGTGGAAGTGTGTAGCTTTTTTTCTGCTCCCCCCAAAAAAAGAAGCTCAACGTTATGGTTTTTATGTAATATCACAGATATTTCGTTTTCGATTTGACGAGTCGGAAATGGCAGATCCTGTGGCCGTGGGTCTGATTAGAGTCATTGGGATTATGGGGCCCCCTCTGGGTTCGCTGGCTTTACAACTTCTCATTGAATTACACCATTAACATTTCAATACTACTCCCTACTTCAGGCTACAGGCAGTGAGGCACTCTCACTGCAACCACTATAAATGTATAATTAATAAACTTCCATATGCAGTAAAACTGGGTATGTGCACATTAGGGACAACACTGTTAATTCCATTCAATAGGAAAATTAGCATTGGGGAGGGTGCAAATGGTGGAAAATATAAAAAATTTGCTCAACTTATTCAGTGAACTTGGACTGTGAGTGTTTCAAGCAGTTAGTAAAAATGCATTCATTTCTATAGACCAATACTAGTCCTAACAGATTGACTACAAAAAATAAAATACTTAAAAAAAAATACTTATTAAAAATGCAATTATCCTTCATTCATCATGGAAATTAGTCTAGCAACCTGCATCAAATTATGGAAAATCCTCTGGAAATAATCATACTGATGACCTAAGAAAGACTCAGAGACCCAGTATGATGTGGTTTATTTAAATTTCAAACGATACCAAAGCTACTTATGGTGATCTACAATCCTGCCGAGTTACACTGTAACCCTAATCACTGCTGATCAGGCTAATCAAACTCGGAATATTAACACCAATGTTTTAACGTCGCAAGGCCAGGACCACAATTGCCTTTCTGTGCAGAATTAAGATCTTAGCCGAACCCTTCTTCATTGCAATCAGCACGCTACCTGCTTTTCTTCATCAGCTCATGTCCTTAAAAAAGAAGGGGGCCTAATTTGTCAAATCTGGAAGCGTCGTGCTGGATTTGAATGAACTCCGTGCTGAGCTGTTTAGTTTATATTATATTTATAACGGACCATATGCTTATTTAAGATGCACTGACACTCACATGCTCGGATACCGACATCCGATACTATGTGATAATATATGACACAAGCCTGGTGTACATTATTGCGCTAATGACAGATGATATGAAATGACATGAAATGGATGATGGGAATCAAAGCGAAGCAGACTGCAATCTGCGCTCTCCGACAATATCAAAAGGAACTGCAGCATCAACACAGAAGCAATCATCACTTCAACAAATGCTAGCTAGACAAAACAAAATGTCTACAGACAGTGCTAGCCGAGTGAAAAGTACAGCCCCTAATACCATATTGTTCTTGACGATCAGTCACTATCGGTTATATATAAATGGGGTATTCCAAAACAAGTGAAAATTCTCTACTGCAAACCTACTCAATCCAAGGTCCCAAGAAGCTAGACAATGCACTTCATCTTAAATCAATTAGCTAACAGTATAAAGAAGGAGTGGGGGGAACAGGGTTGTTCTCCCAGTGCTTTTGGGGTTTCCCTGGGTACTCCAGTTTCCTCCTCCAGTCCAAAGACATGCATTGTAGGCTGATTGGCATTTCCAAATTGTTTGTAGTGTGTGAATGAGTGTGTGTGCAATTGTGCCCTGAGATGGATTGTACCCTGTCCAGGGTGTCCCCCACCTTTTGTCCTCAGTCCCCTGGGATAGAATCCCCACAACCCTGTGTAGGATAAGCGTTACAGACAATTGATGGATAAAGAAGAAGTCTTGCAGTGCATGAACACACATTGGTGCTTTCCATGGCCACTATTTGAACTGGGGAAACATAAACAGAGCTAAACAACATGACCTTGATTATTTCATATAACCCTAACCCTAGTCATACTCTTGAGTGCAAAGAATCACAATTCAATATTTAAATGTTGTAACAGAGCAACCAGGAGGATGTATGAAAAATGTGGGCCTCTGGCAAAGACTTTCATCCAAAACTCTTACTGTCTCAATCTGTCATTCCAACCTTCACCCATAAAGATATAGACAAAGCGTTTTAAAATAACCCATTAAAAATTGACGAACTCCACGGATTTGGGTCCACGCTAAGCATTGGCGAGACCTCATGATAAATTTAAAGGAGGTGCCTTTACCTTGACCGTCTGTCCGGCCTCGGGTCCATCCTGTTGGGAACAGAAGCAGATAATTAGGAATGATTTGGAATTCTGAAGTATCCCAGTCAATAATTCAGCAGCATTTTAATTTCAAATGAATTGTGGCACCGCTGTAGCACCTCATGAATTTTGAAGTGAGGTTTTTACCTTTCCACCTATTTCTCACATATTTGACAATCGAGGGATTGTCACAAGTTCCTGAATAGTTGTGAGAACACTTAGGATTTAGAATTGTGGATCTGTGAAAATGATTTGTGATTCATAAATGTGGAAAATGTGAATATGTATGACAAAGTTGTCCCTAAATGTCATCTCAGTAGGCCAGGGTTGGTCCAAAAAAAGAACTTGTTAATTGTCATGGATATAGCCAACCTCACTTGACTGACAGCTGGGGTTGAAACTAGGCGACACATTTCTATTCCTAATGCATACAGATTATCACGGTGTATAAATCCTGTGCCTTAGTAGAATACTAATTGAACCTTAAAAGCCCAGTGATCTCAAATATATACTCCATATGGTATCATGTGTACTGTGATAAACATGTTACCAGAATCTTACCATTTACATTTCTTCAAGGGTTCTTCAGATAGCTATGGGTTTAAAGGGTCCTCCAGAGGGTTCCAGATTTAAACTTTTCTTTTTCTAAAAGTATTCTCAGTTTTATCGAAGACAACCTACGATAATCTATAAGCAGGCAGGCATTCTCAAGGAAAAATGTTTAATATATCACCGTTTTAGGTTCCCTGGTATCCATCTAGGGAAATGAGGAGATCTCCTTTGGAAGTCTACAAACGATTAACTATTAAGAACCCTTGAGGAACCTTTCTTCAAAGAGTGTAGAGCTGCACTTAAATAAAAAAATATATATATGTCAATCATCCTTAAGGGTTGTTTGGTTTGCCCCTCTAAGGGAACTCTTAAAGGTTCCATGTAGAACCCTGGAACAAGAACAGAAATAGAAAACCTTTGGTGAGCTAGCCAAAGAACATTGCTTTCTAAAAGTGCAAAGCTGCACTTTAATAATAATAATAAAATAAAAAAAATGAAAAATAATTAAAAACAAAACAGTACGATCAAGCGTTCTTTGAACAGCTCACCAAATGGCTCTTTGATTTTTCACTCTGAAAGAACTCATCCAACTATCCTTAAAGGTCTTAGTTTGTGATGCTGGGGGAACTGAAAAAGGTTCCACGTAGAACTCTAGAACAAAGAAGCCTTTGGCATGCTATCCAAAGAATCCTTGAGGAATCTTTTATTCGAAGAGTGTAGAGATGTACTTTAATAAAAGAAAAACGTTTCATTAACCACCCTTAAGGGCTCTTCAGTTTGTCCCTGTGGAGGAACTCTTAAAGGTTTAATGTTAACCCCTAGAACAAGCAGAAACACTTTGACCCTTTGGTGAGCTGTAGAACAAAGTCTGGAGGAGTTTAGAGCCATATGTTAATTAAACAAATTAAACCAACCACCCTTACAGTCTCTTTCAATTGTCCTCTCTGGGAAAAAGTTAGAACCCTCAAACAAATAGAAGCAGAAACCCATGGGTGAGCTATCCAAAAAATAAAACCCTTAAGGAACTGAGATGCACTTCAATTCAATACATTATTCCAGCAGGTGGTATACTCCTGTGAGTTCTCCATGCAACTAAATTTTTTTAAAGAATCCCTTGAGGAACGGACAGACAGATATAAAAGAACAATAGGCAGCGCAAATGGCTTATAGTAACATATCGTTTTTTTGGTTCTTTAAGATTTCTTTGCTAAAGCTGTCCACATGGATGATTTTTCCATGGTAACAGAATCCATTAGTTAGACCATTATCAATGATGGGTTCTCAATTGTAGACTGAAAAGATAAAGGAAACAAAGAAAAAATAATTATGGTTCCATAATGCCATTAGTGTAGAACAAGTAGGGGTGGCAGACTCGTTTTACCTAACAGGCCATGTTACACATAGTGGGCGAGACAGAATAAGTTAGATTAAAAATAAAGATTAGAAGATTGATTGAGCCAGTCCCGGCCTGCATGCCTTTCTGTTTGTTTGACATCCCCGATGAAGAAAAGAAAAGGATGAAGTGACGAGCATATCAATAAAAAAAATTCCAACCCTTTTTTGATTTGTTCCTTTAGGGGAACTGTGAAAGGTTCTGTTTATAACCCTAGAACCCCTTTAGCCAAAGAACCCTTTAGAATACTTTTTTTTCCAAGTAGAGTTTAGAGCTATACTTTAATAAATAAATAAATAAGAAGAACCATTCCATCAACCCTCTGATGGGCTCTTTGATTTGTCCATCTGGGGGAACTCTTAAAGGTTACATGTAATAATAATAATACATTTTATTTATGGGCGCCTTTCAAGACACTCAAGGATGCCTTACAAAAAAATAAGATACATAAGCAATATAAAAAAAAACAATATATAATAATATACAAAAGCTATATCAGACAGAATAATCTATTCTAAAAAAAATAATTCGTTTTAAGACGTGATTTAAAAATGGAAAAAGACTAGAATTATTACGCAAGTCTTGAGGCGAGGGATTCCAAAGACTCAGCGCAGTACAACTTAAAGTTCTATATCCCATGGTAGTAAATGTACAGAAGGTGTAACAAGAGTTATAGAAGCAGAAGACCTAAAGGTGAAAAACATGAAGATCACGAAGATATGAAGGTGCTAAATTATGAAGAGCCTCATGAGTGAAATGTAAAATCTTAAACTGAGTCCAGTATCTAACAGGAAGCCAATGGGATCGTCTAAGAACTGGAGACGTGTGCTCAATCGAAGGTGTTCGCGTAATGATCCGGGCTGCTGAACTCTGGACCTTTTGAAGTTTATGAAAAAGCTTTTGTGAAACACCACTGAGAAGACAATTACAATACTCAATACGAGACGTAACTAATGCATGGACAAGGACAGCAGTCCTATTAGTTGTCAGAGATGGTCGAAGACGATGAGTATTTCACAGATGGTAATATGATGACCGTGTAATATTATTTACATGTGCCTTAAGCGATAAAATACCGTCAAGGATGACACCCAGACGCTTACCCTGAAGGGGTGGAGAGATAACAGAGTTGTCAATAGTCGGTGTAAAACTTTGACAATTTTTCAGTTTTTGATTTAGTGCCCACTAATAAGATCTGTCTTGTCATTGTTAACCTTAAGAAAATTGCATGTAAACCATGATTTAATTTCAGATAAACGAGCCAAGAGAGAAGAAGGTGTTGAATTAGGCTTTGAAGAGAAATTCGCCGAACCCTTTGGTGAACTATCTAACGAACCATCAGGGTTTAGAGCTCACGAACTTCAAATGATTAGCACAGAACCGTAACCACAGTGCTACCAAGATTGTGATGTAAATCTGAGGGACAGCCTCCACGGGGTCAGAACAAACAGTTTTGATTCTTTTCATTTCCATCACCTTTTTTTTTGTTGTTGTTTTTACAGCAAAATAAAAGAACTCCAGCATGGAACCATTTTTTGTATTTTTTTTTTTTTTATTGGGAACTGTGGGTACCGTGCAGCCTGGGACAATCTGCTGAAAGCAGACACATCTAATCTCCAATCTTGTCGCACTGCCTTTGAGTGAAGGAATATTGATTATAGCTTTTCGTCAGATAAGTGAAATGATTTTCTTTTGTCAGGCTGCGCAGCACAGTGGGAGAGAAACCATCTGGAATTAGCATAAATATCAAAGGTTATGCAAAATGAAGGTACTATCTCTCTCTCTCTCTCTCTCTCTCGCTCTCTCTCTCTCTCTCTCTCTCTCTCTCTCTGTCTGTCTCTCTCTCTCTCTCTCTCGAATGCATTATTCCAGCAGGTGGTATTCTCCTGTTAGTTCTCCATGCATGTGAAATAACTAAGACTGTATTTTAAGGATCCCTTGAGGAATAGACAGACAGAGGTAAAAAAAAAAAAAAAAAAAAAAACAATAGGCAGTGCAAATGGTTTACAGCAACTTATAGTTTGTATGGTTCTTTAACATTTCTTTGCTAAAGCTGTTCTCATGGAAACATGGTAACAGAATCCATTAGTTAGACCATTATCAATGATGGATTCTCAATTGTAGACTGAAAAGATAAAGGAGACGAAAAAAAAAAAAAACCATAATCGTGGTTCCATAATGCCATTAGTGTAGAACAAGGAGGGGTGGCAGACTCATTTTACGTAACAGGCCATGTTACACATAGTGGGTGAGACAGAATGAGTAAGTTAATTCCATTTTGTAGTGGAATATGGAACCGAAATGGACTTTATTGGGATTTATATGTCATGAATCAATGAATTCAGTGTGTGAGAGAAATGTTTACCTGGATGGCGATGGTCAAGGAGGAGGCACTGAAGTGTTTCTCTACAGCGTTGGCCACTCTCTGCGTGGTGCTGAATAAATCTGCCAGTTCATCAGGCCGCAGGTCACGGAAACGCTCCACTGGCCTTACGGGACACACTAACACATCTACAACAACAACAGGTCAAGGAAAAGTTCCACATGCTCAGCGCTGACCGGTTCAACCTGAGACATTTAATCTGAAGAATGCTTTGTGGTTTAGGATCAAAAGAAGGATATGAAATGAGAGTTTACGATTGCAGACTTTATTTCCTGGTATTTCCAACTAGATGTGTTAAACAACATAAAACAGAGAATCTTTTGTATCAGATCACCCAATTTTTTTAGGTGAGCAAAAATATAGGAACAGATCAGCTTTGAAGTAAATTACAGTAAATAACACTTTATAATTGGTTTCATATCCCTTGATTGCAATAACTGCATAAAGCCTGTGACTTAGTGAAATCAGCAAATTTCCAGGATTTCGCCTTCCAGGGAGCTTCTTTCAGTTGTCTGTTTCAAGGGGTTTCACCCTTGAATCTCCTCTTCAGGGTGTGAAAAATGCATGTCTGTAATGTTCCACTTTTCCCCCCTGATAAAGTTCTTTATTGAGTTGGCTGTGTGTTTTGGATCATTCTTTTGCTGCATGATTAAGTTCCTCCCGAATCATTTCTCTATAAATTGCAGACAAAATGTTCCCGTAAACTTCTGAATTCATTCTTCTGCTTTGGCCTTTCCATCACTGAGGTTAATCTTGGTTCCAGAACATTTGTGCCTCATCTCTGTATTTCTTTGTGAATTCCAATCTGGCTTTCTGTTTCTTAGTGCTGATGGGTGGTTTGCATATTGTGGTATGGCCTTCATATTTCTACCCTTAAAGTTTTCTTTGAATGGTGGATTGTGATACCATCACCCCTGCCCTGTGGAGGTTGTAGGTGATGTCACTGACTGTTGTTTTTGTGTTTTCTGCACAGCTCTCACAATGTTTCTGTCATCAGCTGTTGTTTTTTTTTTTTGTTTTGTTTTGTTTTTTTTTTTACCTTGGCCGACCTATTCGGTATCCGCTGCTCAGTACACCAGTGGTTTCTTTCTTTTTCAGGACATTCCAAATTGTTGTATTGGCTCTGCCCAATGTTTACACAATTCCCCTCTGATTCATTTTCGGTCTTTTCTCATCTTCAAAATGGCTTGCTTTCTCCCATAGACAGCTCTCTGATCTTCATACTGGCTTATCCTTTTTTAAAAACAAATGCAGTCTTCACAAGTGAAACTGAAGGCTAAAACCAAGAGTAGACGTTTAGAGCTATTTCTTGTTTAAACGATCTGTATAACAGGACACACCTTGTAACAAGAAACACCTGTCAGTCACATGTTCCAATGTTTTTGCTCACCTACAAAATGGGTGGTCTGATACAAAATGTGCAATGTTCTATGTCGTTTAACAGATATACATATAAATCCTAGGAAATAAAAGCTGAAATTCGAAACTCTCGACTCATATTCTTCTTATCTCAAACCCAAGTGTCTTCAGTCTACAGCAAATACACATGAATTGGCCTTGCTGCTCCAATAGTTTTGGAGGGGACTGTGTATACTTTGGCTAACAGGGTTATACTTTCAAGATGACCTCATCAGTAAATATCATCAGACAGTATCATTGAAAAACAAATAAAGAAACAAACATAAACAGAGAACATACTTTTCATCTTCCCATGATCTTCAGGAAATTTGGATGAATTTCCTGTTAGCTTTTGATGTGCATTTTTCATAGTGTTGAGGTAACAGGGTTGAGTGAATTTTTACTAAAAGTTCATTTCTAATAACCTTATAAAATATTTATCATCATCATCATCCACGTTACCGCTAAACCATGTGTGTCCAGAACAGAAAACATGGATTTAATTATCCGAACCAATGTTCATGATACGAGTGAGGTGTAAAGTTGTGATATAATAGTACACCATCGCTTTATGCTACTAATCCAGATGATAACATCACTTAAACGATACCTGACTGTTAAAATATTGAAGAAGACTTCCCTACCTTTTTTTTTCTTCACAGAACACACTGTATTTCCACAGTTTTGATGACTCATATTAAGGTAATTAAAAAAAATTAAAATAAAAATCTAGCAAAGTAATTTAATCCTTATACTGCTGCTGAAGTGTGAAATAGCATTTCATATTGTTCACTTAAAAAAAATGTGATGTTGTAAACCAGAGCTCTCCAAATCATTCTTCTTCCAAGCCAGATGGAAGACAGACTGTCTATAATAATAAAGATAAGGAAATAAATAATAAGCCTGTTTAATGACTAATGTTGCCTTTTAATTTAAATGAAAAACGTAATAGCTGAGTTTTAAGCATTTTCTGCTGTTGTCTTTAACAGTGCTGTGTAAATAAAGATTTTATAGATTTCACTCACTAGTTTATTCTGTAATTACAGAGATATATTCTTAGCAAACTTAAACTCCTCTGAACCCAGGAATAATATTTATATTGCTAGCGCGTCCAAAATCTCCTGCCTGTTTTTTTTTTTTTTTTTTTGCCATGTCTAGCCAAAAGCTTGATAGTATGAATGTAAACCTTTGGAATGAATGCTGTTAATGTCTTGAGCCTCCTCCTGTTAAATTTCCTAATAGCCTGCCAAGTGCTAGCTGAAATGTAGATTATTTTGACCATAACCACACCAACTGGGAGGCATAAGAATAGAACAGAAAAATAATGGGGAAATCTGAACCCTATATTATTCTAGTCTGGCTCAGAATATTAATGAAGGCACTCACACACCAAACTGAAACAGAACAGACCCACAGTACCAGAAAAAAAACTATTGGAATATCAGTGGCTCAGAGAGGAAATATAGACTCAATCTGAAATATAAATGGATGACCCATCCTGATAAGCATCACCAATCCGGATAGTAAGCTCAGAACACAGAACTTGTTACACAAACGAATTAGGGATATTTCAAGATTTAGTACACATATCAATTCTATTTAAAATGGTTATATTTTTACCCCTCCTAACCGCAGGAGCTATGGAAATCACCTGGATATCTTTTTACAAGACCTTCAAAATGCAGTATGTACAATTGCATATGTACAAATTCACAGCGCTTCACGTTTCCCACATTTCGTTATGTTACAGCCTTATTCCAAAATGGATTAAATTCATTATTTTCCTCAAAATTCTACAAACAATAACCCATAACGACAACATGAAAGACGTTCGTTTGAAATCTTGAAATCACATGTACATAAGTATTCACAGCCTTTGCCATGACACTCAAAATTGAGTTCAGGTGCATCCTGTTTCCACTGATCATCCTTGAGATGGAGTCCACCTGAGGTAAATTCAGTTGATTGGACATGATTTGGAAAGGCACACACCTGTCTGTATAAGGTCCCACAGTTAACAATGCATGTCAGAGCACAAACCAAACCATGAAGTCCAAGGAATTGTCTGGAGACCTCTGAGACAGGATTGTATCGAAGCACAGATCTGAGCAAGGGTACAGAAACATTTCTATAGCATTGAAGGACCCAATGAGCACAGTGGCCTCCATCATCCGTAAATGGAAGAAGTTTGGAACCAGGACTCTCCCAAGAGCTGGCCGCTCGGCCAAACTGAGTGATCGGGGGAGAAGGACCTTAGTCAGGGAGGTGACCAAAAACCCGATGGTCACTCTGATAGAGATCCGGCGTGTGTCTGTGGAGAGAGGAGAACCTTCCAGAAGAACAACCATCTCTGCAGAACTCCATCAATCAGTTATACATCAATCTCTTTAGCCATACCATTTGCTCTCCCTGAGCAAGTATCCTTGAACCTACTGGCCTGCTTACAACTACTGGTGTTGGTGTTGGATTCTCTACATTCCCCTATATCTCTTCAACAGGATAGGTCCTCCCTTGGTATTATCAGCTCAGAATTTTTCTCCACAATCTCCACTGTCTAGCAACTGATGGGCCTGTGGCTGAGTGTTGCTAACATGGTTGAATGGGTTTGCCTCACGGTACCACACTAGCAATACTTATCCGCAAACTCACCTTATCACCAATCAATACTTATCACCAATCTTATCCGGAAATGGCCGCTGTGGGTGGCTCCTGCTTGACTGGAATGAAAACCTGCACCCACACTGGTCATTTGCCGATAATATTGGACACCCCTGTGGAAAACAGTGGGGAGATCTGAGCCAATAAGCCCAAAAAAGGATCCAACCTGATGGAGTCCTGTGGCAACATACTACTAGAGGCCTGTGGCTACATGCTACTATTGTGATTAGCTGTGTGATTAAACAAGCCATGCTGTAAGACTTGAGCTTATACATGTACTAGCCTCCACTGCATTTTATTTCTGCAAAATCCAGAAGGTATACTGATACCTGTGCATCATTGTGCACCTTCTCCAGGATCTGACTGGGGTTCCCTCAATGCCTATCGTGTGATTAACACCCCTCAATGCCTTTCCATTGAGTCAGAAGGTGGGTTAGTTGAACCCATACTGAAACAGAGCAGTAGTTTCAAAAATAACTGTAGTTTCTTGTCATTCCGAACCATTGGCAACCCGGTGAAAAGGTTCTGGGAAAGATAGTGGTATTTATTGCAAATACTGGTTCAAACCTTCACTTCATGACTTTAAACTGCACAAACAAAAAAAGGGATCTGGGTGATTCTCACTGCCCCTGCAGGTTATTCAGGGTCCACAGACCCATTTTGCATTTTAGACTGTTAGACTTCACTTCATTTCCTCTTCCACCATAACCAGTGCACCTGACTCACCTTGTTATACTAAATAAAACACAGTTCTTGGAAATATAGAAGGTTAGGAAACATACTGCTCGCTCGGCTTCAAATAATTCAAGCTTTGCAACTATTTTGAGCACTTGGATAATCGGGCACTAGCGCTTAAAAGTTGTAAAGGGAAGGAAAAATACACTGGAAGTGCCTCGTAGGTTTTCACAGATATTTCTCACCAAAATATACTATATTGTGATTTCTGAGCATACTACATTCATCTAAACGTGTAAAAAATGTGATTATCAAACCATCAAAATCGTCTCATGTACAATTTGTATGAATAGTCTGATTCGTTACCGAGGGTAAGGTTTGATTTATGGTCATGGATAGCATTAACACATTTTACACATTTAGTGTAGCCATATACTAAATCTGCATATTCAAACAGTATTATTTAAAAAATATATATTATTATTACATACACTCACTGGCTGAACGCATGGCAGAATGTATTAGAAAAAGAGCAATTGACCTTTTTTCTTCAGCTGTCAGTTTTGGTGAGCCATTTTCTCTGACCTCTTTCATCAACAAAGCGTCTCATTAGATACACTGCTCTGTGTTAACTCTAGAGACTATAGTGTGTAAAAATCCTAGGCATATTTCTGAAATACTCAAACAACCATGCCACTGAGTCACCAAGATCACCCCCCTCCCCCCTGTGCTGCTGCCACATGATTGGCTGATCTGATAATAGCATAAATGAGCAGGGGTATGGGTATTCCTATTAAAGTGGCCAGTGTGTGTAGTTTGCTAAAAAAAAAATCAAAAAAAAATCAACACCTACCTTTTTTTTTTGTTGTTTTTCGACGGTCAGTCATTTCAAGTTACGGGAGCTAATATATATTCCCTGCACATCATTCTGACTCTATTTCACCTCTGCATTCATCAAATGTGCCCACACAACCCTCGAACACTTGTATATTAATATATTACTACTGTCATAAATCTGTGAAATAATTATACACAGCTAGTCGGGGAGGTAAAAAAGACGCTGCTATTTGGGAGTTGGATGAAAGCGAATCGTCACCTCGGATGACAGGCATTAAACACCAGGCCATTGCTCTTGGAGGAAGATGATTACATTGCTGTATTCATGGCACAATGGGCACGCCAGAGCCAGGCGAGCGTGGCGCAAACGATCAGTCTCCCCTGCTTTCATGTTCAGCTCGGCAGAAGGAAATCAGATATCATATTAACGGATGTCTCCCTCCCTGCTGCAGGCCGCCACTGAGCAGTCACCGGGGATGTGAAATTAGGGCTCAGTTTCAAAAAGAACAGACAAGAAGAAAGCCAGAGGAGGAGCAAAGAGAGAAAGAGAGTGTTTGATGTTGGAGGTTCTCTGTTCAAATGCAGTGGCTGTCGTTCAGGGCTGTACTCCTTGGAAAGCTTTATAAGGCTGAGAGTGATTTGTTCGACACATTGAGACAGTTAAGAGGAACAGTATGTTGACTTTGTACCACTGATACCTTGGTCGTAAAACGAATGCGCGGCCAAACCAACGCACTGAATCGAATGCATCAAATGTCCATTAGTTCTAAGTGGAAAGTCTTTTATACAACAGCACCGTTCGGTTCAAATCAGAAGGTACCGAAACGTTTCCTCTGATCGCTGGTTCATCTGTGATTCAAAAGATTCTTTTAATATTTTATCATTTCTATCGTGACAATTTATTCGCATGGACGAGGTGATTGGATGGTTTTCTGTTAGTGTAGATGTTTAGTTTTTTAACGTTTACTTACGTTTCTAGTCTCAGCATTTTGTTTTCAAGCATTTCATGCTATAGCAGGAAATGTAACTAAAAACAGTGTCATTCATTAATAAATTATTTATCATACAACAAAGTTCGTTCCAGTCCTCTATCCTGATTGGTCGAGTAGCTTTCAAAGAGAAGCACATTTAACGGGATCGTACAAATCAATATTAGCGAACTAGCCAGCTAGATGACGGACTTTAAAGTGAGTGCTGCTTGTATCTATTTCTTCAAGCGGAGCAAAAATAAACAAAACCTTTGGCCATGTTGTGTCCGAAAAGCCAGTTATTTGATGTTAATTTCTTGTTAATAGAACTGTTGCATAAAAGCAATCTCGCACTCGCAGGCATGTGGTTATACTGAACGCCGTGCCACGCCGTGCCAGAATTCAGCATACTGTAACTGAACTCTTGCTAGTGCAATATTGCGATAAATGAACAGCACTTGAGCAACATGAACAACAACATTGTAATGCTGCCCAATTACTGTGGTATAACTTCATCTGCGTTGTGTTGGGCAACATCACACAACCCTGTCATGGATTATTTTCCTAAAGTGGCACACTACATCATTATTCATTCCGTACTTAATTCACAACGAAGGGAAAATTTGCAACATGGAAACAGTTATGAATTCTGACGTGACCAAGCAAGCACATCTGACTATTCGATAGTTAACTCCTCGATTTGTCCGATTTTTTAAGTATGTGTACTTTTAAAAAAGTCACTTTTTTAAAAATGCATTACCTCGAAGCGGAGTCAGTTTGGAGATTTGTATTTTGTAGTCCAGACTCAATTTCCGTGTAACTACATCGCCTTGACTCATGACAGTTCTATATTCATATCAGCGATATGAGAGCTGCAAGTGCACATTTCTAATTCAATCCGTCAGTTCGTTGCAGAGGGCCGCATAACTACTCCGGCAGATGGACATTTTCTCCTTGCCACAGTCGGACGGAACCAATCATACTCCACTCCATTTGATTTCCAAATGAGATAAAGCCGTTTCTATACACCACCGTGCGACAGCTGAAATCAAGACTAATAGCACTGTAACTCGGCGAAACTGCTCAATAATAACCAATCTAAATATCTGAATATAAAAATAAACCGACTCCTTCCGCATGCCCTGCATAAAAAAATAATCATTTCCATAATGAAAGGCATTCGTCATGTACGTCTTCTCTGTCCCATTCTACACGGTGAGGCTATCGATACCTTGTCCGACACCTGGGGATAGAGACCGAGCTGGCGCCAAATAAACATTATTATCCATCATAACAGTCATTTGACCTCTTACGTCTGATCATCTCAGCCTCTGGATTCAAGATCCATGTGATAAGACCTGGAGATTGCCTTTACATTGCAAATGCAATCATGCTTGTGCAGGAAAACATATGCCCTCGAATCGTCTTGTTTCTTTCCCCACCTTAATGCTGAATTTGTCTCAAGTTCTCAAATCAGTCTGGAGCAGCGTTCTACTTTACATTATGCAGTGGGAAAATATAAGCACTGGATTAGCCGCGCCGAGGAAATGGGTAAACAAACCAGCAAAAAGTAAACAGACAAACAAAACAGGTACGAAGTAAACACAATTCCCAGATTAGTAACCGTTGCAAGCGCAAGCGCAGGGCAAAGCAATGTCGGTAGGAAATTAAAGCTGGCTGGTAAGGTGATATTTAATATAACGATTACTGCTCAGCCGAGGCACGGTGACCCCTCTAATGGTGTAGAGTTGCTGCAGTTGTATAACTGGTGCTGCAGTTATACAAGCAAGAACGAGGGCCAGAATGTCAATATGTTAGCGTACGTGACCCAGGCAGGAATCAGGGAACTGTGAAACTCATCGTCCCATGATGTGCCCAAGGGAAGCCAAAGAAATTACACCCCGTGTTCCCGATGAGAACAGCCTTAAAATTGAACACTGACCCACCCTACTCTGAGTGCACTGGTAATGGTTTGGTTTACTCGCTTTATATCTGTCCATCATGCAGTCTGGGGTTTTTGTTTTTTTTCTTCACATGGGGAAGAAGAAACAGTATAAGGATGAGTAGTGACGAGACAGACAGACAATCCAGCTCCATTTCTTGACACTTAATAAAGCTGCTATGGACAGTCAAAGGAGATGCTTGCAGACACATGCTGAGAGATATGAGCTGTCTGTTAGCCTGAATCCAATGAATCCGAGTGCCTCAAAGACATACTGTACACGCACAAAACCTTCAAAACAAAAAAGTTTCCGACTTTCTCGCGTATCGATCCAGGCTGTCTAAGCGATTAAACCAGAGGACAAAAAAAACAATGCTTTTAGTCCTTCAGAGTGGCATCAAAGTGGTGAATGCAGGCTGCAAATATAAGCTTCTCAAGCCTGCTGGCGTGTAATGGAGAATGGATGGATGAAAGGATAGACTGATAGAATAGAGCCATTAGTAATTATAAAGGAATGTGTTAAGTGTGAACGCAAACCAGGAGCTGGAATTCCAGGATGTCCTACATGGAAATAAATATTAAATAAATAAATAAAACAATACATTTACAAAGGAGAGAAATGTTTTTTAAAGCTATAATGGACAGGATTATTTGTTTAAAAAGCATGAGTCACATGATAAAATAATATTCTACAATAAGATTTTTCAGAGTTGGTATGAGTCACCTTGACCAGCCTGAAAAAAAAAATACTGTAAATCATAGACAGTACTGTGTCAGAGGTATTGTGTCAAAGCTGGCCAGAAATTTGTACACACACATCATACGCCAGGTCAGATATCAGATGCATGTTCCAACTTAAAGAATCAAAGAAGTCCAGCTACAAGGCTGGCAGGAGTCACAGCCAATCAGAAGACAGCAGAGCATGTGAGAGTTGACTGATGGAGTTTTGTTCTTGTTGTTGCTAAACAATTAAGGCACTTATTGCTTCTCTAACATGGTGGGAAGCTAATGAATGCAAGATGGTACTCAGGTGATTTATACTCATTGTGGAATTTGTATCATTACCCAGTTATGAAGTTGCTGCGCTAGAGAACTCATTTTAGCTGGAGGTGCTGGGATCCAGTCAATTCCATACCTTTTTTGCATGGAAATCACAAACAATCATCTTTGTTCAACCAAAAATCTTTGCTCAAGTACCATCACCTGCTTTTTTTTTAACATTAAAGTTGGCTTCAAGGGGGAAATACTACCAGATTTCAGCTCAATGTCATACAAGCACTATGTTTTTGCTGATTATTGTCGTATAACAGCGTACCTTGTCATCTTTAACTCCTTACGGATATATTGCACTTCTCTTAAATGTAAATAATGATATATTGCTTACCGAATGTCCATTGGTTGCTCATTAGTCATCAAGGATTTAGTCTAAATCTTAAAGTATGGCTGAGAAACTTATCAGCAGCATATCTGCAGTGTCTGTACTGAGACTAAAGCAGTTCCTATGTTCTATACTGACGTTCCAGGATGGTGGGTGAGATATGGAGAGCTGAACACACAGGGTTTAATTACAGAACCTGTGGGATTTAATTAGCCAAAGAGTAAAAGAAAGACTCGCTGCAACTGAACCATAAGACATTTCATACTAATATATATATACAGTGCCTTGTGAAAGTATTCGCCCCCTTGAACTTTTCAACCTTTTGCCACATTTCAGGCTTCAAACATAAAGATATAAAATTTTACTTTTTTGTGAAGAATCACCAACAAGTGGGACACAATTGTGAAGTGGAACGAAATCTATTGGATATTTTAAACTTTTTTAGCAAATAAAAAACTGAAAAGTGGTGCGTGCAAAATTATTCGGTCCCCTTTACTTTCAGTGCAGCAAACTCACTCCAGAAGTTCAGCGAGGATCTCTGAATGATCCAATGTTGTCCTAAATGACTGATGGTGATAAATAGAATCCACCTGTGTGTAATCAAGTCTCTGTATAAATGCACCTGCTCTGTGATAGTCTCAGGGTTCTGTTGAACGCGCAGAGAGCATCATGAAGCAAGAAGAAAGCCATAGACGAGACTAAAGTTTGCCACAAGCCTTTTTTATGGATATCTTTGAGAAATGGCTTTCTTCTTGCCACTCTTCCATAAAGGCCAGATTTGTGCAGTGTACGACTGATTGTTGTCCTATGGACAGACTCTCCCACCTCAGCTGTAGTTCTCTGCAGTTCATCCAGAGTGATCATGGGCCTCTTGGCTGCATCTCTGATCAGTCTTCTCCTTGTCTGAGCTGAAAGTTTAGAGGGACGGCCAGGTCTTGGTAGATTTGCAGTGGTCTGATACTCCTTCCATTTCAAAATGATCGCTTGCACAGTGCTCCTTGGGATGTTTAAAGCTTGGGAAATCTTTTTGTATCCAAATCCGGCTTTAAACTTCTCCACAACAGTATTACGGACCTGCCTGGTGCGTTCCTTGGTCTTCATGATGCTCTCTGCGGTTTCAACAGAACCCTGAGACTATCACAGAGCAGGTGCATTTATACAGAGACTTGATTACACACAGGTGGATTCTATTTATCACCATCAGTCATTTAGGACAACATTGGATCATTCAGAGATCCTCGCTGAACTTCTGGAGTGAGTTTGCTGCACTGAAAGTAAAGGGGACCGAATAATTTTGCACGCACCACTTTTCAGTTTTTTTTTGCTAAAAGTTTTCAAATATCCAATAGATTTCGTTCCACTTCACAATTGTGTTCCACTTGTTGGTGATTCTTCACAAAAAGTAAAATTTTATATCTTTATGTTTGAAGCCTGAAATGTGGGCAAAGTATATATATATATATATATATATATATATATATATATATATATATATATATATATATATATATATACAGTGCATATATGATCTTTCTAAAATTAAGAAGAGGACATGTTGCTGTTGGAGGCATAAATGTGGGTTTGTAGTGAAATAAAATAACGCATAAGAAAATGGGAGTCTTGGGTTTCAAACTAGCACTGTGTGTTATGTTAGACACTGGGATAATCTCAAATCAGGCTGAAATTACCCCGTCGCTACAGGACAGCTTCCAAGCAAACGTGCTCATGATTTGATCGCTTATTTAATAAAACGAGACTTGTAAAGGGAATCGGAATCACATTAGAGAGCGAGTAAGTAGAGATATATGTAATTAAAGTACGATTAAAGAGTCATGTAAGTAGTATAAGGGGTTGTTAAGGGAGAAAACTGCAACATGTTACTTTTTAGCATTAGAATATTTGTAAAGCATTTTCGCTTTGCCTACGGACAACAAGATACAGACTCGTTAACCTAAACCCAAGAGGAATTATATTTGGCACACAAAATCTTATTAACTTGTCATTAACTAACACTAGGTGATGGCAAAAATCTACTCTGCATTAGTTTTCAACAAAATAAATGGCACTTCAATGCAATTATATATATATATATATATATATATATATATATATATATATATATATATATATATATATATATATATATATATAGGAGAATGACCCTTAGTTAAACTTTAGTTAAGTCTGATACATGAGTGTATGTTGGTTTTATAGTGACCCAAATGATTCAATCACAGTCACATGAATGGTGTAAAGTAGTTATAAGGTTAAAGACAGCTGTAATTAGGGCATGATGGGATACAGCACGTTTCTGATGTTCAATAAGAACCTTCCCTTTCCATATAGATTTAATGCGCTTGTGTATTGGGTTTTGCTGTTGTGTTTTTAGATTTGTTGTCATGTTTTAAGTTTTGCTTTTATGTTTTTAGTTTTGTCTAAAGTGTCCGTAATGTATGAATGGGTGTGTGAATGTGATTGTGCCCTGCGATGGACTTGCACCCTGTCCAGGGTGTACCCCGCCTTGTGCCCGATGCTTCCTGGGATCGGCTCCAGGTTCCCCCGCGACCCTGAAAAGGAATAAGCGGTAGAAGTTGGGTGGATGGATGGATGTTTTTAGTTTTGTTTTTATGTTTTTAGTTTTGTTTTTGTGGTTTTAATTTTGCTTTTATGTTTTTAATTTAGTTTTTGTGTTTTTAGTTTTGTTTTTGTGGTTTTAATTTTGATTTTATGTTTTTAGTTTTGCTTTTCATCCATCCATCCATCCATCTTCAACCGCTTATTCCTGCTTCAGGGTCACGGGGAACCTGGAGCCTATCCCAGGAAGCATCGGGCACAAGGCGGGGTACACCCTGGACAGGGTGCCAGTCCATCACAGGGCACAATCACATACATACTCACACACCCATTCATACACTACGGACAATTTACCAAGCTGCCAATCAACCTACCGTGCATGTCTTTGGACTGGGGGAGGAAGCCGGAGTACCCGGAGGAAACCCCCGCAGCACGGGGAGAACATGCAAACTCCGCACACACATGGCCCCGGCGGGTAGTTTTGGTTTTATGTTTCTGAATTTGCAATTATGTTTTTAGTGTTGCTGTCGTGTTTTTAGTGTTGCTTTTGCAGTTTTGGTTGTGTTTTTCACTTACAGTCTGTCAGAGTACATGAGATTACTCTGACAGCGTATTCAACCTTATTCCTGATCAATTTACGTTAACGTCTGTATTTCTTCATTCAAATTGGCCTTCAAGTCGATCGCATCTTTTTTTCTGTCATTACTAAATTTGAGTACAGGATAAATCCACAAGAAAAAATGTCATCATGCGCCATGCTCTCCATGTCCAGTGTTACTTCTGTTTCCATGAAAAAAAGGCGGCCATGATTGAAGCCATAGCATCATACAATTCAAGGTTGATTTTCTGAGCTCCTCTGACCCAGAACTTCACTCATCAGCACTGCACACCATGCTGCTCCCTCAGGTTAATGGCAGACCACACACACACACACACACACACACACACACAAAACACTTCACGTGGCCCTCTTTTGCTTTCAGGATGACCGATGACTCCAGCTTGGCCCACAGAATCATCCTTCGCACATGATTAGCAAGGCAAATATTCTCGAAGGTGAGCATATTGCATGAAAAAGATCCCAGACGTAACACCCTGAGTCACACCATCTATGTCGAGCAGAAAAGTTCAAATCTCAAACTAGCAATAAGGGTTTACTTGTGAGAACAATGCTAATCGTAATGCTATTTAATCGTTCGGTCCTTCTATGGAAGCCCATATTCATAAATCAATACAATTGTGCTTATAATCTTTCTAAACTGGTGATGATTCCTTGTAAGCATTCTTTCAAAATTCTAATAATGCTTCATAAAGCTCTAATAATGTGCTATAACTAATACCTTGGTAATGCCTATACCACAGCGCTGTTGAATTCTCGGTTCTGATTGGATGACAGACATTCTGAGGTGTGCAATTATTTTTCAGTAAATGCGGAGACGGCTGCAAGTGCAGATAAAGTTTTAAAAAATAACCAAAACAAACACAAAAAGAAACGATGAACATGTGGCAAAACACTAGGGCAGAGAACAAACATAACATAAAGACCATTATACTATACAGTATATATATATATATATATATATATATATATATATATATATATATATATATATATATATATATATATATATATATACACATACATATGTGTATGTGTGTGATTCAGGTGCAGGTGGTCATGTGATGTGACCATGATGTAGTGCAATGGGAGCTATAGTCCAGATTAGCCTCCAGGATATCCATGACAGCAGTAATGAAACAGAAGTTTAAAAAATGTTATTTATTTATTCTTTGTAATATCTGCAGTAATAAAAAAAGTAAGCCTATTGATATTTATTTATTAATTTGTTCTATTTTTATATTATCAGCATGAAATGAAAAAAAAAACAGTGAACTCTCTCTCTCTCTCTCTGTCCCTCGCCGATTATTCCTTACATAATCATGTCGTAACACAAAGTGTCAATATAATCTTTGCATCAATTCCTTTCCGATTCCAATTCCTACTAAAATAACACCTCTAAATCTGTAACAATGTGTTTATAAGTGATTTCATCATAACTTATAATCATTTCGCAAAGCTATTTAACTATTCATTCTCATTTCCGCTGCTGTACTAAATGTATTTGATAACATACTGCAGCATAATTAAATATACTTGTGTTTAAGCGTCACACCAACTCTAGCGTATACTTGAAAGCAATTTTTCGTAACTGCTGATCACGTGCTGATTGGATGTTCATTCACAGCCGTCTCTAGAGTTTACACAGAAGTGTGGGATAAACAACGGACATCCAGTGAGGGTCAGTTCAGACGGGTTCAAGCTAACAGGAAGTCCACGGTAAAAGCATCTCAGAATGCAGAATCTTGACGCAGCTAGACTGTACAAGGAAAAGATCACATCACATTCACAACTCCTGTCAGCCAAGAACAGGAATCTGAGGCTGCATTGGGAACAGACTCACCGAAACGAAATAGTTAAAGACTGTAAAAAGATCAAGGTTGCGGGAAAAAAAAAAGGTATGCTATTTAAAAAGACATAATGTGTCAGTATATCAAGTCTGAACACCCAGTGGCATATTTATAATGTACATGAAGTGGAATAACATCTATGTCTATAAAAGCTGTATCTAATGAATATAAAGGTATGTACTTCATACTTATATTAATTATAATGTTCTTTTTATTCTGACATTCAAGTTTTAAAACCGCAATAATGTACATGTAGGGTTTTTTTTCCCCCCGTAATTAATCTGGAATTAAAAATCTAATGTAAAGTTTATAATGCTTTTATAACTGTTAATAAATACTACAGTATATTTGCTGTATGTAATTATAAGATGTAAAAGTGTGTGCAGGACAGCAAAGGGTATTATAATGAAGAGTGTGTTGTGTGACACTCGTGTTACAATATGATTACATGTTACCGATGAATTATTTATACAGTAGCACATTATTAAAGCTTTATGAGGCATTATTTATTTAAAAAAATGTTTCCAAGGAATCACTGGCAACTAATAAAAGAGAAGAGTTATGAGCAGAGTTGTAATTATTTATGAACAGGGGCATCATTGCAAGTGTCACTGCAGTTCCTATGAATGTTCTAAAATAGTAAAAGATTAGTGTACAGTATAACGTCAGGGAAAAAAACCCCACAATGGCGCGAGAGTTTTGGGACACAGGCGGAAATCCCGCAGCATAAAACCGATAGCGCACAAAAAGGCAAGAGGAATAAATGCTCCTCATCATGTTCCTTTCAGAGGAACAAAAGCTGCATGCTAGCAGCACAGACCGTGCCGCTGGCACAAAATGTCTGACTGTTTTAAAATCCTGCCTACATCGTACATCATTCAGAGCACCGCAGAAACAGCGTCTCAGTTGGATTGGGAAGGGAAAAAAGGGAACAAACAATATATCTCATCTCAATACTTGCTTGCCAGGCAGTATTTCCAAAGCTCTTTCAGAATCATGTTTTTAAAATATATATATATATATATTTTATTTATTTGGATTTGATGGATCGGGGAGGCTCTTTCTTTGTATGGAGTGGTATTTGGGCCTCTCTCTCTCTCTCTCTCTCTCTCTCTCTCTCTCTCTCTCTCTATATATATATATATATATATATATATATATATATATATATATTATATATATATATATAAAAATGTCATTATGGTGCAAAGATTCAACCTATATATATATATATATATATATAATATATATATATATATATATATATATATATATATATATATATATATATATATATATATATATATATATATATATATATATATATATTCTCAAAATAAATTAATTGTCATGTTATACCAGTCTGGCTATTTATTATTATTATTATTATTATTATTATTATTATTATTATTATTATTATTATTATTACAACAAATACAATATAATGAATAATTAAGGAATAAAAGGTGACAGGGTGTGCTGTTACAGGAAACTAATCAATGACAGGGTGGGATTTTCAAAGAACAGCACATTCCAAAGTGCTTTATTCGTCTTGAACCGCATCAATTTGCCAACAGTAACATTTGTCTGAATTAGATAATTACATGTTGTACATTTTATGTTTGTTTATAGTGTTTTGTTGTCGAATGTCATAGCAAGTTATCACTTACATTATACCAGCTATAAACATTTGTTCACTCACCAGATTCACCAGACACCCCCCTCCCTCTCCCCCTCCCCTTCGCCCCCAGCGCCATCTGTTATTCAGGGTTTATTTTTTATTTTTTATTGTCATGCATACGGCAGTGTACTTCACTAAAAGTTGTAAAGTTCTGTGTAGCAGACAAAGTTTTCAGAGGCACACGGCATTTCATACAACATTCACCAGTCTGTCTTCCTCTCTCTTTTAAGAGTGCAGCTTGTCATGTTAAAGAGGAACTACAAAGTCCTGAAGACGTCCCCGTGTTTGAAAGCTTCAAAGGTGTTTGAACACTTCTGCTTTACTCTTACAAAGTCCTGGCACTGGAGACTCCTTCCAAAAAATGCTAAATAAACACTTCCTCACAGAAAACCTACACTGCGTCAACAAATGTAGAGCATCTGCCCTTGTGTAATTTGGCATACCCTCTCTTCCCTGTCAATCACAGTGACACTAGGTAATCATGGGCGTCTGTGAGGTCATGTAAGGGGAAGAGGCCCGAGAGTGCTTTCATCCAAGGATGTTACGCTGCCCTGTGATGCAGTGGATCACTTCATGTGTCTTGGAGGAAGCACGCATTAGCCTTAGTAGTAGTCATGTAATTGTAGGTACGACCTGGCTGGTGGGTGGAGACTGGCGGAACCAAATTGGTGGGGAAATGGTGATGGGGGAATAAAAACGAACTGGTAATGTATTAGCATGTTCATATAAACCTGTGATTTGTCTTGTACAGACTAATCCTTCAGCTGGATCAGAAGCAAGAATTCAACAGCGCTGTTGTATAAACTAAAATAATATATGATACAGAAATATACAGAATATGGTTAGATATAGACATATATCATATTGTTATATTATGTATATTATATTATATTATATATCATATGAATAACTGTTGTGGTACGACTTAATCCAAGCGAAAACATTTAGCCAATCAGAAAGCCATGTCTTAAACAAAGTCATTGCTGTGTGTAAAATATTAAAGATCCACTTTAGTGTGCTCTAAAAAGCCATCACTCAGCCCTCAGACATATTGCTAGAGAATGATGAATAAACATATTAGAGGAGGAGCAGGGCTTGAAATTGTGCCTGCATGACTTCATATTTGCACCATAAACCTGACATGAGTCTTTTTAAATACTAGGCAGATTTACAGCCGGTGCTCAAGGAGATCGTCTATCTATACGGCCTTTCATTTGGTGAGTACTGGAAGAGTTTTATAAAGCCCTGATTTAGCACTGAGGCTGTGTTATGGAAGGAGGTCACTGACAGCAGCATCTACCTCCTAAAATGACAAAAATTTATTTCTCAAGGCCAAACAGTGCCTAATTAGCAGGCGATTCATTTTAGAACACGTGCATGAATTAAGTTGGGAGAAGTCCCAAGAGGAAAATTCTCTCGGTATAGATATATCTGGAAGCATTAAAACTAGGTTTGAGAGAGATTTCCCCTTCACCTCTGTCAATAACCAGCGCACTGCTCATTCGACTGCAGGTATCCTGGGCTGGCCTTGCCTGCGCAATTATCACTAAGCTGTCAGGTAGGATTAGGGAGTCGTAAGCCTCAGCTAGCGATCTGCAACACAAGGCAAAAAAAAAAAAAAGTCCAGTAGATCCAATAGAATCAACGGTCTTAAGGTACATCCTTCAAATAAAGTGCGAGGGCCACCGAGAAAAGGCGCTGGGAAATAAAGATAATGAATACACCTGTTCTTTTTCACAGACCGGCTCTCTCTGGGATCATCATAATCTTCCAGGATACAGAGTATGGATGTGAAGGTTTTAACAATCCAATACAATAGTTATACGGTGTCTATATAACTAAAGCCAGTCCTAAGATGTGACCTTTTAGCAGCATCTAGAACGCCAGTGATTTTTTTTTTATCATCCTTTTTTCTCTTTTATCCTGAACAAATAGGTGCAAGAAGTGAGGTAATCTCTTCACTCACTGATGCCGCGTTTTTATTTTTTATTTTTTTCGTATTGCTCCACCATCACCATACAATTTCACGCCTATTGTGAGATTGATTAAAGTTAGAAACAAATCTGTGCCACACAAACGCCTGGCAGTGATTGCTGTATGTCAGAGTTACGCATCCAACCAAAAAAAAAAGAAAAAAATAAGGGTAAATCACAAAGCTCTCATTGATTGAGGCAGCCTTGGAATAACAAGTGTGGGATGAGAAAACTCCATCTCAGCAAAACGGGTGACAAATTATATGGATTTGGATCAAAGTCCCCAATTCTCAGGTGATAGGCTCTCAAAAAAAAAGAGAGAGAGAGAGAGAGAGAGAAAAATAACACATTGATTCATCGTGCCAGATCCATTTAAATTCTCGACCCATACATGCAAACATCACTCCCTAGAAACAACCCCACGGACAGGAATTGACAGTTTCGTCTCAGCTAATCGATACCTTCAATTCAGAAACATCCTCCAGATCTGATTTGATTAAACAAGAAGGGGCGGACGACAATCGATAAACCACAGTAAACTTTATGACTCTCCCACGGGTTGGAGGAACTGTTCGAGAAGAAGAAGAAGAAAAAAAAATGTGGCTTTTACGGCTCAAGGAGGTCAGAGCAGGCAGAGGTGCTGAGATGTCAAAGCATTAAGCCACTTCTGTCAGATTTCAATCAGGAACAGCTCGGAGATAGTCTGTTCCAAATCAGAGAAAGGTCAAGTGGGACCATCAGAACATTCTAAGCCAGAATTTTACTTTACCACCAAGTACACGGAGTGAAACATGCATTTATTCTTTGTCGCAGAACATGCAGCATTGTATAACAGTTCTCTAATGACTTATAAAACAATGCTGAATTCTCTAATCTGATTGGTCAGGAGAACATTCAACCACTCATACGAATACATCATCGATTCTACAGTAACAATGTATTCATGCTGATTTGTGTTGCAGTCACAATCTAAGGCAAATACTAAACAGATATATATAAACAATCTTGTATACGGTTAAGTGTTCTGGTGTTTTTTTTTAATGATTACGGAAAGTCATCGTTGTGTGAACGCTTTCTAACTGTCAGTACGTATTCAGGACAGCGTCTATAGCGCGTTACAATTTCTCACTAACATGACAAGGTGTATTTCTTTGTCTTATAACTTCAAGACAGTGCCAAAGAGACAACGGTGAGGGAACGATTATTTATAGCTGCTATAATGCAAGTGATAACAGGAACAAACGTATTTCGCAGACGTATGATAATTTTAAAAGTAACTAAAAACAGATCGGAAGTATAGGTTATGCTTTTCTGAATAAATTATTGATTGAATAAAAAAAATTGCTGTGAAAGAAGAGCGATAAAACACGTCATCCCATCATTATCTCATGTAAAAAAAAATATCTAGTTTCTTGGATTTTTGGTAGGTTTACATAACGTACATTCTCAGGAAAAGTACAATAAACAGTTATAACAATAAAGTCTTCATTTCTATCCCTTTTTTTTTTGTTTTTTGGAAAGAAAAATTCAGTCCTAAAGAAATGCGCTTGAATTTAAAGGTGGTGAGCGATTGAAAACCCCCGTCCCGGATGCTTCTACTCAAGAAAAATGTGCCGCTCTTAGGGACATGAGGTACACGCAGGTAATGTGTATGAAATTGGCTTAAGCAGTTGCGGAACCTGAGTCTGAAGTTACGTAACTTTCCCTGCTTAAATACTGATGTAATTTTTGCTTGTAAGTTGCTGAATCTGATCACCGCCCATGGTCGTCCATTTGCAAATTCATATTTTATTCAACGACAACAACAAAAAAGTTTACAATGGTTAAGATAAGGTAGAAATGGGGTTCATAATAGTGATATTTTGGGTTAATTTGTACAAAATATAATGAAATTCCGCCATATTGCCCTCAGTCAATTAGTCCACATTCTTTGTCATTTCTTCACAAGAACCAGTTCAGGCCTCTGAGGTTTCCTTGCTCATTGAACTAGTATCAGTAATCATTGATTTACTTGTCCAGCAGATGCTACTAATGCTAATTAACTGCCAGTTTCTTAGGGCCTTACATAGCCCTTGTTCAAAGCAGTCAACTGTTCCAACATCTCTCAACTAAGTTTTTAGTCTCTTCATCATGACTTCAGGGAGAACAGTTTTGTACATGTGCTATTGTTCCCCTTTGTATTTTCTGTTCTAATCTTCAGCAACAAGGTGCCTAGCGGAATAAAGTGAACGCGGAAAGCGGCAATCTGATTAGCAGAATGCAAAGCGAATAAGGCGAGGCGAGGCGAGACCTCAGGCTGTGTAACGTGTCCCTAAAGGCAAGCCTACAGATGTGAACATTGTGATTTGCATTGTTTGCTCTTGAAAGCGTCGTGAGGATAGAGAAACTGTTGTGTAGATTTTGGGCATTGACTTTCTGCAACATTACCAGAAGGTGAACGAAATAAAACAGCTTCCATTTGTGTTGGCGGCTTTGAAGAGGGCGCCCTGCTGGGACAATGTTCATGTATGGTCTTTGATGACAGTCAAGAAGTAAAACAAAGTGATCTTTGTAGAACCATCTGGCAGCGAGATGAAATACATGGAGCCGGAGAGCACTCAAATCTCCAACAAAATTATGATAGAGCTCTAGCTCATTATTATTGCTATTATTAGTAGTAGTACCAAATATGTAAATAAATAAATAAATACATACATACATACAAATTATTTCAATAAATTATTATTTCAAGCATGAAACTCTTTTGTTCTATTGGCAGATACATTTTGCCAGTAGAATTTTTTCCTTTATTCTTCCTAGTTTCTGGGTTCTCTTTCCATTCCTTTCCCATTTTAGATTATAATTAGGGGGTGAAGCACCAAAAGGTTTATAGACACCCTATTACTGTACAATTGTATATTTTTCTTCTTCCTCTTCTTCTTTTTCTTCTTCTTCTTCTTAATAATAATAATAATAATAATAATAATATTATGGGCTAAGCAACAAAGGCAACACATCCTAGAAATGTGATTACGCTTTTATTCTATGGGTCAAGTCCATTGTATGCCATGATGTTAATTTCCACCATTTTGATTATTACTATTATTTCCGCTTGTTCTCTTACAAATGTAGTCAATTCATTATGAAATTTGGATCACAGCATTGTAAGACAAATGTGAAATGTAAGTCCATAACTCTCAAACAAATTCGATGTCAGGAAGTGAGACAATTTCCCACCCTGAAACATATGTTCAACAGCATGACCTGAAGTTAATAAACAAGCTTCGAGTTCATTTTTGAGGTGAGGAGGAGGAGGAGGTGAGACAGGAGGTGAGGCAAGAGGTGAGGCGGGATGTGAGGCATTGTCTCAGCAACAGTGTGGGAAACACTGCAACGCATAAACTTTGTCTTTTAATTACAGCTTGTGGCTATATTTCTTAGTAGTAGTAGTAGTAGTAGTAGTAGTAGTAGTAGGTGTAGTATTTCCCATTATTAAATCTATCACTGTTATTTAGACATTTTTCTCATGCTAAACACAAAACTCTCTTGTTGCATTGTCAGATTTCAAGCATTTAACTTATTTCAAACATTTACCACAAAACAAATCTATAAATACAATAAAATTCCTCTCGTTTTCCACGGTTCCAGTTCTAGTCTTTGGTTCTGGCTTGCTTTGTATTATGAAAAAGACACAAACAGCTTTTTATATAAATAATGAAATAAAACACTTTCGGACCTTACTGCTGTCACTGTTGGATAATGCCATTGGAAATGCATTCAACAAGCGGAACAACAGGAGGATGAATTTTATATAAATATTTGATTCAATTCTTTGTCAGAAATATTGTGCTACTGTCGCATTCTAATCTTCTCTACATGAGTGGGCTTTTTTTTTTTTTAAGGAAAAGTATAGTGAAGATGTCCTTTTTGTGTGCTAGGGAATCTTTAAAAAGAACAACAGACCTCACAAACAAAGCAAAATGAATAAAGATGACAAAGAATAAACAATTATGAAAAAAAGGAGATAAAAGGCGATAAAAAGCTGCGAAAGATGATTGCAAGAAATCTTATTTCAGCTAATTGAACTGAAGATGTGTAAATCACCAAAATAATTATATTAAGCCTTGCTAATTAAAAGGAAGAGAGATTGTGCGAAATTATAGCTCATAAAAGAGAATCAGTAAGATTGTGTCTGGAGATGGAAACTTGAGGAAGTTTAGAGGAATTAATATATTTATTTTTTTTATGAAGGGCAATTCTCTACAACTTGACTTAGACATGTTAATGCACTTGTTTAATGCGCTTCTGAGAAGTGAGGGTTAAAAATAGTATTGGAACAGAGCCTCGTGGGCCAGCGGTGGCAGGAAAACGGTCCATTTTTCAGCCAGATAATGATTTCTAAAGCACAAGCATGTGTATGCCTGGACAAACATCACAGCACAAACACAATCATTTCACCTAAATCTGATCCAGACAGGATTTATGGAAGCCTGCGTACAGACAGGTTCCGTTTTCTATAGTGGGGAAGGAAATAAGGAAAGTGAAGTCCTAAAAGTGGACTCTGCAGTGTAAAAGAGGCATCCTTAATCTTAATGCCATGTTGTGCCATCTGAGAGATTTAACACACTTACAGCAAAATAAGCTTTGGGATCTATATAAAATAAGTTTGCTAAGAATGTGTGGGTTTTATACACAGTATGCATATATATATATATATATATATATATATATATATATATATATATATATATATATATATATATATATATATATATATATATATATATATGTATGTACATTTAGAATGATCTGAGACCATTCCTCCATAAGAGTTTCTCCAGATCCTTCAAATTTCGAGGTTCACGCTGGTGAACTCTCCCCTTGAGTTCACTCCACAGGTTTTCTGTGGGTTTCTTAGTCAGGGGACTGGGATGTTCATGGCAGGACCTTGATTATATGGTCAGTAAACCATTTTTGTGTTGATTTTGATGTATGTTTTGGATCACTGTCCTGCTGGAAGATCCAACCATGGCCCATTTTAAACTTTCTGGCAGAGAGAGTCGGGTTTTCACTTAATATCTGTTGATATTTGATAGAGTACATGATGCCATGTATCCTAACAAAATGTCCAGGTCCTCTGGCAGAAAAACAGTCCCAAAACATTAAAGCTCCAGCACCATATTTAACTGTGGGCATAAGGTACTTTTCCATATGGCTACCTCTCTGTGCGCTCCAAAACCACCCCTGGTGTTCATTACCAAAAACTCTATTTGGGTTCATCCGACAATTAGTTCCAGTAGTGTCTGGCAAACTGAAGATGCTTAAGTTTGGTTTTGGATGAGAGTAGAGGCTATTTTCTTCAAACAACCTGTGGTGATGTAGGTGACTTCAGATTGTAGTTCTGGGGACTTTGAGCTGTGATCCTTGGAGATGATTTGGCCACGCGAACCATCCTCTTCACAGTGTATTGAGACAATATAAACACACATTCAATTCCAGGTTGATTCATAAGATTTCCAGTTGACTGGAACTTCTCAATTATTGCCCTGATGGTGGAAATGGGCATTCTCAATGCTTGTGCTATTTCCTTATAGCCACGCACCATTTTCTGAAAGCTCAACAACCTTTTGCTGCACATCACACAGAAATATTCCTCGGTCTCACCGATTGTTATGAATGACTAAGGGAATTTGGCCTTTGTGTTACCTCATATTTATACCCCTGTGAAACAGGAAGTCATGGTTGAACAATTGTTAAACAACCTGTTCCTGGTCACCCAGGTGTACTAAAAACAATGTAAAATATCAATGGGAAAATACTTATATACTGTATATCATTGAGAATACTGGAGCTTTCTACCAGGCAGATGTCACTTCAAAAAAAAACAAAAACAAAAACACTACACGTCAAGGCAAAGGCATGCACATTTAGACACATTTGCATGAATAAACACATCTAGAAGTTCAATTTCATTCGTATGAAATCCAACCAACTCACTTTAGCTTGTTAGAATTTATTAATCCCACAAAGCCTTCAACCTTCAATTCTCTTTAGGCATGAGTGGAACTATAGAATAAAGCACAGTAGTATCATGATGTAAAAAGCTGTCGTACTATTGGACGTTTTGACATAGGAACCGTTTAGTCTGTTTGAATGTAACCCTTGTTAGTTTTCCACTCTGGTACGGTTCTTTAGGCAGGTCAGAACACAGAAGCCATGCAAAACCAGTCGATCAGTTCACAAGTGCCTGAGTAAGGTGGTCTCAGTCTGGTTTCATGTGAACTGTAGTCTTGTTCGTATTTAGGGAGAAAGTGATTCGACTCTGAATCGACTCAGTGAATCAAACATCACATATATTTGTCTTTTTGAAAGTTGCTAAACTGAGCCAAAGCACAGAGGTGAAGTTTGGAAGAAATGTGATGCATCAAGTGTGAAGTTATGTGTGAAGTTATTTTACTGTATATTGGGAATTAATCATTTATTTTGTGGTGTTTCCGTGCTCTTTCTTTGCTCCACACATAATTGCGAAACATTTGTTCGGCTTTTTCCAGCACAGTATTTCTGCCTAATGAATGGAAGAGTTTTACGAGTGCACTGTGAAACCAAACCAAACCGCGGTTATTCGTGTCGCTCTGATCCGGACTAATAGGTGTGAAAGCGCCCTTAAGCTGCGGTTGTTCTTGACTGCAGGTTTATTGACAGCTCATTTCATGCTCATTTGCCATGCACACTCTTCTACATCAGTGAACAAAAGATATTGCACAGTGTATAACTTACGAACAAGCAACTGCGTCACGCCTCCCTTCCTGTTATTCACTTTCATTTGCATTTACATTTGGCAAACAGATGTCTCCATATGTTTCAGCTTCATGATGCAATGATTCATAGTAGCTCATGCTCTGCAGACTTTGGAAAAGAAACCCATCATGCTAAGCGAGGATGAAGACAGAACCCCTAAGAGAGCGTTTGCTTGGTGTGTTTTGAGTACGGCAGGCAGCGGCTCTGTCAGGGCTCTCAATCAGAGTGGAAAGATTAGCATTTTGCGGCTAAGTGTCTATAATATGCATGAGTGATAGAAATCCATTAGCAGTATAGGCATGTCCTTGTCAGCAAGGGACCTGACCCCTGACTCAAACCACAGCCACTTCAGCTTACTTGCAATTCAAATTGAAGCTTCATCTACTCATTAAAAATGGACAGGTGGGGTTGAAAAAAAAAGACTAACCTTATATGTATAAATATTTGGACAATATTTTGACAATTCTGCAATTAAAAGTTTTGTTTTCGAGTGCACTTGAAAAGGGTAAATAAAGCACTTAAAACACAATAGTGTTAGTTAATGCTTCAATTCTCTTATATAAAAGTTTTGAGCTAGATGTTTCATAATACCCACAGTGCTTAATTACGGAAATGGATGGGGTTGAACTTCCGAGTTTGTTCTTAACTTTGTTTTCAATTATTTATCTGATTATCACCCATTATGTTACTGTCTCTGCCACGGTCTACATGGTCTTGCATGGTCTACACATGTCCGCATGGGTTCCTCCGGGTTCTCCGGTTTCCTCCCACCTCCCAAAAACCTGCTGCTGGATTGGTTAAATTACTCCTGGCTATATCCATCACCTGGATAACTGCATACTGTATATGTATGGATGAATGTTTCTACATGTGTAGAAGCACAATCATATAATTATATGCATCAGAACTGTTCGAGATTTCAAGAAACCAACATTATCATCATCATCATTACCATTGTCTTCCAAGTTTACCTCAATGCTCTAAACACAATGCTCTTTTTTGTGTTGTTCTTTGTTCCACCTTGCACTTACTCCATTTACTTATTTAGTTGCTGTCTGTATGAAAAGAGTGAACAGTAGGCAGCAAAGGTTTGTCTAGAAAACAAGCAAAGAAAATAACGCAATCTTTGTCAGCAGAAATGTTCAGTAGAAATGTACAGCAGAAATGTTCAGCAGAAATGTACAGCAGAAATGTTCAGCAGAAATGTTCAATAAAAATGAAAGTGGAAAAAAATCTTTGTGAGTTTTCTAAATATTCTGACTATACAGTAGCCACCCTTATATAGTATTTCCTATTATTACAATATAAGCAAAAGTACAATTATTAAACGTCTTTGCGAACATTATTTTGCTAGTTTCAAGCCTGAAATAGTCTTGTACTAAAATTTGTATAAAAATTATTTTACTCTTATAAGAATTTTGGAAATATAGAATATAGAATTAGCCTGTTTGTATACTCCTGTTTTTTCCTGTCCTGTCCTTAATGCTCAAAATTCGGGAAAAGCTAAAAAAAACTTTTTTCTGTGTATAAATGCAGGTTCTTGTCCAAAAGAATATCCTAATTTATTCAGGAAACGGTTCTGCAGGATATTTATTTATATAAATAACAATAATTAATGAATAAACTACAGCATTCATTCATATTTACTAAGCACTTGATCCCAGAAACACTAAGGTGGATATAACCAATCCACCTACCAGCATGTTTTTGGAACCTGGAGGAAACCCATGTGGAAATATCAGGGAGGAATATTCACAGAAACTCCACACAGACAGCAACACAAGCTTGATCAAAACCCAATGCACCACCGCATGGTAGAGCAGAAATAAACAAACAGAAATAAGTAAGTTCTGCTTAGTTTTTGCAGAGACTTTTACTTTTTTCTAATGGAAACTTCCAGAGCCACAGACTGAAGAGTCTCTTATCCAGAGCTATTTATACACATAAAAAAATGATTGCAATTATCCTAAGTACCCTGAGAATCTATAAGGATTTATAACCTGTAAGAAAATAAACTCATGCTAAATTGACACTATAAACTAATCCTATAATCAAATGTTAAGCCAGTGACTAAAAAGAACAAATTCAGAACATAAGAGAGTGTGTAAATTATAAATAACCAGTGGTGAAAATGAAAGGTCTTTAGATCTTTCCAGAAGGAATAGAAATAAAGCATCATTCAGTCTGAAGCTCATAACACTACAGCAAGAGCAAGAACACTCGAACAGCAAGATCTTGCATAATGAGCAATACAGAGAACGTCTCAGTCCATGCCAGAAGGGTCTAAAATTGAAGACCTCTGTTGAACGAGGGTAAATACTGTATATACAATGCTACAGAGCCTTTTGAGTCCTGAAATGTGGAGGAAAGTCTTCCATGTCTTGGATCGGCAGGAAATGGTATCTAGTGCAATGTGATAACGTACAGCGAGCTAGTAACGTAGTTAAGTGTCGTAATACTGAGTAAGGAAAACAGATCCGTACATGGTTGTGTTTGCATTCTTGGTTTAAATAAATGGTTGAACGTTTTCTTTTTTGTCATGGAGTAGATCAGATATTAAGGATCAAACTATTTATGTATAAATTTATGAGCACCAGTGTTTAAAATGAACATACATGCAGCAGATGAGTGCTTGGTCAGCTTATTCTTCAAACCGTGGTCATGAATGTGCACTGAATTAACAAAAAGAAAAAAAAAACATTATTAACATTACATTACAATGTCACGATCTTGATTTAGTGTCGCGTGGCTATATTGTTTTGTGCACAGAGCGTGATATAAAAATAAATAAATAAATAAATAGATAAATAGATAAATAAATAAATAAATAAATAAATAATAATAATAATAATAATAATAATAATAATAATAATAATAGCGTAACCAAACTCTGAATACGTATAACTTTCCCTGCAGAAAAGTTCATACAACTTCCCCGGCTGCGAATACATCCCAATGATATTTATACCATGTCCAATACTATTTCAGTGTGTCGGTAAAAGAATTGAGATATTCATCATTTTGACTGTATGAACATTTCGTTGTGTACTGCAGACAATACAATGAACAACTCCTGATGCATGAGGAGTGATACATTTCATTCTTAATCTACATTCATCCTTAATACCTGTGCTATTAGTAGCTAGTAGCTATCAGCATTATCATGACCTTCTGTAGCAAATTAATAAAAGTTCTATACAAAGACAAACAGTCGTGAGACCATCCTTTACCTTTTTCGAAAAAATGGCTCAAATTTGTATATGACTAAAATGATTCACACATTTCCTTACTTTTATGTACCGAGTCTTAAGAGCGGTAAAGAAACAGAAAACGAAAAGCATTCCCTCGGAACGAATGAGATTCTGCACTATTCAAAGAATTTTCTCATTGAAATGATTGGCTTTATGAAAAATAAATATGCTCGAGCCAGGGTATGCAATGTTCTGAGTATTGTCCAAAGCATTGTGAATATGGGGGGAAAGAAAGAAAGAAAGAAAGAAAGAAAGAAAGAAAGAAAGAAAGAAAGAAAGAAAGAAAGAAAGAAAGAAAGAAAGAAAGAAAGAAGAAATGCATCACAAAGACTATTCACTTATCTTTCACATATAAGGTCATCAGCCTTGGGCTATCATTTTTTAGTATGCCTTAGTACTTCTCAACTTCATAAATGATAACCTTCTGAAGCAGTTTAGTGTTAACGCCAGTTCAAATAGTCTAAAGAGAAGATTATTAATTTCCCGCCCGTTTTTCCAGTAAACATTTAAAAGCCTTTTCAAGAGTCTTCATTGAGGGACGAATGAATATAAACATTTGATATCTATTGAAATAAGTTGTCATGGCTGTCATGGAAGACTGTTCTTTAAAGTGTTCAAGGATTTGTAAAGAGTTTGAAAGAGAAATGTAGAGAAAGAATGAACAATAAGTTGAGGAAAAAATATCAATATATATAAAAAAAAAAAAAAAAGGAAAACAATCAAAGGAAACCATTTTGGTTGTCTTCATCTCCTCTGATGTATTTGCATGTCCCACTGTGTGTTGTGATCAGTCGTGTTTTGTTATAAATTGAAAATGGGAAAACAGGAAAAGAGCTTTATATATATATAAATTGTATTTTTTATATTATTCTTTTTCTCTCTGCACACACCAGAACCGGAAATTCGTTATTTTATTTCTTATGAAACTATTTTTAAAAACTAAAATATTGGCTTATTTCATCTTCAAATAAAATATTTATGAATCCAACTATCTGCAGAATCGACATGGAAGTAAAAGTTGGCTATTGTACAGGATGTTTAAGATGTGTATTCTGGAAATATATTGCCTTTTCATAAAAGAGTAAAATGTGGAGAAATACATTTTGGGTGAAGGCCAACGATGATGAGTGTAAGGACGAGTGTTTGTGTGTGTGTGTGTTTTCATGAGGCCTCACGAGATGCTCAGTCGAAGCAGAAATGAAATCAGCTCCTGACACTTTCCTATCGCACAGCTTACCTGGGGAGAAGGCAGCATGGCCCTGATAACCAGTTAATCACTTCCTCCTCGACACCTTTATTTATGAGGGACAGCCCACGTGTGGATACGCTGGGTTGGTTTTTTTTTTTTTTTTAATTTGCTGTATAATTGTGTGCTCGGGTAAATTAGGGCATGGAGCTAGATTAAATTTAAAAGTCAAATAGCCAGGGGGAAAGTGGAGAGTTTTTTTTGTTTGTTTGTTTTTTTGCACACCACAACAAACATAAGACAAAGTCCAAGAGTACTTTGCATTGAGCACTTTGACGAACAGCGACGAGTCGTTTTCATTTCTCAGACTGGCCTTTTGCGGTGTGAGGGCTCTTTAAATCAAGATAAATAGGACTTCACATGCATAATTAATGCCCATGTCTGACACATCTGACATCAATGATACCAGTGTTACGATTGTCTTAAAAGACTTCGACTCGAATCAAAGGACTTGATTAAAATGATCCATTTCATATGAATACATAAATTAATCAGTAGACCTTCCCCTTCCATCTAGCGTTTTGCCAGCCAGGCCAAATCGGTTCTAAGGAGCAATATGTGATTCATTTCAATTTTGTATAAATCCATAAAATTATCGGCTGAACATAAGAGCGGGGCAATCGGGTTCCAAATTTGCAAGTCCAGAGACAGATGGATATGTCAAAAGTCAATAATTCACCAATGATCGTGATGGGCGTCTTGCTTTCTCGGTACATCACCAAAGTTGGAGTCTTTCCAACATCGGGTCACCTCTAACCAACTGAACTAACTTCTTGTCATCTCAGATGGCTTATTGTCAGGAGGGAGAATTGAGTAAGCATTTAATTGCTCTCATTTGTCTCCACTTAGGCTTATCTAATGCCAGGAACCGGAGTTATTTATTTATTTATTTATTTATTTTGCAAAAGGATGCACATTATCGGTGTGAAAAATCGCTCAACTAATGGGGCCTTAATTTGATTTAATTACCAAGTTCATTAGCAAAGCAGAATTAAAGCATGTTTAGCTGCAGGGCTAGTCAATCCTGTCCCTTTTCTTTTTTTTTTTTTTTTTTTTACAAACGCCCAGCATCTGGAGCTCATCTTCTCAACAGCATGAAGTATTAGTCTGTATGAGTTTATTTAGGTTAGAGGAAATGCGGATTTAATTGCATTGATTAGTTTATTCGTCGTTGTATTTGCAGGGGTTTTTCTTTCCATTCCCAAGGTATGAAACTGAAGCAAAGTGGTGCGTTAATGCTAATTAAGCGACACCGTATCTGCCTGCCTGTGGCCGAGGACGCCAGTTCTAATTAAGTACCATTACTGCATCAGTAGGACAGTCCTGAACTCCTTCATCCTAGTCTCAGCGATCATCTCACGCTGGCTGGGTTTCAAAAAAAGCTCTAAACTGGCTCCCTACTCGCCTAAAGATGACTCTGGAGAGACATCGGTGTGTGTTGCAGCATGTCTTAATACTGAAATAAAGAGTGTGTGTGTGTGAGAGAGAGAATGAGGTGTCTGTGACAGAATGCTGATTGAAGCTGTTAGTTTCAAGAGGACGGTCAGGACGGAACAAACGGTCTCTCTGGGAGTAGACAAGAAGCATGGTAAGCAAAGTGAAAAACATAAACTCCTTACGGAGACTTCAAAATATGAAGGTTTAAAAATAAACAGGTGAGGGATTTTTGTTTTGTTTTTTAAACCAGGGAAACATAAACTGACCTCGGATGTACAGTGGGATCTATGATCAATACTAAAGGTGGAATCCAATCCATGGTGGAAGAATCATTAACGCTTCATGTGTATTATTTTCAATCACGCAAGTGAAGCATAGACTCCATAGACATCCACTGAAATCACAGCATCACACTTTGCCGCATGCTTTATTTACAACCGTAGGCTACATAGGTGTCATGATTGTTATTCAGCTGGAGGTTGCACAAAGTGTTTTCTTGGATATTATGATACTCATTTTACACCAACAAAATCATTGCTGCCTCATATCACGTTTTTTTTTTTTTTGTTGTTGTTCGTTTAGTTTTCTTGCTTAACGGATTTGTAATTACAGCTGACGAGATCGCTACTGAAAAAATAAGCTTTTGGTGGGGGTTTGGTGGGGTTGGGAGGGCATGGCTAAGAGTGCGTGTGGTTGTCAGAAGAGGATTCTGGCAGCTCTCGAACTAGTCTCGTTCCATTAATTATTGTCCATTAAACAGTCCTTCAAAACATCTATCAATCCATCCATTTTCTGTACTGTTTATCCTACACAGGGTTGCAGGGAGCCTGGAGATTATCCCAGGGAGCTCGGGGCTCAAGGCGGAGGACATCCTGGACGGGGTGCACAATAGCATACACATTCATTCATGCAGTATGGACAATTTTTACATGCCACGCAACCTACAACGCATGTCTTTGGACTGGAGGAGGAAACTGGACAACCTGGCGGAAACCCGAGAAGCATGGGGAGACCCCTCTGTGCACACAAAGTGGAGGTGGGAACTGTAAAAAAAATGTAAATTCATGTAGCCACAACGGATAAAACCGGAGTACAGGATAAGTGCACTGTTTGTCCTGCCAGTAGTTCAAGTAGAAGCGTATCCAAGACACGTCCGGTATCGGTATCGGTGTCAGCGAGTTTGAAAGAACATGTGCTTATATTTCTACTCCGTCTAACAAACAATACCAACTCATTCCTAGTGGTAAATGTAAAATTTCTGATGTAGTAATTGGATCTTTGATGGTGTATTGACCTGAAATTCTTTAATAAAGCTTCATTTAAAAAGCAAGACCCATAATACCTGGAGGTATGTGTTTGTTCATGCAAGAGCTCAAGGAAGCAGATATTGAGCCTAGACACTGCTTAAGCGGGGAACAGTCGGTACCTAGCTGAGCCTTAGCAAAGCCCCCCTCAGGGCATCAGCCAAAGAGCCACCATGTACCACACATACAGCGAGGCACATACACAGAGGGAAGGCTGATACCGCACGAGATTGGCTGTTTGTGTGCTCAACCTGACACAGAGATAAAAACAAAAGGCGGAGTTTTCTAACTCATTGCACCCGGACGCACGTAAACTAAGTCTAAGGTATCATCAAGCACAAATGTTCCTTTTTCACTTTTGACGCAAGGACTCAGTTCATCTCCCACATGCAATAAATGCTGCCATTTGACTTGATTTAACCTGCGCACTGTGTTTTCCCTCTGTATTCAGCAGCCTGATTGTACAGTGATGGATAATGATTATATTCAAAAGCCAAAAAAATAAATAAAAAACACTATGGAAATATTTCAGCTATAGGCTACGAAAGACAAATAGTCCTCATAACGGTGGAGTGGGTGAAGGAAAATCAGGTTTTATGAAAAATCACGAGAGAGAGAGAGAAGAGAGAGAGAGAGAGATGCTCACCTGAGGCTAACTATCTTTCAGCAGCAGGCTGAAATTTGAAATGCAATCAGAGCACTTTATAGCAAGACAAAGAAACTGTCTGGATCAAGCAGATGAGGGCAAATTGTACTAAATGCCTGCACAAAATGCACTTAATTAAAAGGCGAGAAAGAGAGACAGAGAGAAACAGAGAGCAAACAGGAACAAATGGTTACAAATTATATCCAGGTGCAAATATCTTCATAAAGGTTTTTTTTTTACACGACATGGAATTTGTCTTACAGCACAGAAAAGTCACACGACGCTTTTGATCATAGATTTTAATGACCTGCTATAGTTCATTCATTCCTGCCTCCTTTTCCAAGCTTACTTAGTTTAACAAAGCGATCTGCATGCACACGAAGGAGAACCCGACGTAACCCGCCGAGGCTCCACGTTTCCTTCTTTCTTTCTTTGATCTCACCGCCATTACACTCATCCTAGTGTAATCTTGCACGATTTCCAGTAATTCCGAGAAGAGGTGTTTCACAACTGTCAGTCCTGAAAGCAATTTCCTTGCTCACCTTGAAATTAGTTGCTTTACTAACCATTTCATTAGGAACACACGTACCCCTGCAATTGCATTTAATACAATTATACGATCAGCCAATCACATAGTGGCGGGGGAAAAAAAGCCCAAAAACATCCAATGAGCAAGGTTCTGCAAGCAGAGAACAGCAAAACTGGTTCGAGCTGACAGGAAGGCCATGGTGACTCAAATAACCACTCTTTACAAGCATACATCTGTTAAATTTTTATATATATATATAAATATATAGTAAAATCATCCCCTAATTTCTCACACACACACTATCTGCCTGGGTCAAGCCACTACAAAAACACTATAGTATATGAATCACATGCCTGAGTATTAACCTAAGGGCAAAGGTCATGGAGCATGGAGTCTCTTTCCCGTCTCTCTGCATGAATTATCTCATGATAAGTGGCTCCAAGGCATCCGCAGATCATGATCCAGTTTATTACCTTCACCGCCATTTTGGCTCAGTTCATCATTTTTGCTTTTCCCTACATTCTTGACTGAATAAATTCTGTAGTATTCATCAAGCCTGTTTAAAACCGGCTCGAAATCATTCAAGATTATTTACTAAATAAACCAGCACAGTGTAATGATGTATAAAGAATATAACCATTTATTTAAGTCGAACGTTCACAAACTCTTTCCGCCAGCGTTATAAATAATAATCGCAATACATGAATGTTGAATGTCATAGCATATTTAATTCATTACTTCATGAAAAGAATGGTTCAAACTTTCTTTAGTAGACTTTACCTCTGTCTCTGTCAAAGAGAAATATTCAGTTCTATTCAGCAGTGTAGCTCCTCTTTGGACAAGGTATGCTAAACACCCCTATTTGAATATGAAATCTCCCAGCCCAGTTAGAATAATTTGTCTCACAGCGCTTTCTAACTAAATACATTTAAATCAATTAAGCCACGTTCGATTCTCTTTGTACGATTGTCTTAAATGATTCGGAGGTCTAAAGGGGAAAAAAGCACTGCTGAAAAGACAAAGAAAATTCAGCCGAGGAGGGGGAGAAAAAAAAAAAAAGCGATGACACCAAGTTTGCGCCGAACTCTAAAACAATCCTCATCATTTCCTGTGGAACTCATTAACCTCTTGATGAAAGAATGTCTAATTAATTTTATCATCAGCGGAGGGGGGAAAAAAAATCTGCATGTGGTCATTTGTTCTTCAGGATGGAGGCAGTTCATGGGGTTACGTTTGGAGCAAATCCCATGAGGCCAAGCTTGAGTCATTTTTGTGGGGCATGATTTTGAGGTTCATTTTGTCGTTTCAAACAGTCGAGCCAAGTCAAGTTTATTTCTAAAGCACATTTAAAGACGACAGCAGTTGATCCAAAGTGCGGCACACAACAGTAAAATTCATCACATTAAATAACATTATAGCAGACAGAATAAAAGATTTTATAATAGCTAAAGATGCCCTGCGATGGACTGGCACCCTGTCCAGGGTGTACCCCGCCTTGTGCCCGAGGCTCCCTGGGATAGGCTCCAGGTTCCCCGCGACCCTGAAGAAGGAGTAAGCGGTAGAACATGGATGGATGGGTGGATGGATAATAGCTAAAGATGGAGCGGAAAAGGGAGACTGTTCCAAATTTTGGGACCAACCCCAGAAAAGGCTCGACCGCCCTTTCTCTTAGTATGACAACAGGGGGACAGATAAAACAAGTTGATTACATGATCTTAATGCTCTAGTAGGATAGTAAAGGTGAAGAAGGTCAATGATGGACTGTGAAGCAGAACCAGAAAGAGATTTGTGTACATAAATTAGAATTTTACAATCAGTATTAAACTTAACAGGATGCCAGTGAAGGGATAGAAAAGGGGAAATAAAGAACCCCCCCACAAAAAAAAAAAAAAAAAAAAAAAAAAAAAAAAAAAAAAAAAAAAAAAAAAAAAAAAAAAAAAAAATTTTAAAAAAAGGGTGGAAAAAAGTTTTTAAAAAAAATATTTGGTCCACCAAAACAATGTCTATCAAACAAACGTGGAATATTTCATCCTTCCTGTCATTATATTACTTATAAAGAAATGGGCAGTCGCGTCTCCGAAGGAAATGGCACAAATGGTACAAAATTGTGGGCTGCGTTCAAAAGCAAAAGGTGTACCATCAACCAAGGCTTGGGAAAGAAAAGATTGTCGGGAAAAATATACTCCAACAAGGTACTTGCCCAAAAAATAACTGAAACTTCAGTACAACCATCACACTTTTCTCCTTTGGTGCTTTTTGCTTTCATTGACATTAAAATTGTTCCTATTTTTTTCCCCCTCCATAATGTGTTGGGATGTTTAAGTGCCTGCTTTAATGCTTCATCTCCTCTACTAATGATCTTGTGTTCATTAAGCGCTCCTCGTTTTTTTTCGCAGAAACATAAAGTATAAAGACGACTGCAGTGATATGAGGCATAGCAAGTCAAATTCAACTCACATCATCTGCAGACTATTATGCTGGAGACCCACCAACCATCTACCCCCCCCCTCCCCCTCCCCCATAAGGAAAACATGAAATAATGAATGACATGTGGACTTCTTTAAATCAATTAGAGAGCTCATTAATGCATGTTCTGCTTAGGGTAAGAACACTGTCCAAACATCACAGTCAACCCCGATGCTCTTCTCTATCGATCCCCCAAAGCCAGGGATCTTTGATGGTTCTTAAAGGACTGAATGCTTACAAGTGGGAATCTTTTGAGTACTGTCCATCTATCTCGTTCAAGCATCAAAATATATCTTGCACAGCAGAATACAGTGAAGCCTTGCTGGCAGAATAACAGTCCTAGTTGCACTACAAGTGGTGTGCTGTCGTGCTATTTATACCACAGTGTTATTGAATGCTCGAATCTGATTGGTTAGGAGGTGCGGATTAATATTAATGCTTCATTCAAATGTGCATTATAATTATACTATAGTAACCAGATATACAAGGACTTGTAGGGTCAATGCTCCACATAAACAGATAAAAACAGGCATTGTTGACATGGTGAAGTTTATTTAAAGCATCATGAAACACTAAACTACATTTTCTGATATTTTAACCGAGTTGTTCGTATCGCACATCATAAAAGATAATCTTAACATCCATTAATTTTAATTGTAGGAGAAAGTTGGTTCATTTTCAGCTTTTTTTCGCTACTTCCGTCTTCCTGGTTTAAAATCTCGTCCTGTCACACGTCACAAGTAGTGACGTGGCAATGTACTAGAGCATTGGTCCCCAACCTTTTTTGCGCCACGGACCGGTTTAATATCAGACAATATATTCACGGACCGGCCGTTAAGGTGTGGCGGATAGATACAACAAAATAAAATGATAGGACCGGCATAAAAACTGGGGTATTTTTAAAATATAATAATAAACGTGAATCCAATGTGAAATCGCAACTTTATTAGCAGCATCCTCGTAACATCCTCTCTCCCCCCTAACGCTCTCTGGTCTCTATGGTAAGGTTTCAACGTATCACGTGACCGAGACAAGCGTCTTGACATGCGTCAAGAGTGAGTCGTGGAAGGATGTAAAGGAGAGAATCCAGTCATTTTTCAGATCCAGATAATAAATAAAATTATTATTTATTCTTTCTGTGTGGCCCGGTACCAAATGACCCATGGACCGGTACCGTTCCGCGGACCGGGGGTTGGGGACTGCTGTACTATAGTACTTCGATGACGTGTCGGTGTCTCGTAATTATTCATGAGCCTGCGTATGCTTATCCTATGAGAAGGTGCTGTGTCTTAATTAAAAAAAAAAGTGTGTTTTCTAGAGAGCGCTATGAGAATTGGAGAAAGGTGGACTTCGGACGTGCTCATGAAAGCAGTTTGCGTCTACACAATGATGCTGTACTCAGTCCCGAGGACTTTTCCATCCCTTCAAATGAGGTATGTGTCTAAATTTTAACATGACAGTTTTACTTGCCTTTCAAGCTAATTAAACCACTTAAAGCTCCGCGGGCCATGGTATGGAAAACTATACAACGAGAGTTCGTGTTGAAGGGAAGAGCCTTCGCCTTTTTAATCATGGAAAGCTCGAGCCTATTAGCTATCTACCATTCCGAGACTGCCTTCGAGCAGATGTTGCCTCCCAGTTTTATTTGATGTTTTCCTCCATAGTCACGCCAGGGGCTAATGGTTCAATCAGACAGGGCAGAGGACCTGCACTGCTATCTATTGTGTCTCCATTTAGCCCTGGGGATTCAGGAGGAGAGAAGTCCTCTGGCTCATCTGTTAACGTTTTCACACTACCCACCTTTTTTGTGAGTGTTCTGAAGGCACGCCCCCTCTTCCTCTCCTGGCTTTTCCTGCCACGCCCACTCCCCCTCCCTTCTTCGCACAGCTATCCACGCCCATTTAAGCTGCATTTTTCAAAAACATTAAGAGGCAGACTTCAGCGGAAAGTGGGAGGTTTCATGACGCTTTAACATGTATGGAAGGTGACCCCAATGTAAAGCTATAGTTTTAAGTTTTCTGACATGGGAAGGTTTTCACTGTTTCTCTGTAACATTCTTGTTAACTTCATAAAAATGCTGTGGAACAAGAGGAATAAAATACTTCAGGAGTTCTGTTACAGGGAAATAATCAAATTTCAGTATGGTGTCAATAACTCTGCAAAAAATAATGAAAGAAACAAAGACTTATTTCACAAATAAGATTCATGTTTGAAAGCATCATTAACATTGTTTCTAAATATTCCACAATAAATATATAGAGACCTTTTTTCCTCTCAATGTTTGGCTACTGTTGGCTAGACAAATCACATCATTGAATAAAGATTACTCTGTATATGATGCTAAAAAGGGAATAAGTCATTCCATCGTAATTAACAATAATGTCTGGAATTTTAAGGAATTCTGAGGGTTAAAGTAACTTATACTTACATTAATCCTAGCATGGAACTTTGACCACGTTCAACTAAAGCTTGTGCCCTTGTAAACTTCCAAGCTTGGACAACCAAAGAATACGCCCTCTCAACTCGGAATTCCGACTCAGAAAGCCTGGAAGTTCAGCATATCACGTCATGTCAAAACGGCAGCTCACACCGTAAACAGTAAATAAAATATCAGTTAATATAGTGGTATTTCTTTAAACCCATCACCATAGACACATGCGTTGATTAAATCTATAACCATGACCATACAGTTCTGAGAAATTAGATACATCATAAAATCATAAAGTTGTTCCTAACAAAACACATGCTTCATGGATGTGTCTGTTTCCCCCCACTTATTTTAGCTTGAGGTCAAATTACAATAATAATAAAGATATAAATGATAAATAAAATATAAAACAATAATCGCATAAGTGTGAAAGAATAAAAGAGAATGTCTAGTAGATATAATTATGAAGACATTTCTCCACTCGAATTTGTTCTTATAGCTCTAATGAAGAAAAAGTGGTGAAATTGTCTTCCATATTACATCAAAGATGTGAAAACTGCGCCTATGTAAGTCTGGGTTGCTTACTTCTGAAATAAACTGCCTAGTTCCAGTATAATATATGAAAACCCGAATGTTGCAGTGTTTTACATATTCATCAGTAGCAGCTATGGGCATTTTGATGTTGATGTAGATACATATATGCAAATATATGCAAATATATATGTATATCCCCTCAGGTCAAAGAGTTAAGGATGCTTTGCTTGGAAACTTAGCCAGCTCTTCATTTGCCAATAACAGATGTTCATTTTTACCTGAAAAAACTTCATAGGTAGAATACCATTTTCAATGTTCCATTGTAACAGTATACGCGCCAAGACTAAGTAAGAATAAGTAAGAAATAAAACGCGACATGATATATTATGGGGAAATAATAAAGGATAGGCTGGAGTGATGTGGCCCAACAAAAAGTAGGGTCACAGTTACCAACATAAGTTGATTGTTTTCCAATAACTTTAATGGTTTGTGTCTCTTTTACCACGAACATGACATGAGTCTCATGGGTTCCTTTAAACCCCAGACAATTAGTTGTAAACACTCTTGCCACCATTAATCCCATGTAGAAATATACTGTATGTAAGGCTAAAATCCCATTCTGTATCCACCAGGGTGCCATGTTAATTTATGTCTTTCTATCCAAACCCCTGTGCAGATGGGCACTTGGGTTCCCAATGCCTTCATGGACAGCGCATGTACGGATGTTTCTACGACAGCTCTTTAACATGTAAAGGTGCTGAAACTACCTCTGCAGCTCCCTCCACTCCAGATGGAGAGAGGTTTGTTGGCCAAGGATCCAGACACCACACACAGCTGGTGTCACAGCATGGTGAAGCGTTCCATCACCTGTTCCTCACTAGCGTCACACGTGAATGCTGCAACTCACAACGCACTCCTGTTTAAATAGGTTAGACGAAATGAGACTGCCAAGTGTCTTGCCACACCAGGTGTTCACTAAAAAGAAGCATTAAGCAACTACTGGATTACAGGCGAATTCTCCCACAGTTCGAAAGATTTAATGCCTTGAAGGTAGGGATCACAACGTTTACGATGCAAAAATAACTGTTATTAACCAAGCATTGAAACTGAATGATAAAAAACAACAAAACAAAAAAAAGCTAAAAACCATTGATATGAAACGTTCCATTGTGACTAAAATAAGCTGCCATCTTGGATGGGGGACCTTTCTGGTTTAGCTAGGTGACGCATGGAAGTTGAAGCATCATCTAAGCAGAATGTTTTCATTTTGAAAAAGGCCTTTTTAGTAAGAGATAGGGCAGAGGTTGGCTGGGTTACAGTTTAGGCTGCTGGCTGGCTGGGTTACAGTTTGGATAGGACTTAGTACTGCTTAGTTTCTCATTAACTAGACCTAATTTATGAGCTAAGCTTAATTTGTGGGTTTGCAATGGACATCTATTGGCAGGCATGCTGTTACAGGAAAATAATCAACAATGGGGTGGTGTCATGCAGCCGGATGTGAAGCAGAGTACCTGTTACTACCCTGAAGTTTTTCAATAACATCACATTCTGAAGAGTTTTACTCGTCTAATACAACCACACCATCTATCTATCCATCCATCCATTTTGCATAGCGCTTACCCTACACAGTGTTGCGTGGAGCCGGGAGCCTATCACGGGAAACTGGGGGCACAAATCAGGGGACACTCTAGAGGGGGTGCCAACACATTGAAGGGCACAATCACACACACCCACTCACACACACTATGGACAATTTAGGGATGCCATCGGCCTACAACACATGTCTTTGGACATGGGGGATTGGCAGATTACCCAGAGGAACATGCAAATTCCGCAGACACAGGACAAACAACGACTAATGTTGCATCCACTGTCTTTGTATATCTATGGCTGAAATAGTATTAAATCTGGACAATCAAGAGTTACACGATTGTGCTGTGCATGATTGCAAATGTAAAAGTACTTCTATGTCAAAAGTTTCTCTTTTTTCTGGTTCTTGCTTGTTCGTTTCATTTCATTATTGCAGTTCAAACAGACACAGCCCACAGACATTTTGGAAACAGTCAAGCTTTTGCAATGTCCTCATACTTGACAGTAAGTAGGCTTGGGGGAAATAACTGTAACTGCAAATAAAAATGCTGGAATTAGTCTCATTGACTGTTTATAGGGACTGATTTGTTCATACCAATACAAATAATCAACATAATTTGGAAGCTGAGCTCACAGACATTTGGAGTCAATTGGAATGTGAGTCAGTTGGAATAAAAAGACGATACTAGTTTATATTAGATGAGAAAATATGCATATCCTAGCAATAATCCCGAAACTCTAACTCTCTAAAGGATTAGGCAACATATCCATAATCATTTCATGCAATAAATATTTGTAACCCTTCATTATCTCATATTGTGAACAATTCTGACTCAGTTTCTCTAGAACGGATCATTTCTTCATCGAAACAATGAGTGACTTGCAAAAAATAAAAATAAAAAACAGATTATGAAAAACTTACAGACACTCCACAAATTCCTCTTTAAGGAAACTTTATCTTAAGTGGCACAATACAAAAGCAAATGCATAAACACCGACGCAACATAAGATTTGTTGTGTGGGGGTTTTTTTGTTAGTTTTTCATTACATTCACATTTTGTTATGAGTTTGAAGCTTATACATAATAATATGAGCAGCGGAGGGTGAATTATCATCTGTCTTGGAATAGGAATTCATATATTTCCTAGAGGTGCAAAACGGAATATGCAAAAGTGTGAATATGGATGCTGATGGATGTACTGAGGGTGTGGTTTCGTACACACAGGACACTCTAGACAGGTTTTTTTAGCCGGTCATTTATAAATACACAGTGAGCGGCTTCTTTTGAAACTAATTACCACTTCCTATAACACTGTGCTCTCTGGATATATGTATATGTAAATACATTAATGCATATATACATAAAGATATTCATATGTGCTCAGTTTTGCAAGTATCCTATAGACCTAATGCATGTGGTGCAAAAGATCTGAATATTTAAGGACAGAAATAAAACATATATATTTAATTAATAAATTAACATGCATCCTCGACCGTCTCTGTTAGAAAACCTAGATAGAGAGATACGGTACTGTAGATATTCACATCAAAGATTACTTTGATTTCTTGGGTTTTTTTTCTTCTTCTTTGAATAGCTACAGTCCCCTTCTATAGGAAACTATTGGAATGGCAAGCGCAATTCATTTTTTTCTTTGTGCTGTACACCAAAGACAGTTGAGTTTGAGATCAAAAGATGGATATGAGATGAGAGAGTCATTTCAGCTTTTATTCACTTGTATTCACATCTAGATGTGTTAAACAATGTAAAACATAGAACCTTTTGTATCAGACCAGCCACTTTTTAGGAGAGCAAAAGTATAGGAACAGATAAGTAAATGAAAGTAAATAACACTTAATATTCGGTTGCGTATCCCTTACTTGCAGTAACTGGATCAAGCCTGCGACTCAGTGACATCACCAAATTGCTGGTTTCTATTTTTATGATGCTTTTACCGTATCCTTTTCCAGCTGTTGTTTGTTTTAGGGGGTTTCTCCCTTCACTCTTCAGAAGGTGAAATGCTGCTCAATTGGGTTTAGGTCTGGTGATTGACGTGGCCAGTCTAAAAACGTCCTTTGCTGATGTGGCAGTGCTTTTTGGGCCATTGTCCTGCTGCATAATAAAGTTCCATTAGATTAATTTCTCGGTAGACTGACAGACAAAAATGTTGCCGCAAATTTCTACCATCACATCATCAAATCATCAATAAGTATTAGTTATCCTGTTCCAGAAGCATCCATGCAAGCCCAAGCCATGACACTACCTCCACCATGTTTCATAGGTGAGCTCATATCATCCTTTCTGTCTCCACAGTGTGCCTTTCCAATACTTTGGTAGAGGTTAATCTTGGTTGCAGAACTCGTCTTCAGTCTACAGCAAAAAACAAATGAATTGGCCTTGACGTTCCAATACTTTCAGAGGGGAATGTATATACCTTTGATTTGTATAAACTTTTCCTTTTGTTATTTTTCTAAACATCTTCACTTTTTGCAGTTTCTGGACCTACTTTTATATCAAGCGCCTCTAATAAAGCAGGACAGTTCGAACGAGCTTCATCGAACGAGCTGCAAAGGTTTTTCAGTCTGGTTATCAATTAAGGGGGAAAACACTTGTGGACATGCTGTTATAGGAAAATAATCAACAACAGGGTAAAGGACTTGTGAATTGTTGTGGAAAGTCCAAAAAATCAAGTACGTTTTTGTTATCACTTACGTTATAGCAGCTCTTAACAGTAGTTTAATTACCAACTTCTCTTATTCTTCTCCCACTTGAAGTTAATAAGACAAAAAAACATAGCTTGACATGTTATCGAGAAACCATAAAATACAAAATCTTCCATTCCTGTGTAGGAAAACACAAAGTTAGAGCTTTACCTCTGACTTTTACAAAGCACTGACCCCGGAGATAGATAAATGAATGTCTCCTCACAGAAAATGTCACCATATCAACAATTATACACTGTTTTATTATTATTTTTATCTGTGCGTGGGGAGCGTCTGTCATACAAGTCCCTCGGTAAGCTGTCCCTATAGAAACGATAACTTATTAGTACGAGCACACTGATATAAACCTTGCATTCGGAAACTACTCTAAGACCTGCTGTCACACAACATTCATCAACACCAATCAGAATGGAGAATTCAACATTGCTGTAGTGTTAATTAGACGTCCAGCATGTTCAGCACTATAAATGGCACACTTAATTCAGAATCTCAAGAAGTGCGGGCGAACAATGACACCGTTCCAAAATACATATGCACTCCCACACACACACACACACACACACAGATCCATGAAGTGAAACAGAGCAGAGTGAAAAGCAGCACAGTCCCCAGAGGCCTTCTATCTGCGAGCGCTTGCTATTAGCCCTCCCATCACCAAGCATCAGCTTCTCCCTCTGTCTCAATTATTTCATTAGCGCCTCCTGCACCCTGCCATCATTTGCATTGCATGAGGCAACATTAAAAAGGCTGATACAAATAAATAAATAAATACATAAAAATACACCCCTTATGCTTGTTTGTGTCACTCACTCTAATGCGCTTCGGTGTCCGCATCTAACAATTGCTCTATTCCGACAGGCATCGCATGCAGCACGTTTTTAATTGTGCTCATATGCTGAAATGTATGGTGGGCGGGCATGGGAGAAACAAACGAGCGGGCCGGCACAGTCAAACATCTCAAAATCACACAAAATCTGCCATGCTAACCCGTATAGTTTTAAAGTGGGCAATTTGCCGTGCATGTGTAAATCACTGGCCTTCGTTTACATCTGGTAAAATACAGATGTTCAAACATACACCCACAGGATTATTTTGGTGTCCTCGAAAGCTCTGGAGAACGGTTTGTTTTGGCTTTGTGTCTCACCCCAAGCTGAAACTCAATGAACCCTGCAGCTTTGTTGGCTCCCGTTTATCCATCGAAAAAATAAAACCTATCCTTTAACCAGTGAGAGAGATAGATAGATAGATAAAGATAGAGGGAGAGAGTGAGAGAGAGAGAGAGAGAGAGAGAGAGAGAGAGAGAGTGTGTGTGAGAGAGAGAGAGAAAGAAAATATCTATATTTCAGGCAGGTTTGACCTCTGAAGGATTTCTTCACGAAATATTTTTCCACTTCATCTTTCACTTGGCGCCGACTCTCTCCTGCCAATCTCCCCTCACCTCCTCCTCATCTCCATGCTTAATCCCGTCTCCCATTTGATCATGGCACAGCAGCCTAGAGTAGTTTTTTTTTTTTTTTCCTAAGGTAATGAAGTGAATTGAGTTCTGTATCTCCCACAGCTTCGCAGGACTTTGATAGATTAAACAGAGTTAGGCTGTGATCAACAGAGAAACGGTCATTAAGAGCCCTCTTTTAAATGCAACCTGCTGCGGCAAATGCCTCGCATGTTAATTCCCATCATCCCTCTCTGTCCATTGGATCATGCAGAGAAGGGCAGATTCTTAGCAGTTGGATTTCCAGTACAGAATGATATTCAGACTGTTAAGGTTTTTCAAGCGAAAGGTCTAACAACTATAAAGGTGTGACACAGGTAGATCAGAGATAATAAATTAAAAACCATGTCATTTCCTGTAAAGGTGTTTAGTCACGATGCCTGGTGTGCGTTCAGCTCCTCTGGGTTAAGTGAGTACTCTCAAAAATGAAATATTAGCATCAGAGTGGCTGAAAAATGCACATACACAACAAGAATAATAACTTAAATACGTCACATATAGGTTATTCGACAATAAGCTTCATTCTTTAACAATTTCAAGTAAATGTGTAACGTATTATTATAATACATTATTTTTTTTATTATAGTAATGCATTTAAGAAAGGTAAAAAAATGAACATTAAGTTACAGATAAAAAAAATATATAAAAAATATATATATATTTGGAACTCTTATGGAAAAAGGCTTTCATGTGTGATGCAATATGAGAGTAATATGAAAAAAAGAAGAAGAAAAACCCTGTGATTGCGTTACATTATGTGACATCATGGGGAAAATTAAATATCATGTGAATATTAAATTCATCACATGAATTATTGAAAATAAATACACTTGTAGTACACGTGAAAGGTCCAATACATATGAGAGATGAATAAACATAACCTCCATCCATACATCTTCAACCGCTTACTCCTTTACAGGGTCACGGGGGAACCTGGAGCCTATCCCAGGAAGCATCGGGCACAAGGTGGGGTACACCCTGGACAGGGTGCCAGTCCATCGCAGGGCACAATCACACACTCACACCCATTCATACATTACGGACACTTTAGACACGCCAATCAGCCTACCATGCATGTCTTTGGACTGGGGGAGGAAACCGGAGTACCCGGAGGAAACCCCCGCAGCACGGGGAGAACACGCAAACTCTGCACACACATGGCCCCGGCGGGAATCGAACCCCGGACCCTGGAGGTGTACGGTGAACGTGCTAAGCACTAAGCCACCGTGCGCCCTAAACATAACCTAAATGTGTAAATGTGTATAACCTGTGCAAAAACCACAGTTAGCTGAAATAGTTGGGATTAAGTGGTTATGTAGTCACTCTTAACATGTGTAATAATAATGATATAAAATAGTTATAATGCAATAATATCCATCAATCCATCTTCAACCGCTTACTCCTTTTCAGGGTCGCAGGGGAACCTGGAGAATATCCCAGGAAGCATCGGGCACAAGGCGGGGTACACCCTGGACAGGGTGCAATGCAATAATATCCAATAACGATATCGTGTATCAGTCTGATCATGTTCCAAACTCAATATTGCTGATGTAAATGTAGATATAAAGGCAAATAAAATCATTATTGACAAAGCCAAATCGCAGTAATCCATAGTAGTCAAAAAACAAAAACAAACAAAACCCAGTCGAGCAAGCAGAAAAAAGCTGGATCAAACCCAGATCAAAAAGGGAAAACAGAAAAAGATAAACAGGAGGAAAAAAAACTTTGAAACCTCACAATAAGAAAATTGTGAGTGATTAAATACTCTGAGTGATGATTAGAAAACAGGAAGTACAGGAGAGTGAGAGCATGGTAACATACAGACTGGATTCAGAGCTGGGAAATGTCATTAATGCTACCAGGATACGGCTGTGAAACCTGATCTTGGCTACGAATGTGGCTAACAAACCTGATAAACATCAGCAACAACAAAAAAAAAGGTGAGATTTCCAACCATAACCTTCATCTTTGCAACCTTTCATAAGAACTGACACGTGCAAAGTGTTACAAAAACTGGGTCCATGCTTGGCAATAAATCAACGATTTTTACGATATTTGTCAGTGATTGCATCAATACCTCACCAGTCCTAAATAACTGTACCCGCTTGCTATGAACAAACTCGACCAGCATCCATAATGCAACCTATTGAAGCCAAAGAAATGATAAATGAAACAGAATGTAAACGTAATGGAATCTGACAGATCGTAGATGAATATCAAGCATTCGTTCTATTCCTACACAACACAAACTTCATAAGTTCTTCAATCCCTGAGTTAGATCACACTCCACACTTGCACTGATATTTCATCACAGCTGAACGCAAGCCAATGCCATGTATTCTCAGGTTAGGGTCATTCTACAGTAAAGACACATGACGTTCAAGATCAAGTCTACTACACTGCAGCAACATGCTCCTCACTTCGGGTTATCAAAGAGAATTTTTTTTTTTTTAGTTTTTAATACTAAGAAATGCAGAAGCTATATATCAATGCGTGCTATCAGACGGAAGAAGTCTCGGAAAACAAATGAAAATGGCATGTGGCGGAAAATACATAACCCAAATTGAGATCTCAAGGCCATGACAGAACGCTAGTAACGCAGATCCTCATCGTCGATTGGCTGCGTTTCAAGATGTGTCGCTGAAGCTCCTCAGGGAGCGTTACCAAAGAAAGAATAATCAGCATTAATGCAAAGCACTGATAAATGTTCCCGACGTCGCGCTCCGGATTCTTCTGGCAGCTGTTTGTTTATGCCATTTACATGGAAAGGAAATCCATCAAGAAAAATAAATGCAAGTCATTACTAGTTGAGCAGAATTCCTTCTTCTGTATTGGCATACACGCAGTATGTTTAATGAAGGAAGCAAGGGAAGCAAATGGCCTTGTGTGCTATTTATTTTAGATTAAGGAACGATGCTGACTGTATATCATGGGGTTGTGTGAAAGATCATCAAGCTCGCTTGTAGCTTAGGGAACAAAATGTGCTGTGAAAATCTTTATCCACGAAACATCGTTAAGCACAGACGATCACTACAGTACCTGTGTAAAACTGGTGACTTACGAATGTACGATGGATGCGGAAAACAGGAATATGCAGGACCGTGAGCTATACAAAGATTTCATCAATCTTTTTCGGGGGACTTTATGCGCCTGCCATATCGGGGACTATTCTCCACTGGGTTCTCTATTGGGTTTCCAGACATGCCATGCGCATTCTTATATGTTGGTGCTGATATTCTCCCTCCCTTTCCTTCTCTTCTCTTTATTTCTCTTTTTTCTGTCTGGATGAACTCTTTGTGTATTCTGTCTCCAACGCAGCACACAATAGCTAATGGCCAGCTGCCACCCAGCTCCAGAGATGCCTTCAATTCCTCTGTGGAGTACTGCAATATCTGCAGCAGTGCACACACACACACGCAACACCATCCACTGATTTACCATGGGAGGCCTATTACCAAGTAAACCATATGGTGTAATCTATAATCTGTGAAAATATGCATTGATCGAACATTTACAAATATTGTTTCGCTGGGATCCCAACGGGCCGAGCTTGCGTGTCGCGAATGGAGTCTGAGTAACTCTGGATCAAGTGTAATTTTTAAGTTTGCTGGAAAAGTTGGTGTATCACAGATATGAGGTCACGCCGTGCTATAGGCTGAAGCAGTGTGGCAGAATGTGCACACAGAGCAAACACATAAATAACTGCAGGCTAGAAACAAGGTCTGACTCGCATGCTGTAGAGGCCAGAGAATTATGTTCAGAAGCATGCCAAAATCAAGATCGTCTTTAATTATTTGGCTTTAGGATAATAAATATTTAGGCAGTCTAACTCAGTCAGAGTACAATTAGCAAAGTCAGAATGTGTGAACTTTATATTTAAGTGATTCTTACATAAGGTACAACTGTAGGAGCAAAGCGAGTAATATGTGAATATATGTGAAAACATATGAAAGATTTTTCAACGCATGTCATTGTTATGATTTTTCTTAAAATTGGGAAAAATCACTTGAATGATCTGATGACTTATGTGAAAATAATTAAATTGTGGAAGAATGTGATGATAAATGAATCATGTGGGGGGACTAGATGTGAAAATGAATCATGTGGGGGGAAAAACACATGTAAAAACTGGAAAAAAAAGGGAAAATCTGATGTTAATATAAATTAATCATGGGCAGAAAAATCAGACGTGAAAATAAAGGAAACTGGGAGGTAGGATGGGGAATCATGTGAATATAAACGAATCAAGTGGAGGAAAATCACATGCGAAACAATGAGTCATGTGGAAACGAATAATCTGGGAAAACTTCGATCTGAATAAGAATGAATCGTGTGGGAAAATTACATGTGGATATAAATGAATTATGGACCCAATGATCACATGTCATGAAATTGATTGTGTAAAAAAAAAAGGACGACAATAAAAAAATTCTACACACAATATCAAATCAAAAAACTCGAATGTTGTACGAAAAGATCACAGCTGAATAAAAAAGAACTGAGTAAACAAAATAGCATGTGAAAATAAAAACATGAGAAACTATTGTCAAAATATGAGAAAATATGAAATAACTCACGAATGAATCATGAATCATGAATCAATGATCAATGAATCATGTGGGGGGGTGGTATCACATGCGAAAGTAAATGAATCATGTGGAAAAAAATGAATCGCGTAGAAAAATAGAAAAACACGTGAAAATAAAATGACTCATGGAATAAATGAATCAAGGGGAACGGAATCATGTGAATATATATGAATGAAGTCGAGGACAATCACGTGAAACAACGAGTCATGTGGAAATGAGTCATCTGGGGAAACTCTGATTGTGTGGGGAAATTATACATGAATATAAATGAATCATCTACAAAATGATCACGTCAAAGTAAATGACTTAACGATAAACAAATTGTCAACACAAAAGGTCACATTAATAATTCAAAAAGATCATATAAGAATATAAAATAATTATGTACAGAAAAATCACACGTGACAATGAAAGTAATCATGTTAAAAATCATGTGAGAAATGAACATCCGCGTTGAAAGTGTAGAAAGTGAAAATAAATACATAAAAAAAACAACAACCATGCACTACATCTGCAAAAACACATCAATTTGACATTAAGTTTGAGTAACTTTTCTGTTAAGCAGAACCAGGACTCGTGATCCTCCACCATGTACCTGCTGTCAAAACTTTTCAGATGGTATACTACGTATGCTTTAGATTTGCATAAAATGAATCTCAGAGATCATTTTCACAAATTATGAGGTTGTTTATTCCCTCTCTGTAGTGCACATCTCATTTTTCATTTCCTGTACATAGAGATAACCGAGTTACCTCCAGGATGTTAAATCATCTGCAAAGGTCCCCCCCCCCCCACCCCCCCACCCATCTTTAAGGACACATCCTCTCTTAGAAGCACGGAAATTAGAATGTAAGGAATTTAAATGTCTGTACTTATTTTCTCATCTAACGTTACCGAGTGTCAAAACATCAGTCCTGCATGTAGAGAATAAAATGCACACGTATAAACATGTAATATAAAGACAGCCCGGCATCTGCCTCATTCCCAGTGTTGGAGGAATTAATCTCATATTGATGTTCTTTCCGCATAGAAAATGCAAAAAAGTATGAGATGAATTGCGTAAGAATGCTGTGGTAAATGCGCCATTCAGTCAAAGACCTGCAATTTTTTTTTTTTTTTTCATTTAATTACCAGGCTCCGCTGCTCATAAACATAGCATTAATATTGTATGAGGACAATGATTAAAATGATACCCAATATAGCTGCAGAAAGACCAAAGCCTTCCTTACAATCCAGTCCACTCTGTCACACTGATGTTCGCATATTTCAGCACATTAATTATTTATTTAATTTCTTCTTTGTTGGTGTTGTGAGTTAGAGTAGAATGTTCTGAGTTCCCAATGCTTTCCAAATATATTTTTGGCTTAAATCTGACTAAATCCGCAAAAAGAAAGAGCATGGACAGATTTACACCGGGGCATCGTCATATATTTGCCACAAATATATGACACAAACATTAATATCACAAATTTTTCCATGGCACAACGTTTGCCATAACATTAGGAATTAGCGATCTGAAATTTGTCACAAAGCGATATTGAAAAAGGATTTAAAAAAAAAAAGATTTTAATTGAGATTAGGTTTGGTATTCCCCTCAACACGCTTGTCTCAATTTCTTAAAATCACATTTTTCTTACAGATCATTTGTACAACCCCCAATTCCAAAAAGGTTGGGACGCTATGTAAAATGTAAATAAAAACAGAATGCGATGATTTGCAAAATCTGAATACAGAAATTACAAAAAAAATACAGTGGGGGAAAAAAGTATTTGATCCCCTGCTGATTTTGTACGTTTGCCCACTGACGAAGAAATGATCAGTCTATAATTTTAATGGTTGGTTTATTTGAACAGTGAGAGACAGAATAAAAACAAAAAAATCCAGAAAAACGCATGTCAAAAATGTTATAAATTGATTTGCATTTTAATGAGGGAAATATGTATTTGACCCCTCTGCAAAACTTGACAGTACTTATAATGACTTAGTAATTAATTTTCATTTTCAAAGCCCTGGCTGAGGGAAAGGAGCTTCTCACCCAAGATTTGATGGTACATGGCCCCGTCCATCGTCCCTTTGATGCGGTGAAGTTGTCCTGTCCCCTTAGCAGAAAAACACCCCAAAGCATAATGTTTCTACCTCCATGTTTGACGGTGGGGATGGTGTTCTTGGGGTCATAGGCAGCATTCCTCCTCCTCCAAACACGGCGAGTTGAGTTGATGCCAAAGAGCTCCATTTTGGTCTCATCTGACCACAACACTTTCACCCAGATGTCCTCTGGTGGTCAGATGAGACCAAATAAACCTACCATTAAAATTATAGACTGATCATTTCTTTGTCAGTGGGCAAATGTACAAAATCAGAAGGGGATCAAATACTTTTTTCCCTCACTGTATATATTACTAAATCTGAATATGTTTTCTCACTTATTCAAGTTCATAAAGTAGAATTATTCATGAATTATTCGAAATCAGAAGTTCTTAGGCGCCACTTTGGTCTGACGGGAGAACAGCAAATTAGGATGTATGTCCTTTTCATTTTGCGATGGGAGAGAAGCAGTGCAAGCCTTAACGCCTTTTAATACACAATCACTTACACTCAACTCAAGTCAAAGACGATTGAATGTGTAGTTCCACCCAAGTTTATTTAACTTCATTTTAAGGCCAGTGAACTCTTACTTCCCCGAGGCACATAGACGGTAACATTTTCGCTTCATTCTAACATAACCGTTTTAAGGAAGTCCTAAATTCACAGGCATTCTGCTGGCCAAGAAAGATGATCCGCTTTAAAGACATGTAGCTGTTAATCTCCTAGGAACAACAATTATGTCAAGTATGTTTAGTCCAAAAATTAAACATTGACATTGGTTACATTTACATTTACAGCATTTGGCAGATGACCTTATTCAGAGCAACTTACATTTATCTAATTTATACAACTGAGTAGTTGAGGGTTAAGGACCTTGCCCAAGGGACCAACAGTGGTAACTTGAACTCCTGACCTTCTGATCAGTAACCCAGAGCCTTTAACCACTGAGCTCCCACCGCCCATGTTTGACACGTGTTTTGTTTTGTTTTCTGTCCTGTTTCCCCCCATTATGTTATAAGGTGTTCATAATGTCTCAGCTGTTTTGTGTTATCCCCTTGATTATGTTAATTAATTAAACCCCTGGTGTTTCTTTGTTCAGTGCGAAGTATTAAATTTTTTTGTTTCATGGTTTTGATCCTGTTTATAGCCTCGCGTTCCTCGATTTTGTCTTAGTCTAGATTATGCTGTTTGCCGATCACCTGACCCCTCGTTTGTTATTGACCACGTTTTTGCCGTACATTTCTTGGAACTGTTTGCCTCTCTCTCTCTCTTAATAAAAGCTTTAACTGCAATTGCATCCGTCTCAAACCCCATCACATGACATACACCTACAAAGTGCCTCTATATAATATGTGTCCCTGATTAAAACAGCCAGGTAAGTGTAGGTACAAGGCAAGTCTACATGAAACATATATCCGGTATTGGTTTTTAGTTTACGTGCACTAGAAAAAAGAATAAAATATCAGGTTGTTCAGCTCTCATGAACACAGAGTTGATTAATGGGCAAAAAGGGCCACAATTTAAGAATACAGACACCTTGACACTCTGACACATGAACTCTCAATTTCCCATTGACATACATAACAGAAGGAAAGTGTTTCAATTTATGAGCAGAAGAACCAGGACAATATCTATTCTGGTGGTCCCGGGTCAGGCCCTTTGGTCACACTCATTGAAAAGTCATTATCTTACGAGCCTCGCCATGTCAGCCAAAATTATATCGTTTAGAGAGAGAAAGACAGATATAGAGATGTCTTCTCGAGAGATCATTCTCAGAGCTGAAATTGGGTTCGACGGTGCAGTCACTGTCAAGAGCATTCTACCACCTCGAAACAATCCTGTCATACTCGCAGCGCTGTTTGAAAACCAAATCGTTGTGTAGAGCGGTGGAATTAAAAAAACACACACACACACACACACACACAAGCCTCAACAATAAATTTGAACTTGATCTGGCTTCATACACTGACAGCTGGAGAGGGGCACTTAAGAAAACAGGTGTTGAAATGTCATCAGCAAGAAAAGATTGCTTAAGGTGCAGCCCGAGGTGTGCTGCCAGTAGATGGATGGAGATTACACATCTCGATAAAAAAAAATCTAAAAGATCTGGACTGAATTCAAGACATGGACTGAATTCTCAGCTCAACGAGCAATGGTGTGTTTCTAGAGGGTTTACGTTGTTATGAGAGTCTAGGTTCAAGTATAGCTGAGAGAAAAGATGACAAGCTAAGATTTGACATTACCCTAAATCCAAACCCGGACCTACTGTAGTTTTCATTTTTAGTCCCAAAAACATCATCTCTATCGAGTGTATACTGTTCTGGAGGCCATACATCATACTACATCTACTTCATGCTATGCAGCTGAGGCAAGTTAACCATATTCTCAAATGCACTTCTGTCTGTTCTTCAGATGCTGTGAGGGCTCCGGGCTCCAGGAAAGAAAAAGAGGAGGAGGAGGAGATGGAGGAGGAGTGCTACAGCGGCTGCAGCAGAAGCAAACAGAACGACTGAAGTCCTGATTTAAATGTCATGTGAAAAGCAGATGCTAAGGGCTGGAGTAAGAGCGCTTCTGACATAGGAACAAAGCGAGATGGAAATTGCCGTTCGGGGGCTCCACCAGTGGTGGTGGTGGTGGTGGTGGTGGTGGTGGTGTAGAAAGGGCTGAGGTACGGGCACACAAATGAACACACACATACACACACACACACACACATACACACACAAAAACACAAACTCCTGCCAATGCTTTACCACAAAAGAGACATGTTTCCCAACCCACAGGCTTTATATCTCAACCAATCTGTTCATTCTGCCTTGCTGTACCCACATACGGCTTCATGAAGAGCATGTATAGCAATGCCAGAAAATTTTCCTGAAGAGGAGGTAGTTATATACCGTCTTGAAAAGCTCAAAAAGATAGCACCTTTTACAAAGCAAACCTATTCTTCACAATGTCGGTGCTGCATAGAGCCCAATTATATCCATGGACCCAATCCAAAATAGATGCCAGGCATCCGTTCTTTGAATCTACATTCAGAGAAACTCTTGAGCTATCATCAGCCATTTCCTTAAAATGTCCTTAGGATAAGACTATCTGACTTTCACAACAGTGTTTGACGCATTGGTTCCAGATTCCCAGTGCCAATATTAAACAAGCATGAACAGTATATGATTATCTAAACAACTTGGATTCAGAACGTTTTACAAACTCTCAATGGCTTTATACTAAGAAGATGGTGTCTTTCAAACTTCACCCATTATTGTGTCGACAAGGAAAAAACCTCAGCCGCAAGATTCCACGGCTAATGGGATAACCAGGGATTATAGGATTTACACCTATTTACATTATTAGAACTGCAGTGGATGGTATCAACAGTTTTTGAGAGTTTACAGAAGATTTAGCATGGTCTCACTATATGACTAACTTGTTAAGTTAAAAAGTTTGGTAAACTGTCAGACATGCTGGTTATATTTTATTCTGATAGCATCAAGAACTGGTATGGGAGCTGCATCTGACTTTGGCCTTAAATACCTGCACAAAGTTGTGTCCAATCAGATATACAGTTAGCTACCTAAGCAGGAATTGGGTGAAACTCAATGTTTACAGCTGTGAATTGCTTTCACTTTCAGGGTATGTTAATTGGTATCACAGTATCTATGGAAAAGTAGACTCTGGAACAGGCAAGACGTCTGCAAGAAGTAATAGCAGTGCTAGCACAGTAGGTGCCAAGGGTACTTTATTACACAAACTTGTTTTGGTGAAGGGGCTTGTGTTCTTTGGAGAAACTCAGAGTTATATCACCGGGAGCTAATGATCCGAGTAGCACCACACTTGGTGAACAGATCAGAGTGATCCTAAAGACCTTTGAAAAAATACTAAGTGTTTTATTATTTAAACAACTGGGATTTGGAATGTTTACAAGCTCTCAATGGGTCTGGTAAAATATTCCGAAGCGATACTAAGATGCTATCTTTCAACATTCACCTGTTATTGTAACACCAAGCAAAACTCCATAAGCAAGATTCAAAGGCTAAGCAGATCAGTGGGGATTATAGGATTTACAACTTTTTACATCAGTGGAGCAGCTGTCTGGCCTCAAAAAATTGCAGAAAGTTGTGTCCACTCAGTTACACAGATAGATCCCTTAGTCGCAACTAGGTGAATCTCAACATGTTGAACTATTACTTGCTATTTCTTTTAGCGTATGACAATCAGTGTCAAAGTGTCCATGGGCAAACAACGGAACAGCTTTTACCCTTAGACAAGAAGTCTGCTAATAGTAGTGTTAGCACAGTAGGCACCACAGGAACTTCGTACCATGGCCTTGTAGCAGTGAAGGGGCTTTTAAGTGTACATCTTTGATGAACAGATTTAAGGTATGATTTTAGACAAAGCGTGATCCTAATGACCTATGACCTAATGATTAAATGTTCCCTGTCAAGATTATGGGTACCACTGCCTGGAACTGGTGAGGTTTGGGAGTGGTGTCCAAAGGCAAGTGCCTGGTAACTCGGCCACTCACGTAACCAAGTCAGGCTCAGCCCAAATTGTTATGCCATTTTGTGGGCTCACCAGCTGCAAGATGATGGGTTGGACCAAACACTGGAGCAAGGTCTGGGGGTTGGGTCTCCTGGCAAGCACCTGGTGAGGGGGCCACCCACATAACACGGTCAGGCTTAGCCAAAAATGGCAAAATGGACCTAACTTGTGGGCTCACCACCTTCAAAATGAAGGGTGGGGGTCAGGTGCAATGCCAGCTGGGTGGCAGATACGCAATGGACAGTCTTAGACGGACTAGACCGCTCAGTGAAACCCTATGTCTGAAACAACGAGGTTCTCCAAGAAAGCTTGAATGCAAAGAAACACTGCCACTCAAGAACAATACTATAAAATCTCAATTGTCAACTTAACCCTCTTACCTCGTATGGCCAAAAAACCGGCTTGCCCGTCTTTGATCTATTCCCGTAATGACAATATAACGGCTTGGTCGTCTATGCCAAATCCCCGTAAGGCCGATATACCGGCTTTACAGTGTAAACGTTATCCCCGTAAGTCTGGTATGCCGGCATTACTCTGCTATGATTCCTTACTTATTTTATTACTATTTTTTGACCCGGAATTCATGACGTCACAACGTGATTACGTTATTACGCCGGCATTACGATGAAGATCCAAGCGTGAATATTGGTGTAATAGTAGAAGTGAACTAAAAATGAAAAAAGCGAAAAGCTAATCATGTTCCAGCTAAAGTTCCACCTACAGTGAACACAGGTACATCTAAAACAGTGGAAAAAAAGAAAACGTACACAGTTACACATGCGAGAGCGAGGATTCTAGATAGTGACAGCAGTGAAAGTTCAGGCGATGGTGAAACCGAAACCGAAACTGATAGTGACGCAAACTCTCCTGATTCAGACCCTGATCCTGATGGGACATAATACTATGGGAACTTACTGTGGGTAAGAGGGTTAAGGAGTTTTCAAGTCATGCAAATATTCTGTATCCGAGGTTCAGTCTTCATGATTTATACTGTCAATCCTTCCTGAAAATTAAAATTGCTAGATGTATTTGAGGCAAGCCATGCTCATCAGGATTTGGAATCTTGAGCAGACACAGAAGCTGCTAATGGATCCACATCTGACCGGTGGTGTATAAAGTAAATGCATTAGTGTGTTTATCATTATTGAAGTGATTAAGCCATGACACATGGACTCCCCACCGTGTTACGGTGGCCTCTGAGCAAAAGCTCATTAAAATTTATCCATTGTAATTTCTCCAGTTGCACCAAGCTCATTTACTTAATGTATGAGGGCCATTAGTTACCTCCAACACAACATGATGAACCAAACAACGATATAGAAAAGTTCATTAAGATGATATTTCAAGGGAATCATTAGAGGGCATAAGTTAAGGATCCATAACACTTTTGATGATGTTAAATGAGGCTGTACTTTGTGCCAAAAAAAAGACTTTATTTAGAGGTTAAAGGGAAATTACAGAGGGCAAACAAAGTGAATCAAACTGCTATTAAAAAGCTCAACTTTGCTGATCTCTTGCCACAGTTCATAGCCTGGCTGAGAATTCCCAAATATATGGGTACAAATGTATTTATTTATTTGAGAGAGAGAGTGAGAAAGAGAGAGACACAGAGAGAGAGAGAGAGAGAGCACTAATCCCTGGAATAAATAAAGAGTGTCTTAGCACTAGGTTATATAAAAAGGGCGAGGTACTAATAAGCAGGGCAAACATTTTACAACTCAGAGGAGTAATCAATCAATTGTGCGAAAGTGCTCCATAATTACTGATCAAAGTAGACTATAAAGCACACACACCTGCAGAACTTTAATACAACACTTACATGCCTCCTGGTCTCGCCTGTTCATCAGTTAATTTGGGACTTAATGAGTTGGTGAGACAGCCAACTTGCCATGCTCTCTCTCGAAGGAGAATGGATTTGTGTGAAAGCAAGGTTAGGCGATCATCAGCGTACAGTTTAATATCTGTGAGCTGAGTATTGCTTCCTTTTTTCTTTTTTTTCTTTTCTCAAATAAATTTCAATGTAATGACCAAAAAAAAGATGCGATGTTCAGTAATTAGGAGTTATTATTGCCCCATGAGGCTTGAAGTCACTTTAGAGAGAGATAAACAAAGAAATAAATAACACCCGCCCATTCAAATGATCCTGTCACTGTTTTCCTCCCCTTGAATGGACCAGTTTTAACCTTGTGTGACGAGGAGTCTAATTCTTGTTTGAGAAACACCATGGATAATTAGTGTCGGCAGCATGGGCTGCCACGGAGGGGTGTCATTAATTTGGAGCAGAGAACAGAAGTGCCAGCACTGCAGAATCACTGAGAATGGCTTTCAGTTTGATGCATATGCTCTATCCCAAATGATGCAATTGCAGTTGTCTATGCAGCGTGTCCCATTTCTAACACTGAAGTACAAAAGAGTCCTCGCAAATGATTTTTAAGTGACGTTATTTCACCGTTTGGTGATTCTGACATCGACAGTCAAGGGGGAAAAAAGTAGATGAATAAAAAGAAAGTCATTTTCATATTATTTCATTTTATTTTATTTTAGGCTAAGACCAATCACAATGAATGTAGCACATGAGCCAATGATACAAAAATAGATGTTCCAATTGGTGTTAATTAACTTCTTCATCACTAGTTCTGAGTAAACTCATCATAAGATGCATCATAAGCCCACACCTCATCAATGTCCCCAACGTGTGGATGTTAATTTTGTTCAATCAGACACTGGGTTAATTCATTCATTCCAAAGGCGAGTTTCTAAGTTATAGAACGATCAGCCATAACATTAAAACCAGCAGCAAGTGAACAGTGAGTTCTCGAAGTTAATGTTTTGGAAGCAGGAAAAATGGGAAAGTGTAAGGATCTGTGCGACTTTGACAAGGGCCAAATTGTGATGGCTAGACGACTGGATCAGAGCATCTCTAAAACGGCAGGTCTTGTGGGGTGTTCCCGATATACCGTGGTTAGAACCTACAAAAGTCGTTTAAGGAAGGACAACCGGTGAACCGGTCACAAGGTCATGGGCACCCAAGGCTCACTGATGTGCTCGGGGAGCAAAGGCTAGCCCGTCTGATCCGAACACACAGAAGATTTGGAAGAACTTTGGAAGATAGGAAAACTTGCCATTACTTGCCAGAACTGAAAAATTAATTATACATACTCGTTCATGTCATTCCTTGCAAAAACCTTTTTTTTTAATAATCCAACGATATTGCTTTCTGCCTCTGATTGACTCGGAAGACCAAACTTTAATTTAAAAGTATATTAAAAAAAGTTTGACCCCTAGCTAATAGATTATGATTAATAGCCTAGTTATATAATTCCTACTTAACGAATTGTGGCTTGTATAAATAATTTAAGACCATGGCAGTTCCCCAGGGCTGCTGGAAAGTTTCCCAAATTCCAGTACAGAACAGTGCAGTCGAAGGTTGACATTAATAGTTGTCACAAATTATCAATGCAAAACTATGAACATGAATTATTAAATATTTATAAGATACTTATGAACACACTTACAGCCAAACACTAAGATGAATAAATATATTTAAAAAAAGAAAGAAAGAAAAAGACAATAAAATATCACAATTAATCCGTGACAGTATTTTTTGTATTTTTATTTTTAATTTTTTTTTCAAAAATACTTTTTATATAATAATAATAATAATAATAATAATAATAATAATAGTCATCTTTGGATGATGTTAGAGTTCTTTTTTTTCCAGTATAAAATCTACCATACATCAAACAATTATCAACATTTGTAGCTATTTCTCTGTAACTCCATTCTTAAGATTTCATGAATGTAAGAATGTAGAAATTAGACAGTGAGCTTTTTGTTCTGAATATATATATATATATATATATATATATATATATATATATATATATATATATATATATATATATAAAGAATAATGAGATAAATGGTTTTAATCCAAGTTTGTGTCTTTCCGTTATAGTTAGTGTAATTAACAATGGCGCTTTTTTATATATATTTATGTCATTACATGATTGTGAAGTGGGCGGAGCTTAAATATTTATTTAAAGCGACGAAGTTTCAGACAACATGTAGACAAAAACGGTTAAAATGTATAAACATCCCGTTGACTTTTGATATTTATCATCACGACGGTTTAAGATGCTATACACACAATTTGTGTCAAAATCATCGGTGCGTCCAAAATCGCAGTTTCTTCCGGTAGCGTCTTGCCATAATAGCTTATAGCCATGCCTCTCAATACCAACAGAACAAAACTCACATCTCGGTTAAAACACGGCACCTTCTAGAAACCAAATCTCCTTGTTTTTTCATGCGTTTGTCTACCTATTAGCTGTGAAACGCCATAAGATGGAGCTGCTTTATCTCCAGCACACTCTACCAAGTTCTTTGTCTGTCCTCTTGACTTCTGAAAGTTATTCGGAGATCTTCCACTGATCTGTGAGATAGATAGAGCCGGGGGACTGATTAATTTCGTTCAGCTGCTATGCTGAGGGATGAGGACGCATAACCGCCTGCCGTGTGTGTGTTTCCTTTTCTGGTGCATCGGGTTAGCATCAACAAGCGCTAAAACATCATTAAACATCTCCTGTCATCCTCCATCTGTTAAGCATTTATCCAGCCAGGGAGAGCAAGGAGGGCTTTTTTGCAAATATATTGCTACTCTGCAAAAAACATTTTTTTTAAAAAAATGAGTAAAACGATGCCTTTTCCTCCTTGCTTAGCAACACAGCCATAAAAAAAAAAATCCTATAAAACCCCAGCTTTCAGGATAAACACCGCTAGAACTGCCAGTAAGGCAGAATAATATCCTTATAGATCTGTATCATGATTGTGGCTTGTTCATAACAAACCACTCGGCTACAGCACCGGGGCTGCTGACAACAGGCCTATTCCCTACTGACGCTTTAAAATTCAATTTACTTTATCTTATTTGCCTCAACATTATTGTTTTGCATTAGGATCCCCTACACACACACACACACACATGCACCAAATACCTGCCACCCACATAGGTGCCATTCCTCTTGATAGCCCATCAGCACTACCTGAGTATCATCAAGGGAAGAAAAACCCTCCCTGTGTCTCATTATAATTCTCATTTTCTTCTTCTCATTCCAGCTCTTTAACTTTACTATTCACTCCATCTCAACCCCTGCGTTTCCTCAACTTCCTCTTCTCTCTCTCTCTCTCTCTCTCTCTCTCTCTCTCTCTCTCTATGCAATAAACCACCAGCTTGTTCCTCATCTGCTCTAGGAGAAGCTGTAAATATGGGAGGTCGACACCAGGTCAAAGTCTCATCCGTGGACTGATCTTTCATTCTCTTCAGGATAATTTTCCTTGAGGTCAGCTCTTGTGGTGACCCGGTGCGACAGGGACCTCCGACCTCAGCATCTCTCTACTCAGCTAAACTTTTTTAACGAGACAGACACTGACTTGAGGCGCCTGTTTGCCAGCTGAGGGTTCTGAAGACAGAGCTCGTAAAGCTGCCAGGATATATCCGGCTTTACGTGCTCGTATGTGTCCACGTGGAAAGAAGTGATGAGCAGAAATTTAGTACTTTAAAACAGAAACGGAATAAAGGAAAATGAGAATGCATGTAGTTGATATTGTCTCAGACATCCATGGCTTAATGATAAAAATAAATAAATAAATAAAGACTGCAAATACACTCAGTTTCACAGTTTGGCAGCAATTTTTTTTATTTATTCGCTGTTATTACTTTTTTATGTCTAGGATTTTACTCTGCAGAATTCTGTACAAGTGCAGATCTCCATGGACACCCCTAATCCACATACACTGGTGCTTGAAAGTTTGTGAACCTGTTAAAATCTTCTATATAATCTGCATGAATATGACCTAAAACACCATCTGCTGAAGCGAGCAGTTCATGTGAGGAAACACACCAACATCCCAGAGTTGAAGCTGTTCCGTACTGAGGAACGGCGAAAATTCCTCCAAGCCGATGTGCAGGACCGATCATCATTTACCAAAAAGGTTTAGTTGCAGTTATTGCTGCACAAAGGGGTTACACCAATCACACTAGATACTGAAAGCAAAGTTCACATACTTTTGCCACTCACAGATATGTAATACTGGATCATTTTCCTCAATAAATAAATGACCGAGTATTATATTTGTCTCGTGTGTTTAAACTGGGTTCTCTTGATCTACTTTCAGGACTTGTATGAAAATCTGATGATGCTGTAGGTCATATTTATGCAGGAATATACTACATTCTAAAGGGTTCACAAACTTTCAAGCGCCATCTTTTATATGCCTTAGTCGCTGCTCTATGACCATCTGCTCCGATGTTCGCTCCACAGAAACATAGCTATGGAGAACAAAATAAATAAATTCATTACAATTTGCAACAAATCCACGTTTCACTCCGGGAACCTTCTCTCGCAACCCCGTTCTCCTGAACCACCATTTATTAAAGCTGTGTATCAGGCAGAACACTTCCTGAAGATAAATTGAAACAGTATTCATTAAGAAGTTACTGACCCAGTGTCGGAGGCGGCGCCATTTATAAATGAGCAAAAGCTAAATATGTTCATGTTGCTTTCATTTCTGCAGGGCACGAGCGGTCATCATTACACCGCCCGGATGGATGATGTGATATCAAAACTGTTCTTTCTCTGTTATATACACACAGTACCCATGATGCATTCTTCCAAATGATCTCATACATTTATTTCTTCTTTTCTCTCCGTTAAAAAAAAACAACAACAACAACAACTCAGAGACATTTTTGTATTTTATTTTCTGCCCCTCTATTACATGCCTGCGAAAGCTCGTATGAGTCTCGTACTCTGACACAAGTGTCTCCCTTTTCCAAGCCTTAGCACATCAACCCTCCCTCCCTCCCTCCCTCCCTCCATTGACACACACAGGGTTACAACATCCTTTCAAAAAACCCTCTTCAACACCTGGCAGGGAAGAGAGCCGTCGAGAGCAGAAGCCGCTCGCCGGGCGCGTTCCTCCAAAACTAATGTGACAGGTCCCGCCATGTTGCTGTCACATGAATCATTTCCGTAATCATGTTTGCGATAAACTTTTTTCTCTTTTTGGAAAAGATCAACATTATTAGTGAGCCATTCGGGAACGCATGGCATTGCGAGGACATTAACAATGCACAGACACCCCGCAAACTGTCACACTTAAACCCAGACACGTACTATTAGAGATTTTTATCTGCCTTGAGTTTGGATATGTAAATGCGCCGCCTTGGAGACACACGTATCAGGAGAGCACACAAACACACTGGGAGAGAAGGAATGTGAAGGAAGCGCGCGAACCGAGCGAGTCGGGAGCAGACAGTGTGACATTTCAGATCCAAGTTTAAAGGCCTCAGCAGATTGCTATCAGCATATGTAAGGGATATGACAATGAGACATGAGAGAATGAGATGCTCACAGCTAAAGTACTGCACTCTAACATGTGTATGAAAGGAGAGATTACTGTGTGTGGTTAAGGTATAACAGTGTTCAGATTAGAGCCTCCAAAGTTTACACATTAAGTAAGGAATTAGAAGTTCTTGAAGTGGTTTATACTTCTTGTGCCACAGCAATTTGCCAACATTTACCAATGAAAAGAAATGTATTAAAGCACGATAAGTCATTACTGCTGATATAAACTGTCATTCCCTCACAAGTCTCTCTCTTTTCTCACACAAGAGGGTAATAAGACAGTGTTACTGAGAAACATTTTAACCTCCGACCTCTGACAAAATGCTAAATTCCTCAAAAAAACTAGACATCAACAATTAAACACGTTTTAGACTCATTTTATGTGGATGGTAATAATAATCCCACCTGCAAAATCCAGGCAGGTAGATTATGTAAACTGTATTGACCAGATTTGTGAAAGAATTTGTATGTGATGTTTATAAATTAAAATAATATTCATGGACAACGATGATATAAACGAAGCTGACAGGATTCCTGAGAGGAATCCATATTTATAAATACAGGATGCCCCAAAGGTCTCCATACACAGAGGAAATGAACACTTTTTAGATAAATGTCTTCCAAAATTGTTCATACTGTTCAAACACAGACATTTTTTTCCCAGATAGCCGGCTGGATCGGGAAGCTGTGAAAAGGTTGTGTGTTGCCAAACTTATTAACGAACACAAAGAGACTGGGAGTGTTGCGGACCGGCTGAGAAGAGGACGTCCACGAACATCCACTGCCGAGGGCACAACTGATGTAGTGCTGGCAAACTTAGTCCCCTGTGTAGGATACCCTGTGGTATATTATTATTCACTACTAACACAAGCTAAGCAGCCGAACTTGGAAAATTCACATCACTTTTTTGGAAAACAATTATAAAACCACACCTCATCATATTCTGGATAAGATTTCAAGAGCTCACTGTGGAACAATTATATAGAAACCCGAACGTCCTCGGTGTATCTTGATTTAAATGTATTCCAGTGTCTGGAACTGTACTTAAGGAAGGAACACTGTTCTTCAATGAAACACATAAATAAATAATCCCTCAGTTGTTGTGTTTTTTTTTTCTTCCATTCCTCAGTTCGCTGTCTAACACAGTTCAGCGCTCTGTAACACATCGCTCCCATAAGTGTTCAGTTGGATTGAGGTCTTTTCAGTGTGAGGGCATACGATTTATATCAATTTCATCCTCCTAAAACCATTCATCGAGCCCTCGTGCCCTGCAGGAGGGGGCGGGGTCATCCTAGAAGAGAAAACTCCATCCTGAGACCTCAGTAAACATCTCTTAATAAACATCTCCTTGGAGAAAATTCCTCCATATCAACAAGTACATATGTTTTTAATCTGTTGATGTGGAGTGTTCATCATACAAATCCTCGTGTAAGCTGTTGCTATAGAAGCATTCACTTATAAGAACGAGCAGATTAATACAAAGCTGTGATTTGCCTTCTGGGGGTTGATGAAGGCTGATGACTGTATGTCTTCCTACTATTATAAACTTGTTCCTGGACAACTGGTGGCAAAGGAATAAATGTAATACAAATTATCCTAATGTGCATCCATGTGAGAGTATGATGTATACAGATTTTTAAAACCTTTTTTTTCCCACATCGAAAGACAATATGAACGTCCATGATGCATTATTTATGACTTAATCAAATTTTCAAAGTGCAGGTCAGAATGCCACCTATTGGCGAAGAGAGCGTCTTCTCTTTCTCTCTATCATACACACACACACACACACACACACACACACACACACACACACAACACACATGCACACACATGTCCAAACCCAATAAAACAGAAGATGTTTAAATCCACAGGCAAAGTAGCCATCAATCTTGATGTTCTCCAACAACCACAAATTATTTGTATTGTCTCAGCCAATTAGTCTCCCATTCCTCTTTCTGTGGCTAGCCACCCACCCACACCCACACACACGACCACACAAAACAGTATCTCATTAGCTCTAATCAATACCAACAGACCAAAACCAGCTCTCATAAAGCTCACACCACACCCACACCCACTCTCAAAAACACACACATTTCACTGAATATCCCTCCCCGTATATCTCCCACTCATTCTCTTCCACAAACATGCACACGGACATGAAAATCTGTCCTTCCTCATTTTCTCTCCTTCTCCAGAAGTTCAAATCAATGTTGCTCGCTTCTTTTGCCAGAAACAGTAATTGTGAGTCACGCTGCTCCTGCTCTATGTACCAGGCAGCCTTCCACAAAAGCCCACTCCATATAAGTGCTAGAGAAATTGAGAAGGACCAAAGCAATGACCGTTAAACACAAGACTGCTTGTGGAAAAGTGGGCTCTCGGTGGTTAAGCTTTTGTGGCAGTGACTACAAGGCTCAAATTCTAGACACAAAGCACAAGCGAGCCAGTGATAGAACCCTGACAAAAAGGACCAAAGGCTGGAGGATGTGCTGTTAGAGGAAAATAATCAGTGGCAGGGTGATACGATGTGGAGGACACTCACGTGAGCTATCATTAACATCCCTATGTTGATTATTTTCTAATAACAGCAAGGGTTCCCCATCCATTTTCTTACCTCTTGAAGTTCATTAACTCTCTTGAAATTAATGAGACAAAAAAAAAACGCAGCATGTCACGTTAACGAAATATATACAAGAATGCACACGGGAAAAATCCACAGCTTTAAATAATCATTCTTATACAGTACAACCAAGAATTCTTTAACTCAAACTCACCCGCACATGAACAAACTGTTGTGCTGTTTAGTTTGATCTACACCCCCCCTCCTCCTCCCAAACTAAATGAGACAGAAGATGGAATGGACAAATAACCCATTTCCTTCGGTTCTTCCTGCCATATCTGCTCGCGCTGCAAGAAATTTGCATTAATTGCTTTGTCTGAAAAGTTCAAAGCCGAGTGAAGAAATAATTCATATGGTACAGGACAATATCAGCATCTTCGGGTTCACTGAACAAGGAGCTTTGGGATCTAGAGAATTCCATACAGTACTAATATAAGAAATTTGGAAAATTATTCATTATTAACAGCTGCATTGGTTAATCAGTTCCTGGGTATGTATATCATGAGTGGCCTTCCAGGGGTGTCTTTCTCTATTTTTTGGCAAGAGCCAAAATTGTATGGCTTTTTCCTGCTATCACTGTACCAGA